>JAJHUQ010000034.1:12195000-12230000 GCA_035773235.1 Eospalax fontanierii | reverse complement strand
GGGTTAGGGTTTGGGTTAGGGTTAGGGTTAAGGTTAGGTTTAGGTTTTGGGTTAGGGTTAGGTTTAGGGTTAGGATTTTGTTTACGGTTAGGGTAAGGGTTTGGTTTAAGGTTAGGGTAGGGGTAGGGTAGGGTGAGTGTTTGGGTTAGGGTTAGGGTTAGGGTTAGGGTTAGGGTTAGGGTTAGGGTTTGGGTTTGGGTTAGGGTTAGGGTTAGGATTAGGGTTAGGGTTAGGTTTAGGGTTAGAGTTTGGGTTTGGGTTAGTGTTAGGGTTAGGTTTACGTTTTGGGTTAGGTTTAGGGTTAGGGTTAAGGTTAGGGTTAGGATTAGGTTTAGGGTTAGGAATTCGATTAGGGTTATGGTTAGGGTTTTGGTTTGTGTTAGGATTATGATTAGGATTTGGGTTAGTGTTAGGGTTAGGGTTTTGGTTAGGGTTAGTATTAGGGTTACGATTAGTGTTAAGTTTAGGGTTTGGGTTTGGGTTAGGTTTAGGGTTAGTGTTAGGGATAGGGTTAGTGTTAGGGTTTAGGGTTAGGGTTAGGTTTAGGGTTTGGGTTAGGGTTAGGTTTAGGGTTAGGGTTCGGGTTAGGGTTAGGTTTAGGGTTTTGGTTTGGGTTAGGGTTATGGTTAGGGTTTGGGTTTGTGTTAGGGTTAGGGTTTTGGTTAGGGTTAGTATTAGGGTTACGAGTATGATTAAGTTTAGGGTTTGGGTTTGGGTTAGGTTTAGGGTTAGGGTTAGGGTTAGTTTAAGGGTTAAGATTTGGGTTTGGGTTAGGGTTTGGTTTAGGGTTAGGGTTTGCTTTAGGGTTAGCGTTAGGGTTATAATTATGATTACGGTTAGGCTTAGGGTTAGGGTTAGGTTTAGAGTTAGGGTTAGGGTTAGGTTTAGGTTTTGGTTTAGGATTAGGGTTAGGGTTTGGATTTGCGTTAGGGAAGGTTTAGGGTCTGGTTTAGGGTTAGGCTTATGTTAGGGAAAGGCTTAGGTTTAGGGTTAGGGTTTGGGTTAGAGTTAGGGTTAGGGTTAGGGTTTGGGTTTGGGTTAGGATTAGTGTTAGGATTAGGGTGAGGGTTAGGTTTAGGGTTAGGGTTCGGGTCTGGGTTAGGGTTAGGTTTAGGGTTAGGTATATGTTTTGGTTTAGGGTTAGGGTTAGGGTTAAAGTTAGGGTTATTTTTAGGGTTAGGATTAGTTTTAGGGATAGGGTTAGGGTTAGGGTTTCGTTTAGGGTTAGGTTTAGGGTTAAGGTTAGGGTTAGGTTTAGGTTTTGGGTTAGGTTTATGGTGAGGGTTAGGGTTTGGATTCGGGTTAGGATTCGGGTTAGGGTTAAGGTTTGAGATAGGGTTAGGGTTAGGGTTAGGCTTAGGGTTTAGTGTTAAGGTTAGTGTTAGGGTTAGGGTTAGGTTTTGGGTTGTTTAGGTTTAGGCTTAGGATTAGGTTTAGGGTTAGTGTAAGGGTTAAGATTTGGGTTACGGTTAGGGTTTGGTTTAGAGTTAGGGTTACGGTTAGGATTAGGATTAGGGTTACGGTTACGGTTTGGGTTAGGGTTACGATTAGCGTTAGGTTTAGGTTTTGGGTTAGGGTTAGGGTTAGGGTTATGATTTTGGTTAGGGTTAGGGTAAGGGTTTGGTTTAGGGTTAGGGTAGGGGTAGGGTAGGGTGAGGGTTTGGGTTAGGGTTAGGGTTAGGGTTAGGGTTAGCGTTTGGGTTTGGGTTTGGGTTAGGGTTAGGGTTAGGATTACAGTTACGGTTAGGTTTAGGGTTAGCGTTTTGGTTTGGATTAGAGTTAGGGTTAGGTTTACGTTTTGGGTTAGGGTTAGGGTTAGGCTTAAGGTTAGGGTTAGGATTAGGGTTAGGATTAGGAGTAGGATTAGGGTTAAGGTTAGGGTTTTGGTTTGGGTTAGGATTATGGTTAGGATTTGGGTTAGTGTTAGGGTTAGGGTTTTGGTTAGGGTTAGTATTAGGGTTACGATTAGGGTCAAGTTTAGGGTTTGGGTTTGGGTTAGGTTAGGGTTAGGGTTAGGGTTAGGGTTATTTTTAGGGTTAGGATTAGGGTTAGGGTTAGGGTTAGGGTTAGGTTTTGGTTTAGGGTTAGGTTTAGGGTTAAGGTTAGAGTTAGGTTTAGGTTTTGGGTTAGGTTTATGGTGAGGGTTAGGATTTGGTTTCGGTTTAGTATTAGGGTTAGGGTTAAGGTTTCAGATAGGATTAGGGTTATGGTTAGGGTTATGGTTTGGGTTAGGGTTAGGTTTAGGGTTAGGGATAGGTTTCGGTTTTGGGTTAGGGTTAGGGTTAGTATTTTGATTAGGGTTAGTGTTAGGGTTAGGTTTAGGGTTTGGGTTTGGGTTAGGGTTAGGATTTTGACTAGGGTTAGGGTTAGGGTTTAGTTTAGGGTTGGGGTAGGTGTAGGGTTAGCGTGAGGGTTTGGGTTAGGGTTAGGGTTAGGGTTTGGGTTTGGGTTAGGGTTAGGGTTACGGTTAGGATGAATGTTACGGTTAGGTTTAGGGTTAGAATTTGGGTTTGGGTTAGTGTTAGGGTTAGGGTTAAGTTTAGTGTTTGGGTTTCCGTTAGGTTTAGGGTTAGGATTAGGGTTAGGGTTAGGGTTTAGTGTTAAGGTTAGTTTTAGGGTTAGGGTTAGGTTTTGGGTTAAGTTTAGGTTTAGGGTTATGATTAGGTTTAGGGTTAGTGTAAGTGTTAAGATTCGGGATAGGGTTAGGGTTTGGTTTAGGGTTAGGGTAGGGGTAGGGTTAGGGTGAGGGATTGGGTTAGGGTTAGGGTTTGGGTTTGGGTTAGGGTTATTGTTAGGATAAGGATTAGGGTTAGGTTTAGGTTTAGAGTTTCGGTTTTGGTTAGTGTTAGGGTTAGGTTTACGTTTTGGGTTAGAGTTAGGGTTAGGGTTAAGGTTAGGGTTAGGGTTAGGGTTAGGATTAGGGTTAGGGTTAGGATTAGGGTTAGGTTTAGTGTTTGGGTTTGAGTTCGGGTTAGGGTTAGAGTTAGGGTTAGGGTTAGGGTTAGGGTTAGGATTAGGTTTAGCGTTAGGGTTTAGTGTTAAGGTTAATGTTAGGGTTAGGGTTGGGTTTTGGGTTAAGGTTAGGTTTAGGGTTAGGATTAAGTTTAGGATTCGTGTAAGGGTTAATATTTGGGTTAGGTTTACGGTTTGGTTTAGGGTTGGGGTTAGGGTTAGGATTAGGATTAGGGTTAGGGTTAGGGTTAGGATTAGGGTTAGGTTTAGATTGTGTGTTTGGGTTAGTGTTAGGGTTAGAGTTAGTGTTAGGGTTAGGGTTAGGGTTAGGATTAGGGTTAGGGTTAGGAATAGGATTAGGTTTATGGTTAGGGTTTTGGTTTGTGTTAGGGTTATAGTTAGGGTTTGGGTTAGTGTTAGGGTTAGGGTTTTGATTACGGTTAGGGTTAGGTTTAGGGTTAGGGTATAAGTTAGGGTTAGTGTTAGGTTTAGGGTTAGGGTTTATGTTAGGGTTAGGGATAGGGTCAGTGTTTGAGTTTGAGTTAACTTTAGGGTTAGGTTTAGGGTTCGGGTTAGGGTTAGGGTTAGGATTAGGGTTAGGGTTAGTGTTCGGGTTAGGGTTAGGTTTATGTTTTGGGTTAGGGTTAGGGTTACGGTTAGGGTTAGGGTTAGGGTTAGGGTTAGGGTTAGGGTTAGAGTTAGGTTTAGGGTTTGGTTTAGGGTTAGGTTTAGGCTTAAGTTTGGGTTTTGAGTTAGGTTTAGAGTTAGGATTAGGGTTTGGAATCGGGTTAGAGTTAGGGTAAGGGTTAGGGTTTAAGTTAGGGTTAGGGTTTTGTTTAGGCTTAGGGTTTGGGTTAGGGTTAGGATTAGGGTTAGGGTTTGAGTTTGATTTAGGGTTAGGGTTAGGGGTAGGTTTAGGTTTAGGGTTTGGGTTATGGTTATGGTTTGGGTTGGGGTTAGGGTTAGGATTAGGGTTAGGATTTGGTTTAGGGTTAGGGTTATAGTTAGGATTAGGGTTAGGGTTTGTTTTAGGGTTAGGGTTAGGCTTAAGGTTTGGGTTTGGGTTAGGGTTAGGGTTAGGGTTTGGGTTAGGTTTAGGGTTAGGGTTAGGGTTAGGGTTAATGTTAGGATTAGTGTTAGTGTTAGGGTTAGGGTTCGGGTTTGGGTTAGGGTTAGGGTTAGGGTTAGCATTAGATTTAGGGTTAGGTTTAGGGTTAGGTTTATAGTTAAGATTAGGGTTAGGGTTTGGGTTAGGGTAAGGATTAGGGTTAGGTTAATGTTATTATTAGGGTCAGGGTTAGGGTTAGGTTTAGGGTTAGGGTTTGTGTTAGGGTTAGCGTTAGGGTTAGGGTTTGGGTTAGGGATAGGTTTAGGATTATGGGTAGGGTTTGGGTTTCGGTTAGGGTTTGGTTTAGGGTTAGGGTTACGTTGGGGTTTGTGTTAGCGTTAGGGTTAGGGTTAGGCTTTGGGTTTGGGTTAGGGTTAGGTTTAGGGTTTGGTTTAGGGTTAGGTTTCGGTTCTTGTTTGTGTTAGGTTTAGGGTTAGGGTTAAGGTTTGGGTTAGAGTTAGGGTTAGGATTAGGGTTTGGTTTAGGTTTAGGGTAAGGGTTAGGGATAGGGTTTGGTTTTGGGTTAGGGTTAGGGTTAGGGTTAGGGATTGGGTTGGGTTTAGGGTAAGGTTAAGGGTTAGGGTCAGTGTGATTGTTAAGGTTTGAGCTTTGGTTAGGGTTAGGGTTAGGGTTAGGGTTAGGGTTATTCTTTGGGTTTGGTTTAGGTTTAGAGTTTGGTTTAGGATTAGGGTTAGGGTTAGGTTTTTTGTTAGGTTTAGGGTTAGGGTTAGGGTTTGGGTTAGGGTTAGGTTTAGGATTAGGGTTTGGGTTAGGGTTAGGGTTAGCGTTAGGGTTTGGTTTTGGGTTAGGGTTAGGGTTAGGTTTAGGGTTTGGGTTAGGTTTTGTGTTAGGTTTAGTTTTAGGGTTTGGGTTATGGTTATGGTTTGGGTTGGGTTTACGGTTAGAGTTAGGTTTACGGTTAGTTTTAGGGTTAGGGTTAGGGTTATGGTTAGGGTTTGGGTTAGTGTTAGGGTTAGGGTTAGGGTTTGGGTTAGGGTTAGGATTTGGTTTAGGGTTGGGTTATAGTTAGGATTAGGTTTAGGGTATGTTTTAGGGTTAGGGTTAGGCATAGGGTTAAGTTTTGGGTTAGGGTTAGCCTTAAGGTTATTGTTTGGTTTAGGGTTAGGGTTAGCGTTTCGGTTAGGGTTAGTGTTAGGATTTGGGTTAGGGTTAGCTTTATAGTTAGGATTAGGGTTTGGATTTTGTTAGGGTTAGGGTTAGGGTTAGATTTAATGTTAGGGTTAGGATTAGTGTTAATGTTAGGATTAGGGTTAGGGTTAGTGTTAGGTTTCGAGTTTAGGTTAGGGTTAGGGTTAGGGTTTGGGTTAGGGTTAGGGTTAGGGTTAGGGTTATGATTAAGGTTAGGGTTAGGGTTAGGGTTTGAGTTTGGATTAGGGTTAGGGTGAGTGTTAGGGTTAGGGTTTGGTTTTGTGTTAGTGTTAGGGTTAGAGTTAGGGTTAGGGTTAGGCTTAGTGTTAGGGTTAGGTTTGGGGTTAGGGTTAGGGTTAGTGTTAGGGTTTGGTGTAGGGTTAGAGTTAAGTTTTGTGTTAGGGTTATGGTTAGTGTTAGGGTTAGGCTTTGGGTTTGGGTTAGTGTTACGGTTTGGTTTAGTGTTAGGGTTAGGGGTATTGTTTGGGTTAGGTTTAGTGTTAGGGTTTGGGTTTGGCTTAAGTTTAGGGTTAGAATTAGGGTTTGGGTTAGGGTTAGGGTTAGTGTTAGGTTTAGGGTTAGGGTTATAGATAGGATTAGGGTTAGGGTTTGGGTTAGCGTTAGGGTTAGGATTAGAATTAATGTTAGGATTAGGGTTAAGGTTAGGGTTAAGGTTTGGGTTAGGGTTAGGGTGAGGGTTAGGGTTAGGGTTAGGTTTAGGTTTAGGGTTTTGCGTTAGGGTTAGGTATTGGGTTAGGGTTAGGGTTTGGATTAGGGTTATGTTTAGCGTTTGGGTTAGGGTTAGGGTTAGGGTTTCGGTTAGGGTTAGAGTTAGGATTAGGGTTAGGTTTTGGGTTTGGTTTAGGGTTAGGTTTATGGTTAGGGTTTGGGTTTGGGTTAAGTTTAGGGTTAGGGTTAGGTTTAGGGTTAGGGTTAGGTTTAGGGTTAGGTTTAGTGTTAGGGTTAGGTTTAGGGTTTGGGTTGGGGTTAGAGTAAAGTTAAGGGTTAGGGTCAGTGTGAGTGTTAGGATTTGGGCTTTGGTTAGGGTTAGGGTTAGGTTTAAGGTTTCGTTTTGGGTTAGGGTTAGGGTTAGGGTTAGGTTTTGTGTTAGGTTTAGGTTTAGGGTTTGGGTTATGGTTATGGTTTGGGTTGGGGTTAGGGTTAAGGTTAGGGTTAGGATTTGGTTTAGGGTTAGGGTTATAGGTAGGATTAGGGTTAGGGTTTGTTTTAGGGTTAGGGATAGGCTTAAGGTTTGGGTTTGGGTTAGGGTTAGGGTTTGGGTTAGGTTTAGGGTTACCGTTAGGGTTAGGGTTAATGTTAGGATTAGGGTTAGTGTTAGGGTTAGGGTTCGGGTTTGGGTTAGGGTTAGGGTTAGGGTTAGCATTAGATTTAGTGTTAGGTTTAGGGTTAGGTTTATAGTTAAGATTAGGGTTAGGGTTTGGGTTAGGGTAAGGGTTAGGTTTAGGGTTAATGTTATTATTAGGGTCAGGGTTAGGGTTAGGTTTCGGTTATTGTTTGTGTTAGGTTTAGGGTTAGGGTTACGGTTTGGGTTAGAATTAGGGTTAGGGTTAGGGTTAGGGTTAGGGTTAGGGTTAGGATTTTGGTTAGGGTTAGGGTAAGGGTTTGGTTTAAGGTTAGGGTAGGGGTAGGGTAGGGTGAGGGTTTGGGTTAGGGTTAGGTTTAGGGTTTGGGTTTGGGTTTGGGTTAGGGTTAGGGTTAGGATTACAGTTACGGTTAGGTTTAGGGTTAGAGTTTTGGTTTGGGTTAGTGTTAGGGTTAGGTTTACGTTTTGGGTTAGTGTTAGGGTTAGGGTTAAGGTTAGGGTTAGGATTAGGGTTAGGGTTAGGAGTAGGATTAGGGTTATGGTTAGGGTTTTGGTTTGGGTTAGGATTATGGTTAGGATTTGGGTTAGTGTTAGAGTTAGGGTTTTGGTTAGGGTTAGTATTAGGGTTACGATTAGGGTTAAGTTTAGGGTTTGGGTTTGGGTTAGGTTAGGGTTAGGTTTAGGGTTAGGGTTATTTTTAGGGTTAGGATTAGGGTTAGGGTTAGAATTAGGGTTAGGTTTTGGTTTAGGGTTAGGGTTAGGGTTAGGGTTAGGTTTACGTTTTGGTTTAGGGTTAGGTTTAGGGTTAAGGTTAGAGTTAGGTTTAGGTTTTGGGTTAGGTTTATGGTGAGGGTTAGGATTTGGTTTCGGCTTAGGATTAGGGTTAGGGTTAAGGTTTCAGATATGATTAGGGTTATGGTTAGGGTTATGGTTTGGGTTAGGGTTAGGTTTAGGGTTAGGGATAGGTTTCGGTTTTGGGTTAGGGTTAGGGTTAGTATTTTGATTAGGGTTAGTGTTAGGGTTAGGTTTAGGGTTTGGGTTTGGGTTAGGGTTAGGATTTTGATTAGGGTTAGGGTTAGGGTTTAGTTTAGGGTTAGGGTAGGTGTAGGGTTAGCGTGAGGGTTTGGGTTAGGGTTAGGGTTAGGGTTTGGGTTTGGGTTAGGGTTAGGGTTACGGTTAGGATGAATGTTACGGTTAGGTTTAGGGTTAGAGTTTGGGTTTGGGTTAGTGTTAGGGTTAGGGTTAAGTTTAGTGTTTGGGTTTCCGTTAGGTTTAGGGTTAGGATTAGGGTTAGGGTTAGGGTTTAGTGTTAAGGTTAGTGTTAGGGTTAGGGTTAGGTTTTGGGTTAAGTTTAGGTTTAGGGTTATGATTAGGTTTAGGGTTAGTGTAAGTGTTAAGATTCTGGATAGGGTTAGGGTTTGGTTTATGGTTAGGGTAGGGTAGGGTTAGGGTGAGGGAATGGGTTAGGGTTAGGGTTTGGGTTTGGGTTAGGGTTATTGTTAGGATAAGGATTAGGGTTAGGTTTAGGTTTAGAGTTTCGGTTTTGGTTAGTGTTAGGGTTAGGTTTACGTTTTGGGTTAGAGTTAGGGTTAGGGTTAAGGTTAGGGTTAGGGTTAGGGTTAGGATTAGGGTTAGGGTTAGGATTAGGGTTAGGTTTAGTGTTTGGGTTTGAGTTCGGGTTAGGGTTAGAGTTAGGGTTAGGGTTAGGGTTAGGGTTAGGATTAGGTTTAGCGTTAGGTTTTAGTGTTAAGGTTAATGTTAGGGTTAGGGTTGGGTTTTGGGTTAAGGTTAGGTTTAGGGTTAGGATTAGGTTTAGGATTCGTGTAAGGGTTAATATTTGGGTTAGGTTTACGGTTTGGTTTAGGGTTGGGGTTAGGGTTAGGATTAGGATTAGGGTTAGGGTTAGGGTTCGGATTAGGGTTAGGTTTAGATTTTGTGTTTGGGTTAGTGTTAGGGTTAGAGTTAGTGTTAGGGTTAGGGTTAGGGTTAGGATTAGGGTTAGGGTTAGGAATAGGATTAGGTTTATGGTTAGGGTTTTGGTTTGTGTTAGGGTTATAGTTAGGGTTTGGGTTAGTGTTAGGGTTAGGGTTTTGATTACGGTTAGGGTTAGGTTTAGGGTTAGGGTATAAGTTAGGGTTAGTGTTAGGTTTAGGGTTAGGGTTTATGTTAGGGTTAGGGATAGGGTCAGTGTTTGAGTTTGAGTTAACTTTAGGGTTAGGTTTAGGGTTCGGGTTAGGGTTAGGGTTAGGATTAGGGTTAGGGTTAGTGTTCGGGTTAGGGTTAGGTTTATGTTTTGGGTTAGGGTTAGGGTTACGGTTAGGGTTAGGGTTAGGGTTAGGGTTAGGGTTAGGGTTAGAGTTAGGTTTAGGGTTTGGTTTAGGGTTAGGTTTAGGCTTAAGTTTGGGTTTTGAGTTAGGTTTAGAGTTAGGATTAGGGTTTGGAATCGGGTTAGAGTTAGGGTAAGGGTTAGGGTTTAAGTTAGGGTTAGGGTTTTGTTTAGGCTTAGGGTTTGGGTTAGGGTTAGGATTAGGGTTAGGGTTTGAGTTTGATTTAGGGTTAGGGTTAGGGGTAGGTTTAGGTTTAGGGTTTGGGTTATGGTTATGGTTTGGGTTGGGGTTAGGGTTAGGATTAGGGTTAGGATTTGGTTTAGGGTTAGGGTTATAGTTAGGATTAGGGTTAGGGTTTGTTTTAGGGTTAGGGTTAGGCTTAAGGTTTGGGTTTGGGTTAGGGTTAGGGTTAGGGTTTGGGTTAGGTTTAGGGTTAGGGTTAGGGTTAGGGTTAATGTTAGGATTAGTGTTAGTGTTAGGGTTAGGGTTCGGGTTTGGGTTAGGGTTAGGGTTAGGGTTAGCATTAGATTTAGGGTTAGGTTTAGGGTTAGGTTTATAGTTAAGATTAGGGTTAGGGTTTGGGTTAGGGTAAGGATTAGGGTTAGGTTAATGTTATTATTAGGGTCAGGGTTAGGGTTAGGTTTAGGGTTAGGGTTTGTGTTAGGGTTAGCGTTAGGGTTAGGGTTTGGGTTAGGGATAGGTTTAGGATTATGGGTAGGCTTTGGGTTTCGGTTAGGGTTTGGTTTAGGGTTAGGGTTACGTTGGGGTTTGTGTTAGCGTTAGGGTTAGGGTTAGGCTTTGGGTTTGGGTTTGGGTTAGGTTTAGGGTTTGGTTTAGGGTTAGGTTTCGGTTCTTGTTTGTGTTAGGTTTAGGGTTAGGGTTAAGTTTTGGGTTAGAGTTAGGGTTAGGATTAGGGTTTGGTTTAGGTTTAGGGTAAGGGTTAGGGATAGGGTTTGGTTTTGGGTTAGGGTTAGGGTTAGGGTTAGGGTTAGGGATTGGGTTGGGTTTAGGGTAAGGTTAAGGGTTAGGGTCAGTGTGATTGTTAAGGTTTGAGCTTTGGTTAGGGTTAGGGTTAGGGTTAGGGGTAGGGTTATTCTTTGGGTTTGATTTAGGATTAGAGTTTGGTTTAGGATTAGGGTTAGGGTTAGGTTTTTTGTTAGGTTTAGGTTTAGGGTTAGGGTTTGGGTTAGGGTTAGGTTTAGGATTAGGGTTTGGGTTAGGGTTAGGGTTAGGGTTAGGGTTTGGTTTTGGGTTAGGGTTAGGGTTAGGTTTAGGGTTTGGGTTAGGTTTTGTGTTAGGTTTAGTTTTAGGGTTTGGGTTATGGTTATGGTTTGGGTTGGGTTTATGGTTAGAGTTAGGGTTACGGTTAGTTTTAGGGTTAGGGTTATGGTTATGGTTAGGGTTTGGGTTAGTGTTAGGGTAAGGGTTAGGGTTTGGGTTAGGGTTAGGATTTGGGTTAGGGTTTGGTTATAGTTAGGATTAGGGTTAGGGTATGTTTTAGGGTTAGGGTTAGGCATAGGGTTAAGTTTTGGGTTAGGGTTAGCCTTAAGGTTATTGTTTGGTTTAGGGTTAGGGTTAGCGTTTCGGTTAGGGTTAGTGTTAGGATTTGGGTTAGGGTTAGCTTTATAGTTAGGATTAGGGTTTGGATTTTGTTACGGTTAGGGTTAGGGTTAGAGTTAATGTTAGGATTAGGGTTAGTGTTAATGTTAGGATTAGGGTTAGGGTTAGTGTTAGGTTTCGAGTTAAGGTTAGGGTTAGGGTTAGGGGTAGGGTTTGGGGTAGGGTTAGGTATAGGTTTAGGGTTAGGGTTAGGGTTAGGTTTATGATTAAGGTTAGGGTTAGGGTTAGGGTTTGAGTTTGGATTAGGGTTAGGGTGAGTGTTAGGGTTAGGGTTTGGTTTTGTGTTAGTGTTAGGGTTAGAGTTAGGGTTAGGGTTAGGCTTAGTGTTAGGGTTATGTTTGGGGTTAGGGTTAGGGTTAGTGTTAGGGTTTGGTGTAGGTTTAGAGTTAAGTTTTGTGTTAGGGTTACGGTTAGTGTTAGGGTTAGGCTTTGGGTTTGGGTTAGTGTTATGGTTTGGTTTAGTGTTAGGGTTAGGGTTATTGTTTGTGTTAGGTTTAGTGTTAGGGTTTGGGTTTGGGTTAAGGTTAGGGTTAGAATTAGGGTTTGGGTTAGGGTTAGGGTTAGTGTTAGGTTTAGGGTTAGGGTTATAGATAGGATTAGGGTTAGGTTTTGGGTTAGCGTTAGGGATAGGATTAGAATTAATGTTAGGATTAGGGTTAAGGTTAGGGTTAAGGTTTGGGTTAGGGTTAGGGTGAGGGTTAGGGTTAGGGTTAGGTTTAGGTTTAGGGTTTTTCGTTAGGGTTAGGTATTGGGTTAGGGTTAGGGTTTGGATTAGGGTTATGTTTAGCGTTTGGGTTAGGGTTAGGGTTAGGGTTTCGGTTAGGGTTAGAGTTAGGATTAGGGTTAGGTTTTGGGTTTGGTTTAGGGTTAGGTTTATGGTTAGGGTTAGGGTTTGGGTTTGGGTTAAGTTTAGGGTTAGGGTTAGGTTTAGAGTTCGGGTTAGGTTTAGGGTTAGGTTTAGTGTAAGGGTTACGGTTAGGGGTTGGGTTGGGGTTAGAGTAAAGTTAAGGGTTAGGGTCAGTGTGAGTGTTAGGATTTGGGCTTTGGTTAGGGTTAGGGTTAGGTTTAAGGTTTCGTTTTGGGTTAGGGTTAGGGTTAGGGTTAGGTTTTGTGTTAGGTTTAGGTTTAGGGTTTGGGTTATGGTTATGGTTTGGGTTGGGGTTAGGGTTAAGGTTAGGGTTAGGATTTGGTTTAGGGTTAGGGTTATAGTTAGGATTAGGGTTAGGGTTTGTTTTAGGGTTAGGGTTAGGCTTAAGGTTTGGGTTTGGGTTAGGGTTAGGGTTAGGGTTAGGGTTTGGGTTAGGTTTAGGGTTACCGTTAGGGTTAGGATTAATGTTAGGATTAGGGTTAGTGTTAGGGTTAGGGTTCGGGTTTGGGTTAGGGTTAGGGTTAGGGTTAGCATTAGATTTAGTGTTAGGTTTAGGGTTAGGTTTATAGTTAAGATTAGGGTTAGGGTTTGGGTTAGGGTAAGGGTTAGGTTTAGGGTTAATGTTATTATTAGGGTCAGGGTTAGGGTTAGGTTTCGGTTATTGTTTGTGTTAGGTTTAGGGTTAGGGTTACGGTTTGGGTTAGAGTTAGGGTTAGGGTTAGGGTTAGGATTAGGTTTAGGGTTAGGGTTAGGGTTTGGGTTAGGGTTAGGGTTAGGGTTAGTGTTAGGGCTCGAGTTAGGGTTAGGGTTAGGGTTAGGGTTAGGGTTATGTTTAGGGTTAGGGTTAGGGTAAGGGTTAGGGTTAGGTTTATGGTTAGGGTTAGGGTTAGGATTTGGGTTAGGGTTAGCGTTATAGTTAGGATTGGGTTTAGGGTTTGTTTTAGGGTCAGGGTTATGCATAGGTTTCGGGTTTGAGTTAGGGTTATGGTTATGGTTAGGGTTTGGGTTTTGGTTAGTTTTAGGGTTAGGGTTAGTATTAGGGTTAATGTTAGGATTAGGGTTAGGGTTAGGGTTAGGGTTCGGGTTTGGGTTAGGGTTAGGGTTAGGGTGAGGTTTAGCATTGGGTTTAGGGTTAGGGTTAGGGTTAGGGTTAGAATTTGGTTTAGGTTTAGGGTTATAGTTAACATTAGGTTTAGGGTTTGGGTTAGGGTTAGCGTTAGGGTTAGGGTTTCGGTTAGGGATAGGGTTAGGATTAGGGTTAGGGTTTGGGTTTCGGTTAGGGTTTGGTTTAGGGTCAGGGTTAGGGTTTTGGTTAGGGTTAGGGTTAGGGTTAGGGTTAGGGTTAGGGTTAGGTTTAGGGTTTGGTTTAGGGTTAGGGTTAGGTTTAGGGTTAGGGTTAGGTTAGGTTTAGGGGTAGGGTTTGGTGTAGGTTTAGGGTTAGGTTTAGGGTAGAGTTTGTGTTAGTGTTAGGGTTAGGGTTAAGATTAGGATGTGGATTTGGGTGAGGGTTTGGGTTAGGGTTAGCGTTAGGGTTAGACTTAGGTTTTGGATTAAGCCTAGTGTTAGGGTTAGGGTTTGAGTTGGGATTGGGGTTAGGGTGAGGGTTGGGGTTGGGGTTTGGGTTTGGGTGAGGGTTAGGGTTAGACTTGGGTTAGGGTTAGTGTTAGGATTAGGATTTGGGGTAGGGTTAGGGTTAGAGTTAGGGTTGTGGTTAGGGTTAGTGTTAATGTTAGGAATAGGGTTACGGTAGGCTTAGGGTTAGGGTTAGTGTTAGGGCACGAGTTAGGGTTAGGGTTAGGGTTAGGGTTTGGGTTAGGGTTGGGTTTAGGGTTTGTTTTACGGTTAGGGTTAGGTTTATGGTTAGGGCTTGGGTTAGGGTTAGTGTTAGGGTTAGGGTTTGGGTTAGGGTTAATGTTAGGATTAGGGTTAGGGTTTGTTTTAGGGTTAAGGTTAGGCATAGGGTTAGTGTTTGGGTTAGGGTTAGGGTTAGGGTTAGGGTTAGGGTTAGGTTTAGGGTTAGGATTTGGGTTTGGGTTAGGGTTAGGGTTAGGGTTAGGGTTAGCATTAGGTTTAGGGTTAGGGTTAGGGTTAGGTTTAGGATTTGGTTTAGGGTTAGGGTTATAGTTAAGATTAGGGTTAGGTTTTGGGTTAGGGTTAGGGTTAATGTTAGGATTAGGGTCTGGGTTAGGGTTAGGGTTAGGGTTAGGGTTTGGGTTTGGGTTACCATTAGGTTAGGGTTTGGGATAGGGATAGGGTTAGGATTAGGGTTAACGTTTGGGTTTCCGTTAGGGTTTGGTTTTGGGTTAGGCTTACGGTTTGGGTTTGGGTTAGGGTTAGGGTTAGAGATAGGTTTAGGGTTAGGGTTAGGGTTAGGGTTTGGGTTAGGGTTAGGGTTAGGGTTAGAGTTAGGTTTGTGTTAGGGTTAGTACTAGGCTTAGGGTTACGATTACGTTTCAGGTTTGGGTTTGGGTTAGGTTAGGGTTAGGGTTAGGGTTAGGGTTAGACTTAAGGTTTGGATTAGGCTTAGCGTTACGGTTAGGGTTTGAGTTTGGATTAGGGTTAGGGTGAGGGTTAGGTTTAGGGTTTGGGTTTGGGTGAGGGTTAGGGTTAAACTTACGGTTAGGGTTAGTGTTAGGTTTAGGGTTTGGGTTAAGGTTAGGTTTAGGGTTAGGGTTAGGGTTAATGATAGGATTAGGGTTAGGGTTAGGGTTACGGTTCGGGTTTGGGTTAAGGTTAGGGTTAGGGTTAGGGTTAGCATTAAGTTTAGGGGTAGGGTTAGGGTTAGGGTTAATGTTAGGATTAGGGTTAGGTTTTGTTTTAGGGTTAGGGTTAGGAATAGGGTTAGTGTTTGGGTTAGGGTTAGGGTTAGGGTTAGGGTTAGGGTTAGGGTTTGGGTTAGGTTTAGGGTTAGGGTTAGGGTTACCTTTAGTTTTAGGGTTAGGGTTAGGATTTGGTTTAGGGTTAGGTTTATAGTTAATATTAGGGTTAGGGTTTGGGTTAGGGTTAGGGTTATTGTTAGGGTTAGGTTTAGTGTTAGGATTACGGTCAGGTTTAGGGTTACGGTTAGGGTTAGGGTTTGGGTTAGGGTTAGCGTTAGCGTTACGGTTTGGGTTAGGGATAGGGTTAGGATTAGGGTTAGGGTTTGGGTTTCGCTTAGGGTTTGGTTTAGGGTTAGGGTTAGGGTTTGGGTTTGTGTTAGGGTTAGGGTTAGAGATAGGTTTAGGGTTAGGGTTCGGGATAGGGTTTGGGTTAGTGTTAGGGTTAGGGTTAGAGTTAGGTTTGGGTTAGGGTTAGTGTTAGGCTTAGGGTTAGGTTTAGGTTTAGGGTTTGGGTTTGGGTTAGGTTTAGGGTTAGGGTTTGGTGTAGGTTTAGGGTTAGGGTTATGGTTGGGGTTTCTGTTAGGTTTAGGGTTAGGGTTTCGTTTAGGCTTTGGGTTTGGGTGAGGATTTGGGTTAGGGTTAGCGTTATGGTTAGACTTAGGGTTTGGATTAGGCTTAGCGTTAGGTTTAGAGTTTGAGTTTGGATTAGCGTTAGGGTGAGGTTTAGGGTTAGGGTTTGGGTTTGGGTGAGGGTTAGGGTTAGACTTAGGTTTAGGGTTAGTGTTAGGTTTAGGGTTTGAGTTAAGGTGAGGGTTAGGGTTAGGGTTAGGGTTAATGTCAGGATTAGGGTTAGGGTTATGTTTAGGGTTAGGGTTCGGGTTTGTTTTAGGGTTAGGGTTAGGGTTAGGGTTAGGGTTAGGGTTAGTTTTAGGGTTAGGTTTAGGGTTTGTTTTATGGTTAGGGTTAGGCATAGGGTTAGTGTTTGGGTTAAGGTCAGTATTAGGGTTAGGGTTAGGGTTTGGGTTAGGTTTAGGTTTAGCGTTAGGGTTAGGGTTAGGGTTAATGTTAGGATTAGGGTTAGGGTTAGGCTTAGGGTTCGGGTTTGGGTTAGAATTAGGGTTAGCGTTAGCATTAGTTTTAGGGTTAGGGTTAGGGTTAGGGTTAGGGTGTGGTTTAGGGTTAGAGTTATAGTTAAGATGAGGGTTAGGGTTTGGGTTAGGGTTCGGGTTATAGTTAGGATAAGAGTTACGGTTTGTTTTATGGTTAGGGTTAGGGATAGGGTTATGGTTTGGCTTAGGGTTAGAGTTAGAGTTAGGGTTAGGGCTAGGATTAGTGTTAGTGTTAGGGTTTGGGTGAGGGTTAGGGTTAGGGTTATGGTTAGGGCTTAGGTTAGGGATAGGGTTAGGGTTAGCATTTGGGTTAGGGTTTGGGTTATAGTTAGGATTAGGATTAGGGTTTGTTTTGGGATAGGGATAGGCATAGGGTTAGGGTTTGCGTTAGGGTTAGGGTTAGGGTTAGGGTTAGCGTTTGGGTTAGGTTTAGGGTTATGGTTAGGGTTAATGTTAGGATTAGGGTTAGGGTTAGGGTTAGGGTTAATGTTAGGATTAGGGTTAGGGTTAGGGTTAGTGTTCGGGTTTGGGTTAGGGTTAGGATTAGGGTAAGGGTTAGGGTTTGGGTTAGGTTTAGGGTTAGAGTAAGGGTTAGGGTTAGGTTTTGGTTTGGAGTTATGGTTAGGTTTAGGGTTAGTGTTAGGGTTTGGTTTAGAGTTAGGGTTAGGGTTAGGTTTAGGTTTAGCGTTAGGTTTAGGGTTAGGGTTTGGGTTAGCTTTAGGGTTAGGCTTTCGGTTTGGGTTAGCGTTAGGTTTAGGGTTAGGGTTAGGTTTTGGATTGGGTTAGGTTTAGGGTTAGGGTTAGGGTTAGGGTCAGGGTCCGGGTTAGGGTTAGGGTTAGGTTTACGGTTAGGTTTAGGATCAGGGTTAGGGTTAGGGTTAGGGTTAGGGTTAGGGTTACGGTTTGAGTTAGGGTTAGGGTAGGGTTAGGATTAGGATTTGGGTTTGATTAGGTTTAGGGTTAGGGTTAGGGTTAGCGTTAGGTTTAGAGTTAGGCTTAGTGTTAGAGTTTGGGTTAGGGTTAGGGTAAGGCTTAGGGTTAGGGTTAGTGTTACTGTTACGGTTTGGGGTTGGGTTAGGGTTAGGGTTAGGGTTAGTGTTAGGCTTAGTGTTTCGGTTAGGGTTAGGGTAAGGGTTAGGTTTAGGTTTTGGTGTAGGGTGAGAGTTAGGTTTAGGTTTAGTGTTAGTGTAAGGGTTTGGGATTGGGTTAGGGTTAGGGATAGGGTTAGTGTTAGGATTAGTGTTAGGGTTTGTTTTAGGGTTAAGGTTAGGTTTTGGTTTAGGATTTGGGTTAGGGTTAGGGTTAGGGTTTGGGTTAGGGTTTGGGTTAGGCTTAGGGTTAGGGTTTGGGTTAGGGTTAGGGTTTGGGTTAGGGTTAGGTTTAGGGTTAAAGATGGGATTAGGGTTAGGTTTAGGGTTTGGGTTAGGGTTAGGTTTAGGGTTAGGGTTAGCGTTTGTGTTAGGGTTAGTGTTAGGGTTTGGGTTAGGTTTAGGGTTAGGGTTAGGTTTAGGGTTAGGTTTAGGGTTGGGGTTAGGTTTAGTGTTTCGGTTGTGGTCAGGGTAAGGTTAAGGGTTAGGGTCAGTGTGAGTGTTAGGGTTTGGGCTTTGGTTAGGGTTAGGGTTAGCGTTAGGGTTAGGGTTAGGCTTAGTGTTTGGTTTAGGGTTAGGGTATGGTTAGGTTTTTGGTTAGGTTTAGGGTTAGGGTTAGGGTTTGTGTTAGGGTTAGGTTTCGGATTGGGGTTTGGGTTAGGGTTAGGGTTAGGGTTAGGGTTTAGTTTTGGGTTAGGGTTAGGGTTAGGATTAGGGTAACGGTTTGTGTTAGGTTTAGGTTTAGGGTTTGGGTTATGGTTATGGTTTGGGTTTGGTTTAGCGTTAGGGTTAGGGTTACGGTTAGGGTTAGGGTTATTTTTCGGATTAATGTTATTCTTAGGTTTTGGGTTAGGGTTAACGTTAGGGTTAGGGTTAGTGTTAGTGTTAGGGATTGGGTTAGGGTTAGGGTTAGGGTTGGGGTTAGGATTAGTGTTAGTTTTAGGGTTTGGGTTAAGGTTAGGGTTAGGGTTATGGTTTGGTGTATGGGTTAGGGTTATTGTTTGTGTTAGGTTTAGGGTTAGGGTTAGGGTTTGGGTAAGGGTTAGGGTTAGAATTGGTTTTTGGGTTAGTTTTAGGGTTAGGGTTAGGGTTAGGGTTTTGGTTAGGGTTAGGGTTAGGGTTAGGGTTAGGGTTTGGGTTTGGGTTAGGGTTTGGTTTAGGGTTAGGGTTAGGGTTTGGGTTTGGGTTAGGGTTAGGGTATAAATGGTTTAGGTTTAGGGTTAGGATTAGGGTTTGGGTTAGGGTTAGGGTTAGGGTTAGGGTTAGGTTTCGGGTTAGGGTTTCGGTTTGGGTTAGGGTTAGGTTTAGGGTTATGGTTAGGTATTGGATTGGGTTAGGTTTAGGGTTAGGGTTAGGGTTAGGGTAAGGGTTTGGGTTACGGTTAGGGTTAGGTTTAGGATTAGGGTTTGGGTTATGTTAGGGTTAGGTGTAGGTTTAGGGTTAGGGTTAGGGTATAGGTTAGGTTTAGGGTTAGGGTTAGGGTTTGTGTTTGGGTTAGGGTAAGGGTTAGGGTTAGGGTTTGGGTTAGGTTTAGGGTAAGGTTCAGGGTTTGGGTTAGGGTTAGGGTTAGAGTAAGGGTTAGGGTTAGGTTTTGGTTTGGAGTTATGGTTAGATTTAGGGTTAGTGTTAGGGTTTGGGTTAGGTTTAGGGTTAGGGTTAAGTTTAGGTTTAGGGTTAATGTTAGGATTAGTGTTAGGGTTAGGGTTAGTGTTAATTTTAGGATTAGGGTTAGGGTTAGGGTTCGGGTTCGGGTTTGGGTTAGGGTTAGGATTAGGGTAAGGGTTAGGGTTTGGGTTAGGGTTAGGATTAGAGTAAGGGTTAGGGTTAGGTTTTGGTTTGGAGTTATGGTTAGGTTTAGGTTTAGTGTTAGGGTTTGGGTTTGGGTTAGGGTTAGGGTTAGGTTTAGGTTTAGCGTTAGGTTTAGGGTTAGGGTTAGGTTTAGGTTTAGCGTTAGGTTTAGGGTTAGGGTTTGGGTTAGCTTTAGGTTTAGGCTTTCGGTTTGGGTTAGCGTTAGGTTTAGGGTTAGGGTTAGGTTTTGGATTGGGTTAGGTTTAGGGTTAGTGTTAGGGTTAGGGTCAGGGTCCGGGTTAGGGTTAGTGTTAGGTTTACGGTTTGGTTTAGGATCAGGGTTAGGGTTAGGGTTAGGTTTAGGGTTACGGTTTGAGTTAGGGTTAGGGTAGGCTTAGGATTAGGATTTGGGTTTGGTTAGGTTTAGGGTTAGGGTTAGGGTTAGCGTTAGGTTTAGAGTTAGGGTTAGTGTTAGAGTTTGGGTTAGGGTTAGGGTAAGGGTTAGGGTTAGGGTTAGTGTTACTGTTACGGGTTGGGGTTGGGTTAGGGTTAGGGTTAGGGTTAGTGTTTCGGTTGGGGTTAGGCTAAGGTTAAGGTTTAGGGTCAGTGTGAGTGTTAGGGTTTGCGCTTTGGTAAGGGTTAGGATTAGGGTTAGGCTTAGTGTTTGGTTTAGGGTTAGGGTATGGTTAGGTTTTTGGTTAGGTTTAGGGTTACGGTTAGGGTTTGGGTTAGGTTTAGGGTTAGGATTGGGGTTTGAGTTAGGGTTAGGGTTTTGGTTAGGGTTTAGTTTTGGGTTAGGGTTAGGGTTAGGATTAGGGTAACGGTTTGTGTTAGGTTTAGATTTAGGGTTTGGGTTATGGTTATGGTTTGGGTTTGGTTTAGCATCAGGGTTAGGGTTACGGTTAGGGTTAGGGTTATGGTTAGGATTAGTGTTAGTGTTAGGTTTTGGGTTAGGGTTAGCGTTAGGGTTAGGGTTAGTGATAGTGTTAGGGTTTGGGTTAGGGTTAGGGTTAGGGTTAGGGTTAGGATTAGTGGTAGTTTTAGGGTTTGGGTTAGGGTTAGGGTTAGGGTTATGGTTTGGTGTATGGGTTAGGGTTATTGTTTGTGTTAAGTTTAGGGTTAGGGTTAGGGTTTGGGTAAGGGTTAGGGTTAGAATTGGGGTTTGGGTTAGGTTTAGGGTTAGGGTTAGAGTTAGGGTTTGATTTTGTGTTAGGGTTAGCGTTATTGTTAGGGTTAGGGTTATAGTTAGGATTAGGGTTAGGGTTAGGGTTAGCGTTACGGTTAGCGTTAGGGTTAGGGATAGGGTTAGGGTTAGGGTTAGGGTTTGGCTATGGGATAGGGTTTGGTTTAGGGTTAGGGTTAGGGTTTGTGTTTGGGTTAGGGTTAGGGTTAGAGAAAGGGTTAGGGTTAGGGTTAGGGTTAGGGTTTGGGTTAGGGTTAGGGTTAGGGTGAGGCTTAATGTAAGGGTTTCAATTTGTGTTAGGGTTAGGTTTAGCATTAGGGTTAGGGTTTGAATTGGGTTAAGTTTAGGGTTAGGGTTAGGGTAAGGGTTAGGGTTTGGGTTAGGGTAAGGGTTAGGTTTAGGGTTAAAGTTAGGGTTAGGGTTACGTTTAGGGTTAGGGTTAGGGTTAGGTTTTGGGTTATGGTTATATTTAGGGTTGGGGTTAGGGTTAGGATTACGGTTTAGGTTAGGTTTAGGGTTAGGTTTAGGTTTAGTTTTAGGGTTAAGGTTAGGGTTTGGGTTAGGGTTAGGGTTAGGGTTAGGTTTAGGTTTAGGTTTCGTTTTGGGTTAGGGTTAGGTTTAGGGTCATGGTTAGGTTTTGGATTGGGTTAGGTTTAGGTTTAGGGTTAGGGTTAGGGTTAGGGTTAGGTTTTGGCTTACGGTTAGGGTTAGATTTAGGATTAGGGTTTGGATTTGTTTAGGGTTAGGTTTAGGGTTAGGGTTAGGGTTAGTGTTAATGTTAGGGTTTGGGTTTGGGTTTGGGTTAAGTTTAGGGTTAGGATTAGTGTTAGATTTTCTTTTAGGGTTAGGGTTAGGTTTTGTATTAGGGTGATGGTCAGGGTTAGGGTTAGGATTAGGGTTTGGTTTAGGTTTTGGGTTAGTTTTAGGGTTTCGTTTGGGTTAGGGTTAGGGTTAGGATTTCGGTTAGGGTTAGGGTTAGAGTTAGGGTTTGGTTTAGGTTTAGGGTTAGTGTTAGGGTTAGGGTTTGCGTTATAGTTAGGTTTACGATTAGGGTTTGGATTAGCGTTAGCGTTTGCGTTAGGTTTAGGGTTCGGCTTAGGTTTAGGGCAAGGTTTAGGGTAATGGATAGGGTAAGGGTTTGGGTAAGGGTTAGGGTAAGGGTTAGGGTTTGGGTTAGGATTAGGATTATGGTAAGGGTAAGTGTTATGGTTTGGTTTTGAGTTATGGTTAGGTTTAGGGTTAGTGTTAGGGTTTGGGTTTGGGTTAGGGTTAGGGTTAGCTTTAGGTTTAGCGTTAGGTTTAGGGTTAGGGTTTGGGTTATGGTTAGTGTTAGGCTTTCGGTTTGTGTTAGCGTTAGGTTTAGGGTTAGTGTTAGGTTTTGGATTGGGTTAGGTTTAGGGTTACGGTTAGGGTCTGGGTTAGGGTTAGGGTTAGGTTTAGGGTTTGGTTGAGGGTTAGGGTTAGGGTTAGGGTTACGGTTTGAGTTAGGGTTAGGGTAGGGTTAGGATTAGGGTTTGGGTTTGGTTAGGTTTAGTGTTAGGGTTAGGGTTAGGGTTAGGGTTAGGTTTAGAGTTAGGGTTAGTGTTAGGGTTTTTGTTTGGATTAGGGTAAGGGTTAGGGTTAGGGTTAGTTTTACTGGTAGGGTTTGGGTTTGGGTTAGGGTTAGGGTTAGGGTTAGTGTTAGGCTTAGGTTTTCGGTTAGGTTTAGGGTAAGGGTTACGGTTAGGGTTTCGTGTAGGGTTAGAGTTAGGTTTATGTTTAGTGTTAGCGTTAGGTATTGGGATTGGGTTGGGGTTAGGGTTAGTGTTAGTATTAGTGTTAGGGTTTGTTTTAGAGTTAGGGTTAGGTTTTGTTTTAGGGTTCGGGTTAGGGTTAGGGTTAGGGTTTGGGTTTGGGTTAGGTTTAGGTTTAGTTTTAGGGTTTCTTTTGGTTTAGAGTTAGGGTTAGGGTTAGTTTTAGGGTTTGGTTAGGGTTAGGGTTAGGGTTAGGGTTAGGATTAGGGTTAAGGTTAGGGTTAGGGTTTGGGTTTATTAGGTTTAGGTTTAGGGTTATGGTTTGGTTTGTGTGAGATTAAGGGTTTGGGTTAGGGTTAGTGTTTGGTTTAGGGTTAGGGTTAGGGTTAGGTTTAGGGTTTGGTTGAGGGTTAGTCTTAGTGTTAGGGGTTAGGGTTAGGGTTAGGGTTTTGTTGAGTGTTAGTCTTAGTGTTAGGGGTTAGGCTTAGTGTTAGGGGTTAGGGGTTAGGATGTTGGGTGTCAAATGACAAAATTGATCTGTTCCTCCTGCCTCAGTCTCTCCACGTAGTCCCCAGCGTCCTAATTTGGAACCCTGTTGCCTTCATTCCCATATCCTCACTCTGCCACGTGATGTCATGCACTTGCAACTATCCTTTCCTTGAGGTCAGAGCGCTGGAATTCCACCTCAAGGGACCAGGAGGGTCAATGCAGCTGCAGGACGACATGTGGCACACATTGTCTTTCCATGTTCTTATGCAGGACTTGGCTTGCACAGTGACAGCAAGTAAGGGAGTAGAAGGTCATGCCTACTACCTCAGCTTAGTCCCCTCTCCACCCCTCTGCTTCTCTTCTCTGACCCTACAGCTTGCACTTATATACAGCCTACCTGGCAGGAGAGCTAGAGGGACATCATTAAGAACAGAAGCTGTAGTCTGGATGGCAGGGTCCACTATGAACTGCTCTCTGAGACCTGACAAGGAGCCTGTTGCCACACTTTATTCAGGGCTCCTCATGTAATTACTTCAACACAAACTTCTCCCTCACAGATTTCTTGCTTGGCACAGAGATTACTGGAGTCTCATTGGGCTTCTTACAATTGTGCACTGTGGCCTAGATGGAGGGTAAATCCCCCTTACAAACTGAGAAAAGCTGTCCTGCAAGGTATGCCTAGTCTAGAACTTGATAAAGCCCACCTTAGAGGAAGTGAGTGCCATCAATTTGAGTACTCTCTGGCTGTCCAGGCTGTTTGAAGCCCAGGCCAAACATTGTCTCAGGGAAAAGCAGAGCCTTCCTAAGACCTGATTAGGAGTCCTGACCTCCCCTCTGCTTCGACATTGTCACCCACCTTTTCATTACGGAGTCCAGACCCTGACAGGAAGCGGTGTGACTTGCAGATTTTAAGAATGTAGAGACAAACAGATAGTTCCCATTCTGGGCATCTCTTGACAGATAGCTCAACAACTTCTTCACTTTGTCTGCATTCTGTAGATTAATGCAGACAATCTGTAGATTAACCTGCACAGCTCAGTAAGTATACGGGATATTTTCTGGTCATCCTTAGGAAGGAGAGAGGAAGGAAGTTTCAAACTTGTAAACTCTGTCAGATTTCTCAATCATATGTTGCCATACACTAAGGTGAAAAATGGTAATTTCCTCAATATTCTCTCTCTATCTCCCTGTCTCACTCACTTTCTCTCTCTGTTTCTCGCTCTCTCTAACACACACACACACTCACACGCATACATACACAGACACACACACACAAAAGACGAACATGGGTGGACCAGGGGATTACAAAGTTTACCTGAAAGGCACTCATCATTGTCTCCTGTGTGACCCAGTGCATAAACCGCCAGATGCTCTGGGCTACAGCGAGCACTCAGTGTCTCCAGAAGTGGCCAAGGCACCTATTCCTGGTGTTTCTGGTCCTCAGTCTCCAGAAGAAGAGAACGAGGATTAACATATCCTGCTCTGGTCATTGTATGCAGACAAGTGAGTCAGTTCAGATTGCTACAGACCTGTAGTTACTAGGTAACTACAAGATTCTGAGTTCTCTTTCATCTGATGTCATAGAGGTGAGGTCACTTCCTGGGATCCTCTGACATAGCCTGTTCCTTACATAGCAGTGCTTGCACTGCTAAGTACTCTCCTGCCCCCTGTCCATGTGGACAGTTCCATCAGTATGCCCATTCCACCACACCCACCCAACTGGCTGGGTATGCCTGGCTTCAGCAACCTCTCAACTCTGAGGAAATTCCGCTAGATTCCAACCTATCCTGCTATACCTATCTGACAGCAAAGCATTATTTGGCTTACACTTCCATGTCACAATCCATTTCGGAGTGTAGTCAGCTCAAGAACTCAAGGAAAGAGTATTAAAAGCACAAGCTACTTGTTCAAAGGCGGCACACTACACAAGACTCTCAAGGAACGCAAACATGATGTAGTAAGCACAAATAGACATCTTCCAAGTATGAAGAACTTACAGAAATAAGCACTCTAACAATTATGAAATTGGATTGAATGGATAGCTTAGAGGGCAAACTTCTTGTAATTCGATCATGTGGATCTGAGTTTGAATTCTAGAACCCAGGATAATGACTGGCCTCAGGAAGCAGACTTGGAATCCCAGCATCTGGGAGGCAGACACAAGAGAACCCTGGGCTTCCAGCCATGCTAAAACACTGAGTTATAAGTCAGTGAGTAACTTTGTCTCATTAAAAAGTGGATGAGAACCTGAGAACACTAACCAAAAGTTTAATCTTTGCATTTAGGCAAATATGAGCCTAAACAGAGACACACACACACAGAAACACACACACAGGCACACACAAGAACATCATTCCAGTGTTACTCATGAAGCCTGTTCGAGTGCTTAGAACATACCATTGAAAATGACCACTTGCCTCGCATTGCTGTAGAAGGGGAGATTTAACATAATGCAGAGACTGTTGACAAGTTTCAACCACAGTTGTATACTAAAGATTTTGAGAGCAGGAGAACATCTTCCGAAACCACACTTTATCATCCTTCCAGGAGCTCCCATCCTAACATATCTCCCAGGGATGAAGAGCATGCAGTTTTGCAGGTCACTGAATACACTCGTCTTGTAAATGGATTCTAGGAAGGGTAGGGATCTGCAATAGCAAGAAGCAGTGGCAAAAGGTCATCGACCATCTGAGCATTCCTACACAGTTCACGTCAGTGTGGTTTATGTTTAGCTCTGATGCCGACTGTCTGCTGTCATCTGGAAAACCGACTGATGTATAAACAGAGTAATACACAGTAGTCATGTCTTTTCGTTGTTGAGTATCTGTGCAAAGTGTGTGCAACTGTTTCTCATCCCAAATGGCACAGTATCTAATGTGGGTAGTTTGTTGTGTTTAAGAAGGAGGCGAAAAACCTATCACAAATTATGTTTCTGGAAAAGCCCAAGGACATGACAGTCATATCCAACATGAGGCAATCTGGACACTGGGGGAAGACCAGAGAAGAGCATTGCTTAGAATGCATGAGCCCTGGATTCCCCAAAAGAAAAGGAGGAACAAAAGCAGATAACAGGTCCAGGGATCCAGAAGGGGATGGTAGGAGGGCTTGATGAAGGCCACCAAGCTACACACTGAGTCACCAGTTTCTGGTGAGCTGCATAAGTTCTAGGCAGTAAAGTCCTACGCAAATGAATTGAGGGAGGGAGACTGAGATCTAAAGAGGCCTTGTATGAAAGTACCATTTCTTCTCATCAGTTCTATGGTATCTAAAGGTCAAACAGCTCCCCAGCTCAAAGTAGGTCCAGGAAGTTCCAAGAATTTTTCCAAAAAAAACTCATCCCAGGCTTTTAAAAATATATCAATGAAAACAAAGCCAGGGTAAGTATGAACTACCCTAATGTCAGCTAACCAGAGACTGTCTTTTCACTGAACCAACCCTAGGCACCTAGCAAACCGTTCTACCCCTGCACTCCCAGAATGGCACTTACAGTGCTCACTTCACTTACAGTTGCAGAACTTGAGATCACTGTGCAGAATGGTTTCTGTGGCATCTTAAGCATGCACTGCATATCTGCCTCAGCATTGGCCAAGTGTTCTTCGCTTGGTGACCAAGGTGAGGTTGAGAACCTCTCAGCCTGGGAACTCCAGCGTGAGGCAGAGATGTGGCTGTGTAATGCACATGTCAAGCAGCTCAATGATAAAATTGATCTGTTCCTCCTGCTTCAGGCTCTCCACCTAGTCCCCAGTGGGTTTGGATTTGGGTTTGGGTTAGGTTTAGGGTTAGGGTTAGGGTTTCATTTGGGTTAGGGTTAGGGTTAGGGTTAGGGTTTGGGTTTGGCTTAGGGGTAGTGTTAGGGTTAGGGTAAGGGTTAGGAATTGGGTTAGGGTTAGGGTTAGGGTTAGGGTTAGGGTTAGGGTTAGAGTTAGGGTTAGGGTTAGGGTTTGGGTTAGGGTTTGGGTTAAGGTTAGGTTTAGGGTTTGGGTTTGGGTTAGGGTTAGGGTTAGGTTTAGGTTTATGGTTAGGGTTAGGTTAGGGTTAGGGTTAGGGTTAGGGTTAGGGTTAGGGTTAGGGTTAGGGTTAGGGTTTGGATTGGGTTAGGTTTAGGGTTAGGATTAGGGTTACGGTTAGATTTTCGGTTAGTGTTAGGGTTAGGGTTAGGTTTTGGGTTTGGGTTAGGGTTAGCGTTTCGGTTATGGTTATGGTTAGGGTTGGGGTTAGGGTTTCGGTTTGGGCTAGTGTTAGGTTTAGTGTTAGATTTAGTATTAGGGTTAGGGTTAGGGTTAGGGTTAGGATTTGGTTTTGTTTTAAGGTAAGGGTTAGGGTTAGGTTTAGGGTTTGGGTTTGGGTTACAGTTATTGTTAGGGTTAGGGTTAGGGTTTGCGTTAGGTTTAGGGTTAGGTTTACAATTAGGGTTAGGGTTAGGATTAGGGTTACAGTTAGCGTTTCGGTTCGGGTTAGAGTTGGGGTTAGGGTTTGGGTTTGGGTTAGGGTTAGGTTTAGTGTTAGATTTAGTATTAGCGTTAGGGTCAGGGTTAGGGTTAGAGTTAGGTTTGGGTTAGGGTTAGGGTTAGGGTTATAGTTAGGATTAGGGTTACTGTTAGGGTTAGGGTTAAGGTTAGGGTTAGAGTTAATGTTAGGATTAGGTTTAGGGTTATTGTAATGGTTAAGGTTTGGATTAGGGTTAGGGATAGGGTGAGGGTTAGGGTTAGGGTTAGTGTTAGTGTTAGTGTTAGGGTTTGGTTTTGGGTTAGGGTGATGGTTAGGGGTAGGGTTAGGATTTGGGTTTGGATTAGGTTTTGGGTTAGTTTTAGGGTTTCGTTTGGGTTAGGGTTAGGGTTATTGTTTCGGTTAGGTTTAGGGTTAGAGTTAGGGTTTGGGTTAGGTTTAGGGTTACCGTTAGGGTTAGGGTTTGCGTTATAGTTAGGTTTAGGATTAGGGTTTGGTTTAGGGTTAGCGTTAGCGTTAGATTTAGGGTTTGGTTTAGGGTTCTGCTTAGGGTTAGGGTTAGGGTTAGGGTTAGGGTTTGGGTTAGGGTTAGGGTAAGGGTTAGGGTTTGGGTTAGGATTAGGGTTAGGGTTAGGGTTAGGGTTAGGGTTTGGTTTTGAGTTATGGTTAGGTTTAGGGTTAGTGTTAGGGTTTGGGTTTGAGTTAGGGTTAGGGTTAGGTTTAGGTTTAGGTTTAGGGTTTGGGTTAGGGTTAGGGTTAGGGTTAGATTTAGGGTTAGGGTTAGGTTTTAGCTTTGTGTTAGGGTTAGGTTTAGGGTTAGGGTTAGGGTTTGGGTTTGGGTTAGGTTTAGGGTTAGGGTTAGGTTTAGGTTTAGGGTTTGGTTTTGAGTTATGGTTAGGTTTGGGGTTAGTGTTAGGGTTTGGGTTTGAGTTAGGGTTAGGGTTAGGTTTAGGTTTAGGTTTAGGGTTTGGGTTAGGGTTAGGGTTAGGGGTAGGTTTAGGTTTAGGTTTAGGGTTTGGTTTTGAGTTATGGTTAGGTTTAGGGTTAGTGTTAGGGTTTGGGTTTGAGTTAGGGTTAGGGTTAGGTTTAGGTTTAGGTTTAGGGTTTGGGTTAGGGTTAGGGTTAGGGTTAGATTTAGGGTTAGGGTTAGGTTTTACCTTTGGGTTAGGGTTAGGTTTAGGGTTAGGGTTAGGGTTTGGGTTTGGGTTAGGTTTAGGGTTAGGGTTAGGGTTAGGTTTAGGTTTAGGTTTAGGGTTAGGTTTCGGGTTAGGGTTAGGTTTGGAGTTTGGGTTGGGCTTAGGGTAAGGTTAAGGGTTAGGGTGAGTGTGAGTGTTAGGGTTTGGGCTTTGGTTAGGGTTAGGGTTAGGGTTAGGCTTAGTGTTTTGTTTAGGGTTAGGGTTGGGGTTAGGGTAAGGTTTTGTGTTAGGTTTAGGTTTATGGTTTGGGTTATGGTTATGGTTTGGGTTTGGTTTAGCGTTAGGATTAGGGTTACGGTTAGGGTTAGGGTTATGGTTAGGATTAGTGTTAGTGTTAGGTTTTGGGTTAGGGTTAGCGTTAGGGTTAGGGTTAGGGTTAGTGTTAGGGTTTGGGTTAGGGTTAGGGTTAGGGTTAAGGTTAGGATTAGTGGTAGTTTTAGGGTTTGAGTAAGGGTTAGGGTTAGGGTTATGGTTTGGTGTATGGGTTATGGTTATTGTTTGTGTTAAGTTTAGGGTTAGGGTTAGGGTTTGGGTAATGGTTAGGGTTAGAATTGGGATTTGATTTAGGTTTAGGGTTAGGGTTTGAGTTAGGGTTTGATTTTGGGTTAGGGTTAGGGGTAGGGTTAGAGTTAGGGTTATACTTAGGATTAGGGTTAGGGTTTGGTTTAGCGTTACGGTTAGGGTTAGGGTTAGGGATAGGGTTAGGGTTAGGGTTAGGGTTTGGGTTTGGGTTAGTGTTAGGTTTAGGGTTATGGTTAGGTTTTCAATTGGATTAGGTTTAGGGTTAGGTTTAGGGTTAGGGTTATGGTTTGGCTTACGGTTAGGGTTAGGTTTAGCATTAGGGTTTGGGTTTGGTTAGGGTTAGGTTTAGGGTTAGGGTTAGTGTTAGTGTTAGTGTTAGTGTTAGGGTTTGGTTTTGGGTTAGGGTTAGGGTTAAGGTTAGGGTTAGGATTAGTGTTAGGGTTTCTTTTAGGGTTACGGTTAGGTTTTGGATTAGGGTGATGGTCAGGGGTAGGGTTAGGATTTGGGTTTGGATTAGGTTTTGGTTTAGTTTTAGGGTTTCGTTTGGGTTAGGGTTAGGGTTAGGGTTAGGGTTTCGGTTAGGGGTAGGGTTAGAGTTAGGGTTTGGGTTAGGTTTAGGGTTAGTGTTAGGGTTAGGGTTTGCGTTATAGTTAGGTTTAGGATTAGGGTTTGGGTTAGGGTTAGCGTTAGTGTTAGGTTTAGGGTTTGGTTTAGGGTTCGGCTTAGGGTTAGGGTTAGGGTTAGGGTTAGGGTTTGGGTTTTGGTTAGGGTTAGGGTTAGGTTTAGGTTTAGGGTTAGGGTTTGGGTTAGGGTTAGGGTTAGGTTTAGGGTTAGCGTTTGGTTTAGGGTTAGGGTTAGGGTTTGATTTAGGGTTAGAGTTTGGGTTAGGGTTAGGTTTTAGCTTTGGGTTAGGGTTAGGTTTAGGGTTAGGGTTAGGGTTTGGGTTTGGGTTAGGTTTAGGGTTAGGGTTAGGTTTAGGTTTAGGGTTAGGTTTAGGGTTAGGGTTAGGTTTGGTGTTTGGGTTGGGGTTAGGGTAAGGTTAAGGGATAGGGTCAGTGTGAGTGTTAGGGTTTGAGCTTTGGTTAGGGTTAGGGTTAGGGTTATGGTTAGGCTTAGTGTTTGGTTTAGGTTTAGGGGTATGTTTAGGTTTTTGATTAGGTATAGGGTTAGGGTTAGGGTTTGGGTTAGGGTTAGGGTTAGGATTGGGGTTTGCGTTAGGGTTAGGTTTAGGGTTAGGGTTTAGTTTTGGGTTAGGGTTAGGGTTGGGGTTAGGGTAAGGTTTTGTGTTAGGTTTAGTGTTTGCGTTATGGTTATGGTTTAGGTTTGGTTTAGCGTTAGGGTTAGGGTTATGGTTAGGATTAGTGTTAGTGTTAGGTTTTGGGTTAGGGTTAGCGTTAGGGTTAGGGTTAGTGTTAGTGATAGGGTTTGGGTTAGGGTTAGGGTTAGAGTTAAGGTTAGGGTTAGTGGTAGTTTTAGGGTTTGATTTAGGGTTAGGGTTAGGGTTATGGTTTGGTGTATGGGTTAGGGTTATTGTTTGTGTTAAGTTTAGGGTTAGGGTTAGGGTTTGGGTAACGGTTAGGGTTAGAATTGGGATATGGGTTAGGTTTAGGGTTAGGGTTAGAGTTAGGGTTTGATTTTGGGTTAGGGTTAGGGGTAGGGTTAGAGTTACGGTTATACTTAGGATTAGGGTTAGGGTTTGGGTTAGCGTTATGGTTAGGGTTAGGGTTAGGGATAGGGTTACTGTTAGGGTTAGGGTTTGGGTTTGGGTTAGGGTTTGGGTTAGGGTTAGGGTGAGGGTTTGGCGTACGGTTAGGGTTAGGTTTACGATTAGGGTTTGGGTTTGGTTAGGGTTTGGTTTAGGGTTCGGGTTAGTGTTAGTGTTAGTGTTAGGGTTTGGTTTTGGGTTAGGGTTAGGGTTAAGGTTAGGGTTAGGATTAGTGTTAGGGTTTCTTTTAGGGTTAGGGTTAGGTTTTGGATTAGGGTGATGGTCAGGGGTAGGGTTAGGATTTGGATATGGATTAGGTTTTGGGTTAGTTTTAGGGTTTCGTTTGGGTTAGGGTTAGGGTTAGGGTTTGATTTTGGGTTAGGGTTAGGGGTAGGGTTAGGGTTAGGGTTATAGTTAGGATTAGGTTTAGGGTTTGGGTTAGCGTTACGGTTAGGGTTATGTTTAGGGATAGGGTTAGGGTTAGGGTTAGGGTTAGGGTTTGGGTTTGGGTTAGGGTTTGGTTTAGGGTTAGGGTTAGGCTTTGGGTTTGGTTTAGGGTTAGGGTTAGAGATAGGGTTAGGGTTAGGGTTAGGTTTACGGTTGGGTTAGGGTTAGGGTTAGGGTGAGGCTTAGTGTAAGGGTTTCGATTTGTGTTAGGGTTAGGTTTAGCATTAGGGTTAGGGTTTGAATTGGGTTAAGTTTAGGGTTACGGTTAGGGTTAGGGTTACGTTTTGGGTTAGGGTAAGGGTTAGGTTTAGGGTTAGAGTTAGGGTTAGGGTTAGGTTTAGGGTTAGGGTTAGGGTTAGGTTTTGGGTTAGGGTTAGATTAAGGTTGGGGTTAGGATTAGGATTACGGTTTAGGTTAGGTTTAGGGTTAGGTTTAGGTTTAGTGTTAGGGTTAAGGTTAGTGTTTGGGTTAGGGTTAGGGTTAGGGTTAGGTTTAGGGTTAGGGTTACGGTTTGGGTTAGGTTTAGGGTTAGGGTTAGGTTTTCGATTGGGTTAAGTTTAGGGTTAGGTTTAGGGTTAGGGTTAGGGTTTGGCTTACGGTTAGGGTTAGGTTTAGGATTAGGGTTTGGGTTTGGTTAGGGTTATGTTTAGGGTTAGGGTTAGTGTTAGTGTTAGTGTTAGGGTTTGGTTTTGGGTTAGGGTGATGGTCAGGGGTAGGGTTAGGATTTGGGTTTGGATTAGGTTTTGGGTTAGTTTTAGGGTTTCGTTTGGGTTAGGGTTAGGGTTATTGTTTCGGTTAGGGTTAGGGTTAGAGTTAGGGTTTGGGTTAGGTTTAGGGTTACCGTTAGGGTTAGGGTTTGCGTTATAGTTAGGTTTAGGATTAGGGTTTGGATTAGGGTTAGCGTTAGCGTTAGATTTAGGGTTTGGTTTAGGGTTCTGCTTAGGGTTAGGGTTAGGGTTTGGGTTAGGGTAAGGGTAAGGGTTAGGGTTTGGGTTAGGATTAGGGTTAGGGTTAGGGTTAGGGTTAGGGTTTGGTTTTGAGTTATGGTTAGGTTTAGGGTTAGTGTTAGGGTTTGGGTTTGAGTTAGGGTTAGGGTTAGGTTTAGGTTTAGGTTTAGGGTTTGGGTTAGGGTTAGGGTTAGATTTAGGGTTAGGGTTAGGTTTTAGCTTTGGGTTAGGGTTAGGTTTAGGGTTAGGGTTAGGGTTTGGGTTTGGGTTAGGTTTAGGGTTAGGGTTAGGTTTAGGTTTAGGGTTAGATTTCGGGTTAGGGTTAGGTTTCGAGTTTGGGTTGGGGTTAGGGTAAGGTTAAGGGTTAGGGTCAGTGTGAGTGTTAGGGTTTGGGCTTTGGTTAGGGTTAGGGTTAGGGTTAGGCTTAGTGTTTGGTTTAGGGTTAGGGTTGGGGTTAGGGTAAGGTTTTGTGTTAGGTTTAGCTTTAGGGTTTGGGTTATGGTTATGGTTTGGGTTTGGTTTAGCGTTAGGGTTAGGGTTACGGTTAGGGTTAGGGTTATGGTTAGGATTAGTGTTAGTGTTAGGTTTTGGGTTAGGGTTAGCGTTAGGGTTAGGGTTAGGGTTAGTGTTAGGGTTTGGGTTAGGGTTAGGGTTAGGGTTAAGGTTAGGATTAGTGGTAGTTTTAGGGTTTGAGTAAGGGTTACGGTTAGGGTTATGGTTTGGTGTATGGGTTATGGTTATTGTTTGTGTTAAGTTTAGGGTTAGGGTTAGGGTTTGGGTAACGGTTATGGTTAGAATTGGGATTTGATTTAGGTTTAGGGTTAGGGTTAGAGTTAGGGTTTGATTTTGGGTTAGGGTTAGGGGTAGGGTTAGAGTTAGGGTTATACTTAGGATTAGGGTTAGGGTTTGGGTTAGCGTTACTGTTAGGGTTAGGGTTAGGGATAGGGTTAGGGTTAGGGTTAGGGTTTGGGTTTGGGTTAGTGTTAGGTTTAGGGTTATGGTTAGGTTTTCAATTGGATTAGGTTTAGGGTTAGGTTTAGGGTTAGGGTTATGGTTTGGCTTACGGTTAGGGTTAGGTTTAGGATTAGGGTTTGGGTTTGGTTAGGGTTAGGTTTAGGGTTAGGGTTAGGGTTAGTGTTAGTGTTAGTGTTAGTGTTAGGGTTTGGTTTTGGGTTAGGGTTAGGGTTAAGGTTAGGGTTAGGATTAGTGTTAGGGTTTCTTTTAGGGTTAGGGTTAGGTTTTGGATTAGGGTGATGGTCAGGGGTAGGGTTAGTATTTGGGTTTGGATTAGGTTTTGGTTTAGTTTTAGGGTTTCGTTGGGTTAGGGTTAGGGTTAGGGTTAGGGTTTCGGTTAGGGTTAGGTTTAGGATTAGGGTTTGGGTTAGGGTTAGCGTTAGCGTTAGGGTTTGGTTTTGTGTTAGGGTTAGGGTTAAGGTTAGGGTTAGGATTAGTGTTAGGGTTTCTTTTAGGGTTAGGGTTAGGTTTTGGATTAGGGTGATGGTCAGGGGTAGGGTTAGTATTTGGGTTTGGATTAGGTTTTGGTTTAGTTTTAGGGTTTGGTTTATGGTTCGGCTTAGGGTTAGGGTTAGGGTTAGGGTTAGGGTTTGGGTTTGGGTTTGGGTTACCATTAGGTTAGGGTTTGGGATAGGGATAGGGTTAGGATTAGGGTTAACGTTTGGGTTTCCGTTAGGGTTTGGTTTTGGGTTAGGCTTACGGTTTGGGTTTGGGTTAGGGTTAGGGTTAGAGATAGGTTTAGGGTTAGGGTTAGGGTTAGGGTTTGGGTTAGGGTTAGGGTTAGGGTTAGAGTTAGGTTTGTGTTAGGGTTAGTACTAGGCTTAGGGTTACGATTACGTTTCAGGTTTGGGTTTGGGTTAGGTTAGGGTTAGGGTTAGGGTTAGGGTTAGACTTAAGGTTTGGATTAGGCTTAGCGTTACGGTTAGGGTTTGAGTTTGGATTAGGGTTAGGGTGAGGGTTAGGTTTAGGGTTTGGGTTTGGGTGAGGGTTAGGGTTAAACTTACGGTTAGGGTTAGTGTTAGGTTTAGGGTTTGGGTTAAGGTTAGGTTTAGGGTTAGGGTTAGGGTTAATGATAGGATTAGGGTTAGGGTTAGGGTTACGGTTCGGGTTTGGGTTAAGGTTAGGGTTAGGGTTAGGGTTAGCATTAAGTTTAGGGTTAGGGTTAGGGTTAGGGTTAATGTTAGGATTAGGGTTAGGTTTTGTTTTAGGGTTAGGGTTAGGAATAGGGTTAGTGTTTGGGTTAGGGTTAGAGTTAGGGTTAGGGTAAGGTTTAGGGTTTAGGTTAGGTTTAGGGTTAGGGTTAGGGTTACCTTTAGTTTTAGGGTTAGGGTTAGGATTTGGTTTAGGGTTAGGTTTATAGTTAATATTAGGGTTAGGGTTTGGGTTAGGGTTAGGGTTATTGTTAGGGTTAGGTTTAGTGTTAGGATTACGGTCAGGTTTAGGGTTACGGTTAGGGTTAGGGTTTGGGTTAGGGTTAGCGTTAGCGTTACGGTTTGGGTTAGGGATAGGGTTAGGATTAGGGTTAGGGTTTGGGTTTCGCTTAGGGTTTGGTTTAGGGTTAGGGTTAGGGTTTGGGTTTGTGTTAGGGTTAGGGTTAGAGATAGGTTTAGGGTTAGGGTTCGGGATAGGGTTTGGGTTAGTGTTAGGGTTAGGGTTAGAGTTAGGTTTGGGTTAGGGTTAGTGTTAGGCTTAGGGTTAGGTTTAGGTTTAGGGTTTGGGTTTGGGTTAGGTTTAGGGTTAGGGTTTGGTGTAGGTTTAGGGTTAGGGGTATGGTTGTGGTTTCTGTTAGGTTTAGGGTTAGCGTTTCGTTTAGGGTTTGGGTTTGGGTGAGGATTTGGGTTAGGGTTAGCGTTATGGTTAGACTTAGGGTTTGGATTAGGCTTAGCGTTAGGTTTAGAGTTTGAGTTTGGATTAGCGTTAGGGTGAGGTTTAGGGTTAGGGTTTGGGTTTGGGTGAGGGTTAGGGTTAGACTTAGGTTTAGGGTTAGTGTTAGGTTTAGGGTTTGGGTTAAGGTGAGGGTTAGGGTTAGGGTTAGGGTTAATGTCAGGATTAGGGTTAGGGTTATGTTTAGGGTTAGGGTTCGGGTTTGTTTTAGGGTTAGGGTTAGGGTTAGGGTTAGGGTTAGGGTTAGTTTTAGGGTTAGGTTTAGGGTTTGTTTTATGGTTAGGGTTAGGCATAGGGTTAGTGTTTGGGTTAAGGTCAGTATTAGGGTTAGGGTTAGGGTTTGGGTTAGGTTTAGGTTTGGGGTTAGGGTTAGGGTTAGGGTTAATGTTAGGATTAGGGTTAGGGTTAGGCTTAGGGTTCGGGTTTGGGTTAGAATTAGGGTTAGGGTTAGCATTAGTTTTAGGGTTAGGGTTAGGGTTAGGGTTAGGGTGTGGTTTAGGGTTAGAGTTATAGTTAAGATGAGGGTTAGGGTTTGGGTTAGGGTTCGGGTTATAGTTAGGATAAGAGTTACGGTTTGTTTTATGGTTAGGGTTAGGGATAGGGTTATGGTTTGGCTTAGGGTTAGAGTTAGAGTTAGGGTTAGGGCTAGGATTAGTGTTAGTGTTAGGGTTTGGGTTAGGGTTAGGGTTAGGGTTATGGTTAGGGCTTAGGTTAGGGTTAGGGTTAGGGTTAGCATTTGTGTTAGGGTTTGGGTTATAGTTAGGATTAGGATTAGGGTTTGTTTTGGGATAGGGATAGGCATAGGGTTAGGGTTTGCGTTAGGGTTAGGGTTAGGGTTAGGGTTAGCGTTTGGGTTAGGTTTAGGGTTATGGTTAGGGTTAATGTTAGGATTAGGGTTAGGGTTAGGGTTAGGGTTAATGTTAGGATTAGGGTTAGGGTTAGGGTTAGTGTTCGGGTTTGGGTTAGGGTTAGGATTAGGGTAAGGGTTAGGGTTTGGGTTAGGTTTAGGGTTAGAGTAAGGGTTAGGGTTAGGTTTTGGTTTGGAGTTATGGTTAGGTTTAGGGTTAGTGTTAGGGTTTGGTTTAGAGTTAGGGTTAGGGTTAGGTTTAGGTTTAGCGTTAGGTTTAGGGTTAGGGTTTGGGTTAGCTTTAGGGTTAGGCTTTCGGTTTGGGTTAGCGTTAGGTTTAGGGTTAGGGTTAGGTTTTGGATTGGGTTAGGTTTAGGGTTAGGGTTAGGGTTAGGGTCAGGGTCCGGGTTAGGGTTAGGGTTAGGTTTACGGTTA
>JAJHUQ010000034.1:12172500-12192500 GCA_035773235.1 Eospalax fontanierii | reverse complement strand
AGTTTGAGTTAGGGTTAGGGTAAGGGTTAGGGTTAGGGTTAGTGTTACTGTTACGGGTTGGGGTTGGGTTAGGGTTAGGGTTAGGGTTAGTGTTTCGGTTGGGGTTAGGCTAAGGTTAAGGTTTAGGGTCAGTGTGAGTGTTAGGGTTTGCGCTTTGGTAAGGGTTAGGATTAGGGTTAGGCTTAGTGTTTGGTTTAGGGTTAGGGTATGGTTAGGTTTTTGGTTAGGTTTAGGGTTACGGTTAGGGTTTGGGTTAGGTTTAGGGTTAGGATTGGGGTTTGAGTTAGGGTTAGGGTTTTGGTTAGGGTTTAGTTTTGGGTTAGGGTTAGGGTTAGGATTAGGGTAACGGTTTGTGTTAGGTTTAGATTTAGGGTTTGGGTTATGGTTATGGTTTGGGTTTGGTTTAGCATCAGGGTTAGGGTTACGGTTAGGGTTAGGGTTATGGTTAGGATTAGTGTTAGTGTTAGGTTTTGGGTTAGGGTTAGCGTTAGGGTTAGGGTTAGTGATAGTGTTAGGGTTTGGGTTAGGGTTAGGGTTACGGTTAGGGTTAGGGTTATGGTTAGGATTAGTGTTAGTGTTAGGTTTTGGGTTAGGGTTAGCGTTAGGGTTAGGGTTAGTGATAGTGTTAGGGTTTGGGTTAGGGTTAGGGTTAGGGTTAGGGTTAGGATTAGTGGTAGTTTTAGGGTTTGGGTTAGGGTTAGGGTTAGGGTTATGGTTTGGTGTATGGGTTAGGGTTATTGTTTGTGTTAAGTTTAGGGTTAGGGTTAGGGTTTGGGTAAGGGTTAGGGTTAGAATTGGGGTTTGGGTTAGGTTTAGGGTTAGGGTTAGAGTTAGGGTTTGATTTTGTGTTAGGGTTAGCGTTATTGTTAGGGTTAGGGTTATAGTTAGGATTAGGGTTAGGGTTAGGGTTAGCGTTACGGTTAGGGTTAGGATAAGGGATAGGGTTAGGGTTAGGATTAGGGTTTGGCTATGGGTTAGGGTTTGGTTTAGGGTTAGGGTTAGGGTTTGTGTTTGGGTTAGGGTTAGGGTTAGAGAAAGGGTTAGGGTTAGGGTTAGGATTAGGGTTTGGGTTAGGGTTAGGGTTAGGGAGAGGCTTAATGTAAGGGTTTCAATTTGTGTTAGGGTTAGGTTTAGCATTAGGGTTAGGGTTTGAATTGGGTTAAGTTTAGGGTTATGGTTAGTGTTAGGGTTAGTGTTAGGGTTAGTGTAAGGGTTAGGAATAGGGTTAAAGTTAGGGTTAGGGTTACGTTTAGGGTTAGGGTTAGGGTTAGGTTTTGGGTTATGGTTATATTTAGGGTTGGGGTTAGGGTTAGGATTACGGTTTAGGTTAGGTTTAGGGTTAGGTTTAGGTTTAGTTTTAGGGTTAAGGTTGGGGTTTGGGTTAGGGTTAGGGTTAGGGTTAGGTTTAGGTTTAGGTTTCGTTTTGGGTTAGGGTTAGGTTTAGGGTCATGGTTAGGTTTTGGATTGGGTTAGGTTTAGGTTTAGGGTTAGGGTTAGGGTTAGGGTTAGGTTTTGGCTTACGGTTAGGGTTAGATTTAGGATTAGGGTTTGGATTTGTTTAGGGTTAGGTTTAGGGTTAGGGTTAGGGTTAGTGTTAATGTTAGGGTTTGGGTTTGGGTTTGGGTTAAGTTTAGGGTTAGGATTAGTGTTAGATTTTCTTTTAGGGTTAGGGTTAGGTTTTGTATTAGGGTGATGGTCAGGGTTAGGGTTAGGATTAGGGTTTGGTTTAGGTTTTGGGTTAGTTTTAGGGTTTCGTTTGGGTTAGGGTTAGGGTTAGGATTTCGGTTAGGGTTAGGGTTAGAGTTAGGGTTTGGTTTAGGTTTAGGGTTAGTGTTAGGGTTAGGGTTTGCGTTATAGTTAGGTTTACGATTAGGGTTTGGATTAGGGTTAGCGTTTGCGTTAGGTTTAGGGTTCGGCTTAGGTTTAGGGTTAGGTTTAGGGTTATGGTTAGGGTTAGGGTTTGGGTTAGGGTTAGGGGAAGGGGTAGGGTTTGGGTTAGGATTAGGATTATGGTAAGGGTTAGTGTTATGGTTTGGTTTTGAGTTATGGTTAGGTTTAGGGTTAGTGTTAGGGTTTGGGTTTGGGTTAGGGTTAGGGTTAGCTTTAGGTTTAGCGTTAGGTTTAGGGTTAGGGTTTGGGTTATGGTTAGTGTTAGGCTTTCGGTTTGTGTTAGCGTTAGGTTTAGGGTTAGTGTTAGGTTTTGGATTGGGTTAGGTTTAGGGTTACGGTTAGGGTCTGGGTTAGGGTTAGGGTTAGGTTTAGGGTTTGGTTGAGGGTTAGGGTTAGGGTTAGGGTTACGGTTTGAGTTAGGGTTAGGGTAGGGTTAGGATTAGGGTTTGGGTTTGGTTAGGTTTAGTGTTAGGGTTAGGGTTAGGGTTAGGGTTAGGTTTAGAGTTAGGGTAAGTGTAAGGGTTTTTGTTTGGATTAGGGAATGGGGTTGGGTTAGCGTAAGTGTTACTGGTAGGGTCTGGGGTTGGGTTAGGGTTAGGGTTAGGGTTAGTGTTAGGCTTAGGTTTTCGGTTAGGTTTAGGGTAAGGGTTACGGTTAGGGTTTCGTGTAGGGTTAGAGTTAGGTTTATGTTTAGTGTTAGCGTTAGGAATTGGGATTGGGTTAGGGTTAGGGTTAGTGTTAGTATTAGTGTTAGGGTTTGTTTTAGAGTTAGGGTTAGGTTTTGTTTTAGGGTTCGGGCTAGGGTTAGGGTTAGGGTTTGGGGTTGGGTTAGGTTTAGGTTTAGTTTTAGGGTTTCTTTTGGTTTAGAGTTAGGGTTAGGGTTAGTTTTAGGGTTTGGTTAGGGTTAGGGTTAGGGTTAGGGTTAGGATTAGGGTTAAGGTTAGGGTTAGGGTTTGGGTTTATTAGGTTTAGGTTTAGGGTTATGGTTTGGTTTGTGTGAGATTAAGGGTTTGGGTTAGGGTTAGGGTTTGGTTTAGGGTTAGGGTTAGGGTTAGGTTTAGGGTTTGGTTGAGGGTTAGTCTTAGTGTTAGGGGTTAGGGTTAGGGTTAGGGTTTTGTTGAGTGTTAGTCTTAGTGTTAGGGGTTAGGCTTAGTGTTAGGGGTTAGGGGTTAGGATGTTGGGTGTCAAATGACAAAATTGATCTGTTCCTCCTGCCTCAGTCTCTCCACGTAGTCCCCAGCGTCCTAATTTGGAACCCTGTTGCCTTCATTCCCATATCCTCACTCTGCCACGTGATGTCATGCACTTGCAACTATCCTTTCCTTGAGGTCAGAGCGCTGGAATTCCACCTCAAGGGACCAGGAGGGTCAATGCAGCTGCAGGACGACATGTGGCACACATTGTCTTTCCATGTTCTTATGCAGGACTTGGCTTGCACAGTGACAGCAAGTAAGGGAGTAGAAGGTCATGCCTACTACCTCAGCTTAGTCCCCTCTCCACCCCTCTGCTTCTCTTCTCTGACCCTACAGCTTGCACTTATATACAGCCTACCTGGCAGGAGAGCTAGAGGGACATCATTAAGAACAGAAGCTGTAGTCTGGATGGCAGGGTCCACTATGAACTGCTCTCTGAGACCTGACAAGGAGCCTGTTGCCACACTTTATTCAGGGCTCCTCATGTAATTACTTCAACACAAACTTCTCCCTCACAGATTTCTTGCTTGGCACAGAGATTACTGGAGTCTCATTGGGCTTCTTACAATTGTGCACTGTGGCCTAGATGGAGGGTAAATCCCCCTTACAAACTGAGAAAAGCTGTCCTGCAAGGTATGCCTAGTCTAGAACTTGATAAAGCCCACCTTAGAGGAAGTGAGTGCCATCAATTTGAGTACTCTCTGGCTGTCCAGGCTGTTTGAAGCCCAGGCCAAACATTGTCTCAGGGAAAAGCAGAGCCTTCCTAAGACCTGATTAGGAGTCCTGACCTCCCCTCTGCTTCGACATTGTCACCCACCTTTTCATTACGGAGTCCAGACCCTGACAGGAAGCGGTGTGACTTGCAGATTTTAAGAATGTAGAGACAAACAGATAGTTCCCATTCTGGGCATCTCTTGACAGATAGCTCAACAACTTCTTCACTTTGTCTGCATTCTGTAGATTAATGCAGACAATCTGTAGATTAACCTGCACAGCTCAGTAAGTATACGGGATATTTTCTGGTCATCCTTAGGAAGGAGAGAGGAAGGAAGTTTCAAACTTGTAAACTCTGTCAGATTTCTCAATCATATGTTGCCATACACTAAGGTGAAAAATGGTAATTTCCTCAATATTCTCTCTCTATCTCCCTGTCTCACTCACTTTCTCTCTCTGTTTCTCGCTCTCTCTAACACACACACACACTCACACGCATACATACACAGACACACACACACAAAAGACGAACATGGGTGGACCAGGGGATTACAAAGTTTACCTGAAAGGCACTCATCATTGTCTCCTGTGTGACCCAGTGCATAAACCGCCAGATGCTCTGGGCTACAGCGAGCACTCAGTGTCTCCAGAAGTGGCCAAGGCACCTATTCCTGGTGTTTCTGGTCCTCAGTCTCCAGAAGAAGAGAACGAGGATTAACATATCCTGCTCTGGTCATTGTATGCAGACAAGTGAGTCAGTTCAGATTGCTACAGACCTGTAGTTACTAGGTAACTACAAGATTCTGAGTTCTCTTTCATCTGATGTCATAGAGGTGAGGTCACTTCCTGGGATCCTCTGACATAGCCTGTTCCTTACATAGCAGTGCTTGCACTGCTAAGTACTCTCCTGCCCCCTGTCCATGTGGACAGTTCCATCAGTATGCCCATTCCACCACACCCACCCAACTGGCTGGGTATGCCTGGCTTCAGCAACCTCTCAACTCTGAGGAAATTCCGCTAGATTCCAACCTATCCTGCTATACCTATCTGACAGCAAAGCATTATTTGGCTTACACTTCCATGTCACAATCCATTTCGGAGTGTAGTCAGCTCAAGAACTCAAGGAAAGAGTATTAAAAGCACAAGCTACTTGTTCAAAGGCGGCACACTACACAAGACTCTCAAGGAACGCAAACATGATGTAGTAAGCACAAATAGACATCTTCCAAGTATGAAGAACTTACAGAAATAAGCACTCTAACAATTATGAAATTGGATTGAATGGATAGCTTAGAGGGCAAACTTCTTGTAATTCGATCATGTGGATCTGAGTTTGAATTCTAGAACCCAGGATAATGACTGGCCTCAGGAAGCAGACTTGGAATCCCAGCATCTGGGAGGCAGACACAAGAGAACCCTGGGCTTCCAGCCATGCTAAAACACTGAGTTATAAGTCAGTGAGTAACTTTGTCTCATTAAAAAGTGGATGAGAACCTGAGAACACTAACCAAAAGTTTAATCTTTGCATTTAGGCAAATATGAGCCTAAACAGAGACACACACACACAGAAACACACACACAGGCACACACAAGAACATCATTCCAGTGTTACTCATGAAGCCTGTTCGAGTGCTTAGAACATACCATTGAAAATGACCACTTGCCTCGCATTGCTGTAGAAGGGGAGATTTAACATAATGCAGAGACTGTTGACAAGTTTCAACCACAGTTGTATACTAAAGATTTTGAGAGCAGGAGAACATCTTCCGAAACCACACTTTATCATCCTTCCAGGAGCTCCCATCCTAACATATCTCCCAGGGATGAAGAGCATGCAGTTTTGCAGGTCACTGAATACACTCGTCTTGTAAATGGATTCTAGGAAGGGTAGGGATCTGCAATAGCAAGAAGCAGTGGCAAAAGGTCATCGACCATCTGAGCATTCCTACACAGTTCACGTCAGTGTGGTTTATGTTTAGCTCTGATGCCGACTGTCTGCTGTCATCTGGAAAACCGACTGATGTATAAACAGAGTAATACACAGTAGTCATGTCTTTTCGTTGTTGAGTATCTGTGCAAAGTGTGTGCAACTGTTTGTCATCCCAAATGGCACAGTATCTAATGTGGGTAGTTTGTTGTGTTTAAGAAGGAGGCGAAAAACCTATCACAAATTATGTTTCTGGAAAAGCCCAAGGACATGACAGTCATATCCAACATGAGGCAATCTGGACACTGGGGGAAGACCAGAGAAGAGCATTGCTTAGAATGCATGAGCCCTGGATTCCCCAAAAGAAAAGGAGGAACAAAAGCAGATAACAGGTCCAGGGATCCAGAAGGGGATGGTAGGAGGGCTTGATGAAGGCCACCAAGCTACACACTGAGTCACCAGTTTCTGGTGAGCTGCATAAGTTCTAGGCGGTAAAGTCCTACGCAAATGAATTGAGGGAGGGAGACTGAGATCTAAAGAGGCCTTGTATGAAAGTACCATTTCTTCTCATCAGTTCTATGGTATCTAAAGGTCAAACAGCTCCCCAGCTCAAAGTAGGTCCAGGAAGTTCCAAGAATTTTTCCAAAAAAAAACTCATCCCAGGCTTTTAAAAATATATCAATGAAAACAAAGCCAGGGTAAGTATGAACTACCCTAATGTCAGCTAACCAGAGACTGTCTTTTCACTGAACCAACCCTAGGCACCTAGCAAACCGTTCTACCCCTGCACTCCCAGAATGGCACTTACAGTGCTCACTTCACTTACAGTTGCAGAACTTGAGATCACTGTGCAGAATGGTTTCTGTGGCATCTTAAGCATGCACTGCATATCTGCCTCAGCATTGGCCAAGTGTTCTTCGCTTGGTGACCAAGGTGAGGTTGAGAACCTCTCAGCCTGGGAACTCCAGCGTGAGGCAGAGATGTGGCTGTGTAATGCACATGTCAAGCAGCTCAATGATAAAATTGATCTGTTCCTCCTGCTTCAGGCTCTCCACCTAGTCCCCAGTGGGTTTGGATTTGGGTTTGGGTTAGGTTTAGGGTTAGGGTTAGGGTTTCATTTGGGTTAGGGTTAGGGTTAGGGTTAGGGTTTGGGTTTGGCTTAGGGGTAGTGTTAGGGTTAGGGTAAGGGTTAGGAATTGGGTTAGGGTTAGGGTTAGGGTTAGGGTTAGGGTTAGGGTTAGAGTTAGGGTTAGGGTTTGGTTTTGGGTTAGGGTTTGGTTTAGGGTTAGGTTTAGGGTTTGGGTTTGGGTTAGGGTTAGGGTTAGGTTTAGGGTTAGGTTTAGGGTTAGGGTTAGGGTTAGGGTTAGGGTTAGGGTTAGGGTTAGGGTTAGGGTTAGGGTTAGGGTTAGGGTTTGGATTGGGTTAGGTTTAGGGTTAGGATTAGGGTTACGGTTAGATTTTCGGTTAGTGTTAGGGTTAGGGTTAGGTTTTGGGTTTGGGTTAGGGTTAGCGTTTCGGTTATGGTTATGGTTAGGGTTGGGGTTAGGGTTTCGGTTTGGGCTAGTGTTAGGTTTAGTGTTAGATTTAGTATTAGGGTTAGGGTTAGGGTTAGGGTTAGGATTTGGTTTTGTTTTAAGGTAAGGGTTAGGGTTAGGTTTAGGGTTTGGGTTTGGGTTACAGTTATTGTTAGGGTTAGGGTTAGGGTTTGCGTTAGGTTTAGGGTTAGGTTTACAATTAGGGTTAGGGTTAGGATTAGGGTTACAGTTAGCGTTTCGGTTCGGGTTAGAGTTGGGGTTAGGGTTTGGGTTTGGGTTAGGGTTAGGTTTAGTGTTAGATTTAGTATTAGCGTTAGGGTCAGGGTTAGGGTTAGAGTTAGGTTTGGGTTAGGGTTAGGGTTAGGGTTATAGTTAGGATTAGGGTTACTGTTAGGGTTAGGGTTAAGGTTAGGGTTAGAGTTAATGTTAGGATTAGGTTTAGGGTTATTGTAATGGTTAAGGTTTGGATTAGGGTTAGGGATAGGGTGAGGGTTAGGGTTAGGGTTAGTGTTAGTGTTAGTGTTAGGGTTTGGTTTTGGGTTAGGGTGATGGTTAGGGGTAGGGTTAGGATTTGGGTTTGGATTAGGTTTTGGGTTAGTTTTAGGGTTTCGTTTGGGTTAGGGTTAGGGTTATTGTTTCGGTTAGGCTTAGGGTTAGAGTTAGGGTTTGGGTTAGGTTTAGGGTTACCGTTAGGGTTAGGGTTTGCGTTATAGTTAGGTTTAGGATTAGGGTTTGGTTTAGGGTTAGCGTTAGCGTTAGATTTAGGTTTCGGGTTAGGGTTAGGTTTGGAGTTTGGGTTGGGGTTAGGGTAAGGTTAAGGGTTAGGGTGAGTGTGAGTGTTAGGGTTTGGGCTTTGGTTAGGGTTAGGGTTAGGGTTAGGCTTAGTGTTTTGTTTAGGGTTAGGGTTGGGGTTAGGGTAAGGTTTTGTGTTAGGTTTAGGTTTATGGTTTGGGTTATGGTTATGGTTTGGGTTTGGTTTAGCGTTAGGATTAGGGTTACGGTTAGGGTTAGGGTTATGGTTAGGATTAGTGTTAGTGTTAGGTTTTGGGTTAGGGTTAGCGTTAGGGTTAGGGTTAGGGTTAGTGTTAGGGTTTGGGTTAGGGTTAGGGTTAGGGTTAAGGTTAGGATTAGTGGTAGTTTTAGGGTTTGAGTAAGGGTTAGGGTTAGGGTTATGGTTTGGTGTATGGGTTATGGTTATTGTTTGTGTTAAGTTTAGGGTTAGGGTTAGGGTTTGGGTAATGGTTAGGGTTAGAATTGGGATTTGATTTAGGTTTAGGGTTAGGGTTTGAGTTAGGGTTTGATTTTGGGTTAGGGTTAGGGGTAGGGTTAGAGTTAGGGTTATACTTAGGATTAGGGTTAGGGTTTGGTTTAGCGTTACGGTTAGGGTTAGGGTTAGGGATAGGGTTAGGGTTAGGGTTAGGGTTTGGGTTTGGGTTAGTGTTAGGTTTAGGGTTATGGTTAGGTTTTCAATTGGATTAGGTTTAGGGTTAGGTTTAGGGTTAGGGTTATGGTTTGGCTTACGGTTAGGGTTAGGTTTAGCATTAGGGTTTGGGTTTGGTTAGGGTTAGGTTTAGGGTTAGGGTTAGTGTTAGTGTTAGTGTTAGTGTTAGGGTTTGGTTTTGGGTTAGGGTTAGGGTTAAGGTTAGGGTTAGGATTAGTGTTAGGGTTTCTTTTAGGGTTACGGTTAGGTTTTGGATTAGGGTGATGGTCAGGGGTAGGGTTAGGATTTGGGTTTGGATTAGGTTTTGGTTTAGTTTTGGGTTTTCGTTTGGGGTAGGGATAGGGTTAGGGTTAGGGTTTCGGTTAGGGTTAGGGTTAGAGTTAGGGTTTGGGTTAGGTTTAGGGTTAGTGTTAGGGTTAGGGTTTGCGTTATAGTTAGGTTTAGGATTAGGGTTTGGGTTAGGGTTAGCGTTAGTGTTAGGTTTAGGGTTTGGTTTAGGGTTCGGCTTAGGGTTAGGGTTAGGGTTAGGGTTAGGGTTTGGGTTTTGGTTAGGGTTAGGGTTAGGTTTAGGTTTAGGGTTAGGGTTTGGGTTAGGGTTAGGGTTAGGTTTAGGGTTAGCGTTTGGTTTAGGGTTAGGGTTAGGGTTTGATTTAGGGTTAGAGTTTGGGTTAGGGTTAGGTTTTAGCTTTGGGTTAGGGTTAGGTTTAGGGTTAGGGTTAGGGTTTGGGTTTGGGTTAGGTTTAGGGTTAGGGTTAGGTTTAGGTTTAGGGTTAGGTTTAGGGTTAGGGTTAGGTTTGGTGTTTGGGTTGGGGTTAGGGTAAGGTTAAGGGATAGGGTCAGTGTGAGTGTTAGGGTTTGAGCTTTGGTTAGGGTTAGGGTTAGGGTTATGGTTAGGCTTAGTGTTTGGTTTAGGTTTAGGGGTATGTTTAGGTTTTTGATTAGGTATAGGGTTAGGGTTAGGGTTTGGGTTAGGGTTAGGGTTAGGATTGGGGTTTGCGTTAGGGTTAGGTTTAGGGTTAGGGTTTAGTTTTGGGTTAGGGTTAGGGTTGGGGTTAGGGTAAGGTTTTGTGTTAGGTTTAGTGTTTGCGTTATGGTTACGGTTTAGGTTTGGTTTAGCGTTAGGGTTAGGGTTTAGTTTTGGGTTAGGGTTAGGGTTGGGGTTAGGGTTAGGGTTATGGTTAGGATTAGTGTTAGTTTTAGGTTTTGGGTTAGGGTTAGCGTTAGGGTTAGGGTTAGTGTTAGTGATAGGGTTTGGGTTAGGGTTAGGGTTAGAGTTAAGGTTAGGGTTAGTGGTAGTTTTAGGGTTTGATTTAGGGTTAGGGTTAGGGTTTTGGTTTGGTGTATGGGTTAGGGTTATTGTTTGTGTTAAGTTTAGGGTTAGGGTTAGGGTTTGGGTAACGGTTAGGGTTAGAATTGGGATATGGGTTAGGTTTAGGGTTAGGGTTAGAGTTAGGGTTTGATTTTGGGTTAGGGTTAGGGGTAGGGTTAGAGTTACGGTTATACTTAGGATTAGGGTTAGGGTTTGGGTTAGCGTTATGGTTAGGGTTAGGGTTAGGGATAGGGTTACTGTTAGGGTTAGGGTTTGGGTTTGGGTTAGGGTTTGGTTTAGGGTTAGGGTTAGGGTTTGGCTTACGGTTAGGGTTAGGTTTACGATGAGGGTTTGGGTTTGGTTAGGGTTTGGTTTAGGGTTAGGGTTAGTGTTAGTGTTAGTGTTAGGGTTTGGTTTTGGGTTAGGGTTAGGGTTAAGGTTAGGGTTAGGATTAGTGTTAGGGTTTCTTTTAGGGTTAGGGTTAGGTTTTGGATTAGGGTGATGGTCAGGGGTAGGGTTAGGATTTGGATATGGATTAGGTTTTGGGTTAGTTTTAGGGTTTCGTTTGGGTTAGGGTTGGGGTTGGGGTTTGTTTTTGGGTTAGGGTTAGGGGTAGGGTTAGGGTTAGGGTTATAGTTAGGATTAGGTTTAGGGTTTGGGTTAGCGTTACGGTTAGGGTTATGTTTAGGGATAGGGTTAGGGTTAGGGTTAGGGTTAGGGTTTGGGTTTGGGTTAGGGTTTGGTTTAGGGTTAGGGTTAGGCTTTGGGTTTGGTTTAGGGTTAGGGTTAGAGATAGGGTTAGGGTTAGGGTTAGGTTTACGGTTGGGTTAGGGTTAGGGTTAGGGTGAGGCTTAGTGTAAGGGTTTCGATTTGTGTTAGGGTTAGGTTTAGCATTAGGGTTAGGGTTTGAATTGGGTTAAGTTTAGGGTTACGGTTAGGGTTAGGGTTACGTTTTGGGTTAGGGTAAGGGTTAGGTTTAGGGTTAGAGTTAGGGTTAGGGTTAGGTTTAGGGTTAGGGTTAGGGTTAGGTTTTGGGTTAGGGTTAGATTAAGGTTGGGGTTAGGATTAGGATTACGGTTTAGGTTAGGTTTAGGGTTAGGTTTAGGTTTAGTGTTAGGGTTAAGGTTAGTGTTTGGGTTAGGGTTAGGGTTAGGGTTAGGTTTAGGGTTAGGGTTACGGTTTGGGTTAGGTTTAGGGTTAGGGTTAGGTTTTCGATTGGGTTAAGTTTAGGGTTAGGTTTAGGGTTAGGGTTAGGGTTTGGTTAGGGTTATGTTTAGGGTTAGGGTTAGTGTTAGTGTTAGTGTTAGGGTTTGGTTTTGGGTTAGGGTGATGGTCAGGGGTAGGGTTAGGATTTGGGTTTGGATTAGGTTTTGGGTTAGTTTTAGGGTTTCGTTTGGGTTAGGGTTAGGGTTATTGTTTCGGTTAGGGTTAGGGTTAGAGTTAGGGTTTGGGTTAGGTTTAGGGTTACCGTTAGGGTTAGGGTTTGCGTTATAGTTAGGTTTAGGATTAGGGTTTGGATTAGGGTTAGCGTTAGCGTTAGATTTAGGGTTTGGTTTAGGGTTCTGCTTAGGGTTAGGGTTAGGGTTTGGGTTAGGGTAAGGGTAAGGGTTAGGGTTTGGGTTAGGATTAGGGTTAGGGTTAGGGTTAGGGTTAGGGTTTGGTTTTGAGTTATGGTTAGGTTTAGGGTTAGTGTTAGGGTTTGGGTTTGAGTTAGGGTTAGGGTTAGGTTTAGGTTTAGGTTTAGGGTTTGGGTTAGGGTTAGGGTTAGATATAGGGTAAGGGTTAGGTTTTGGGTTTGGGTTAGGGTTAGGTTTAGGGTTAGGGTTAGGGTTTGGGTATGGGTTAGGTTTAGGGTTAGGGTTAGGGTTAGGTTTAGGGTTAGATTTCGGGTTAGGGTTAGGTTTCGAGTTTGGGTTGGGGTTAGGGTAAGGTTAAGGGTTAGGGTCAGTGTGAGTGTTAGGGTTTGGGCTTTGGTTAGGGTTAGGGTTAGGGTTAGGCTTAGTGTTTGGTTTAGGGTTAGGGTTGGGGTTAGGGTAAGGTTTTGTGTTAGGTTTAGCTTTAGGGTTTGGGTTATGGTTATGGTTTGGGTTTGGTTTAGCGTTAGGGTTAGGGTTACGGTTAGGGTTAGGGTTATGGTTAGGATTAGTGTTAGTGTTAGGTTTTGGGTTAGGGTTAGCGTTAGGGTTAGGGTTAGGGTTAGTGTTAGGGTTTGGGTTAGGGTTAGGGTTAGGGTTAAGGTTAGGATTAGTGGTAGTTTTAGGGTTTGAGTAAGGGTTACGGTTAGGGTTATGGTTTGGTGTATGGGTTATAGTTATTGTTTGTGTTAAGTTTAGGGTTAGGGTTAGGGTTTGGGTAACGGTTATGGTTAGAATTGGGATTTGATTTAGGTTTAGGGTTAGGGTTAGAGTTAGGGTTTGATTTTGGGTTAGGGTTAGGGGTAGGGTTAGAGTTAGGGTTATACTTAGGATTAGGGTTAGGGTTTGGGTTAGCGTTACTGTTAGGGTTAGGGTTAGGGATAGGGTTAGGGTTAGGGTTAGGGTTTGGGTTTGGGTTAGTGTTAGGTTTAGGGTTATGGTTAGGTTTTCAATTGGATTAGGTTTAGGGTTAGGTTTAGGGTTAGGGTTATGGTTTGGCTTACGGTTAGGGTTAGGTTTAGGATTAGGGTTTGGGTTTGGTTAGGGTTAGGTTTAGGGTTAGGGTTAGGGTTAGTGTTAGTGTTAGTGTTAGTGTTAGGGTTTGGTTTTGGGTTAGGGTTAGGGTTAAGGTTAGGGTTAGGATTAGTGTTAGGGTTTCTTTTAGGGTTAGGGTTAGGTTTTGGATTAGGGTGATGGTCAGGTGTAGGGTTAGTATTTGGGTTTGGATTAGGTTTTGGTTTAGTTTTAGGGTTTCGTTGGGTTAGGGTTAGGGTTAGGGTTAGGGTTTCGGTTAGGGTTAGGTTTAGGATTAGGGTTTGGGTTAGGGTTAGCGTTAGCGTTAGGGTTTGGTTTTGTGTTAGGGTTAGGGTTAAGGTTAGGGTTAGGATTAGTGTTAGGGTTTCTTTTAGGGTTAGGGTTAGGTTTTGGATTAGGGTGATGGTCAGGGGTAGGGTTAGTATTTGGGTTTGGATTAGGTTTTGGTTTAGTTTTAGGGTTTGGTTTATGGTTCGGCTTAGGGTTAGGGTTAGGGTTAGGGTTAGGGTTTGGGTTTCGGTTAGGGTTAGGGTTAGGGTTAGGTTTAGGTTTAGGGTTAGGGTTTGGGTTAGGGTTAGGGTTAGGTTTAGGGTTAGCGTTTGGTTTAGGGTTAGGGTTAGGGTTTGATTTAGGGTTAGAGTTTGGGTTAGGGTTAGGTTTTAGCTTTGGGTTATGGTTAGGTTTAGGGTTAGGGTTAGGGTTTGGGTTTGGGTTAGGTTTAGGGTTAGGGTTAGGTTTAGGTTTAGGGTTAGGTTTAGGGTTAGGGTTAGGTTTGGTGTTTGGGTTGGGGTTAGGGTAAGGTTAAGGGATAGGGTCAGTGTGAGTGTTAGGGTTTGAACTTTGGTTAGGGTTTGGGTTAGGGTTATGGTTAGGCTTAGTGTTTGGTTTAGGTTTAGGGTTATGTTTAGGTTTTTGATTAGGTATAGGGTTAGGGTTATGGTTTGTGTTAGGGTTAGGGTTAGGATTGGGGTTTGGGTTAGGGTTAGGGTTAGGGGTTAGTTTTGGGTTAGGGTTACGGTTGGTGTTAGGGTAAGGTTTTGTGTTAGGTTTAGGGTTTGCGTTATGTTTATGGTTTAGGTTGGGTTTAGCGTTAGGGTTAGGGTTACGGTTAGGGTTAGGGTTATGGTTAGGATTAGTGTTAGTTTTAGGTTTTGGGTTAGGGTTAGCGTTAGGGTTAGGGTTAGTGTTGGTGATAGGGTAAGGGTTAGGGTTAGGGTTAGAGTTAAGGTTAGGGTTAGTGGTAGTTTTAGGGTTTGATTTAGGGTTAGGGTTAGGGTTATGGTTTGGTGTATGGGTTAGGGTTATTGTTTGTGTTAAGTTTAGGGTTAGGGTTAGGGTTTGGGTAACGGTTACGGTTAGAATTGGGATATGGGTTAGGTTTAGGGTTAGGGTTAGAGTTAGGGTTTGATTTTGGGTTAGGGTTAGGGATAGGGTTAGGGTTAAGGTTATACTTAGGATTAGGGTTAGGGTTTGGGTTAGCGTTATGGTTAGGGTTAGGGTTAGGGATAGGGTTACTGTTAGGGTTAGGGTTTGGGTTTGGGTTAGGGTTTGGTTTAGGGTTAGGGTTAGGGTTTGGCTTACGGTTAGGGTTAGGTTTACGATTAGCGTTTGGGTTTGGTTAGGGTTTGGTTTAGGGTTAGGGTTAGTGTTAGTGTTAGTGTTAGGGTTTGGTTTTGGGTTAGGGTTAGGGTTAAGGTTAGGGTTAGGATTAGTGTTAGGGTTTCTTTTAGGGTTAGGGTTAGGTTTTGGATTAGGGTGATGGTCAGGGGTAGGTTTAGGATTTGGATTTGGATTAGGTTTTGGGTTAGTTTTAGGGTTTCGTTTGGGTTAGGGTTAGGGTTAGGGTTTGATTTTGGGTTAGGGTTAGGGGTAGGGTTAGGGTTAGGGTTATAGTTAGGATTAGGTTTAGGGTTTGGGTTAGCGTTACGGTTAGGGTTATGTTTAGGGATAGGGTTAGGGTTAGGGTTAGGGTTAGGGTTTGGGTTTGGGTTAGGGTTTGGTTTAGGGTTAGGGTTAGGCTTTGGGTTTGGTTTAGGGTTAGGGTTAGAGATAGGGTTAGGGTTAGGGTTAGGTTTACGGTTTGGGTTAGGGTTAGGGATAGGGTGAGGCTTAGTGTAAGGGTTTCGATTTGTGTTAGGGTTAGGTTTAGCATTAGGGTTAGGGTTTGAATTGGGTTAAGTTTAGGGTTACGGTTAGGGTTAGGGTTACGTTTTGGGTTAGGGTAAGGGTTAGGTTTAGGGTTAGAGTTAGGGTTAGGGTTAGGTTTAGGGTTAGGGTTAGGGTTAGGTTTTGGGTTAGGGTTAGATTAAGGTTGGGGTTAGGATTGGGATTACGGTTTAGGTTAGGTTTAGGGTTAGGTTTAGGTTTAGTGTTAGGGTTAAGGTTAGTGTTTGGGTTAGGGTTAGGGTTAGCGTTAGGTTTAGGGTTAGGGTTTCGGTTTGGGTTAGGTTTAGGGTTAGGGTTAGGTTTTCGATTGGGTTAAGTTTAGGGTTAGGTTTAGGGTTAGGGTTAGGGTTTGGCTTACGGTTAGGGTTAGGTTTAGGATTAGGGTTTGGGTTTGGTTAGGGTTATGTTTAGGGTTAGGGTTAGTGTTAGTGTTAGTGTTAGGGTTTGGTTTTGGGTTAGGGTGATGGTCAGGGGTAGGGTTAGGATTTGGGTTTGGATTAGGTTTTGGGTTAGTTTTAGGGTTTCGTTTGGGTTAGGGTTAGGGTTATTGTTTCGGTTAGGGTTAGGGTTAGAGTTAGGGTTTGGGTTAGGTTTAGGGTTACCGTTAGGGTTAGGGTTTGGGTTATAGTTAGGTTTAGGATTAGGGTTTGGATTAGGGTTAGCGTTAGCGTTAGATTTAGGGTATGGTTTAGGGTTCTGCTTAGGGTTAGGGTTAGGGTTTGGGTTAGGGTAAGGGTAAGGGTTAGGGTTTGGGTTAGGATTAGGGTTAGGGTTAGGGTTAGGGTTAGGGTTAGGGTTTGGTTTTGAGTTATGGTTAGGTTTAGGGTTAGTGTTAGGGTTTGGGTTTGAGTTAGGGTTAGGGTTAGGTTTAGGTTTAGGTTTAGGGTTTGGGTTAGGGTTAGGTTTAGATTTAGGGTTAGGGTTAGGTTTTAGCTTTGGGTTAGGGTTAGGTTTAGGGTTAGGGTTAGGGTTTGGGTTTGGGTTAGGTTTAGGGTTAGGGTTAGGTTTAGGTTTAGGGTTAGGTTTAGGGTTAGGGTTAGGTTTCGAGTTTGGGTTGGGGTTAGGGTAAGGTTAAGGGTTAGGGTCAGTGTGAGTGTTAGGGTTTGGGCTTTGGCTAGGGTTAGGGTTAGGGTTAGGCTTAGTGTTTGGTTTAGGGTTAGGGTTGGGGTTAGGGTAAGGTTTTGTGTTAGGTTTAGGTTTAGGGTTTGGGTTATGGTTATGGTTTGGGTTTGGTTTATCCTTAGGGTTAGGGTTACGGTTAGGGTTAGTGTTATGGTTAGGATTAGTGTTAGTGTTAGGTTTTGTGTTAGGGTTAGCGTTAGGGTTAGGGTTAGTGTTAGTATTAGGGTTTGGGTTAGGGTTAGGTTTAGGGTTAAGGTTAGGATTAGTGGTAGTTTTAGGGTTTGAGTTAGGGTTAGGGTTAGGGTTATGGTTTGGTGTATGGGTTAGGGTTATTTTTTTTGTTAAGTTAAGGGTTAGGGTTAGGGTTTGGGTAACGGTTAGGGTTAGAATTGGGATTTGGGTTAGGTTTAGGGTTAGGGTTAGAGTTAGGGTTTGATTTTGGTTTAGGGTTAAGGGTAGGGTTAGGGTTAGGGTTAAAGTTAGGATTACGTTTAGGGTTTGGGTTAGCGTTACGGTTAGGGTTAGGGTTAGGAATAGGGTTAGGGTTAAGGTTAGGGTTTGGGTTTGGATTAGGGTTTGGTTTAGGGTTAGGGTTAGGGTTTGGGTTTGGGTTAGGGTTAGGGTTAGGGTGAGGTTTAGTGTAAGGGTTTCGATTTATGTTAGGGTTAGGTTTAGCATTAGGGTTAAGGTTTGAATTGGGTTAAGTTTAGGGTTACGGTTAGGGTTAGGGTTACGTTTTGGGTTAGGGTAAGGGTTAGGTTTAGGGTTAGAGTTAGGGTTAGGGTTAGGTTTAGGGTTAGGGTTAGGGTTAGGTTTTGGTTTAGGGTTAGATTAAGATTGGTGTTAGGATTAGGATTACGGTTTAGGTTAGGTTTAGGGTTAGGTTTAGGTTTAGTGTTAGGGTTAAGGTTAGTGTTTCGGTTAGGGTTAAGGTTAGGGTTAGTGTTAGTGTTAGGATTTCTTTTAGGATTAGGGTTAGGTTTTGGATTAGGGTGATGGTCAGGGTTAGGGTTAGGATTTGGGTTTGGATTAGGTTTTGGTTTAGTTTTAGGGTTTCGTTTGGGTTAGGTTTAGGGTTAGGGTTAGGGTTTCGGTTAGAGTTAGGGTTTGGGTTAGGTTTAGGGTTAGTGTTAGGATTAGGGTTTGCGTTATAGTTAGGTTTAGGATTAGGGTTTGGGTTAGGGTTAGCATTAGCGTTAGGGTTAGGGTTTGGTTTAGGGTTCGGCTTAGGGTTAGGGTTAGGGTTAGGGTTAGGGTTTGGGTTTGGGTTAGGGTTAGGGTTAGGTTTAGGTTTAGGGTTAGGGTTTGGGTTAGGGTTAGGGTTAGGGTTTGGTTTTGGGTTAGGGTTAGGGTTAGGTTTAGGTTTAGGGTTAGGGTTTGGGTTAGGGTTAGGGTTAGGGTTAGGGTTAGCGTTTGGTTTATGGTTAGGGTTAGGGTTTGGTTTAGGGTTAGAGTTTGGGTTAGGGTTAGGTTTTAGCTTTGGGTTAGGGTTAGGTTTAGGGTTAGGGTTAGGGTTTGGGTTTGGGTTAGGTGTAGGGTTAGGGTTAGGTTTAGGTTTAGGGTTAGGTTTAGGGTTAGGGTTAGGTTTGGTGTTTGGGTTGGGGTTAGGGTAAGGTTAAGGGATAGATTCAGTGTGAGTGTTAGGGTTTGAGCTTTGGTTAGGGTTATGGTTAGGATTAGGGTTAGGCTTACTGTTTGGTTTAGGTTTAGGGTTATGTTTAGGTTTTTTGTTATTTATAGGGTTAGGGTTAGGGTTTGGTTAGGGTTAGGGTTAGGATTGGTGTTTGGGTTAGTGTTAGGGTTAGGGTTAGGGTTTAGTTTTGGGTTAGGGTTAGGGTTGGGGTTAGGGTAAGGTTTTGTGTTAGGTTTAGGTTTAGGGTTTGGGTTATGGTTATGGTTTGGGTTTGGTTTAGCCTTAGGGTTAGGGTTACGGTTAGGTTTAGGGTTATGGTTAGGATTAGTGTTAGTGTTAGGTTTTGGGTTAGGGTTAGCGTTAGGGTTAGGGTTAGGGTTAGTGTTATGGTTTGGGTTAGGGTTAGGGTTAGGGTTAAGGTTAGGATTAGTGGTAGTTTTATGGTTTGAGTTAGGGTTAGGGTTAGCGTTTGGGTAACGGTTAGGGTTAGAATTGGGATTTGGTTTAGGTTTAGGGTTAGGGTTAGAGTTAGGGTTTGATTTTGGGTTAGGGTTAGGGGTAGGGTTAGAGTTAGTTTTATACTTAGGATTAGGGTTAGGGTTTGGGTTAGCGTTACGGTTAGGGTTAGGGTTAGGGATAGGGTTAGGGTTAGGGTTAGGGTTTGGGTGTGGGTTAGGTTTAGGTTTAGGGTTATGGTTAGGTTTTCAATTGGATTAGGTTTAGGGTTAGGTTTAGGGTTAGGGTTATGGTTTGGTTAGGGTTAGGTTTAGGGTTAGGTTAGGGTTAGTGTTAGTGTTAGTGTTAGTGTTAGGGTTTGATTTTGGGTTAGGGTTACGGTTAAGGTTAGGGTTAGGATTAGTGTTAGGGTTTCTTTTATGGTTAGGGTTAGGTTTTGGATTAGGGTGATGGTCAGGGGTAGGGTTAGGATTTAGATTTGGATTAGGTTTTCGGTTAGTTTTAGGGTTTCGTTTGGGTTAGTGTTAGGGTTAGGGTTTGATTTTGGGTTAGGGTTAGGGGTAGGGTTAGGGTTAGGGTTATAGTTAGGATTAGGGTTAAGGTTTGGGTTAGCGTTACGGTTAGGGTTAGGGTTAGGTATAGGGTTAGGGTTAGGGTTAGGGTTTGGGTTTGGGTTAGGGTTTGGTTAGGGTTAGGTTTAGGGTTAGGGTTAGTGTTAGTGTTGGTGTTAGGGTTTGGTTTTGGGTTAGGGTGATGGTCAGGGGTAGGGTTAGGATTTGGGTTTGGATTAGGTTTTGGGTTAGTTTTAGGGTTTCGTTTGGGTTAGGGTTAGGGTTAGGGTTTCGGTTAGGGTTAGGGTTAGAGTTAGGGTTTCAGTTAAGTTTAGGGTTAGTGTTAGGGTTAGGGTTTGCGTTATAGTTAGGTTTAGGATTAGGGTTTGGATTAGGGTTAGCATTAGCATTAGATTTAGGGTTTGGTTTAGGGTTCTGCTTAGGGTTAGGGTTAGGGTTAGGGTTAGGGTTTGCTTTAGGGTTAGGGTAAGGGTTAGGGTTTGGGTTAGGATTAGGGTTAGGGTAAGGGTTAGGGTTAGGGTTTGGTTTTGAGTTATGGTTAGGTTTAGGGTTAGTGTTAGGGTTTGGGTTTGGGTTAGGGTTAGGTTTAGGTTTAGGTTTAGGGTTAGGGTTTGGGTTAGGGTTAGGGTTAGGGTTAGGGTAAGGGTTAGCGTTTGGTTTAGGGTTAGGGTTAGGGTTTGGTTTAGCGTTAGAGTTAGGGTTAGGGTTAGGTTTTAGCTTTGAGTTAGGGTTAGGTTTAGGGTTAGGGTTAGGGTTTGGGTTTGGGTTAGGTGTAGGGTTAGGGTTAGGTTTAGGTTTAGGGTTAGGTTTAGGGTTAGGGTTAGGTTTGGTGTTTGGGTTGGGGTTAGGGTAAGGTTAAGGGTTAGGGTCAGTGTGAGTGTTAGGGTTTGGGCTTTAGTTAGGGTTAGGGTTCGGATTGGGGTTTGGGTTAGGGTTAGGGTTTAGTTTTGGGTTAGGGTTAGGGTAAGGGTTTGTGTTAGGTTTAGGTTTAGGGTTTGGGTTATGGTTATGGTTTGGGTTTGGTTTACCGTTAGGGTTAGGGTTACGGTTAGGGTTAGTGTTATGGTTAGGATTAGTGTTAGTGTTAGGTTTTGGGTTAGGGTTAGCGTTAGGGTTAGGGTTAGTGTTAGTATTAGGGTTTGGGTTAGGGTTAAGTTTAGGGTTAAGGTTAGGATTAGTGGTAGTTTTAGGGTTTGAGTTAGGGTTAGGGTTAGGGTTATGGTTTGGTGTATGGGTTAGGGTTATTTTTTTTGTTAAGTTTAGGGTAAGGGTTAGGGTTTGGGAAACGGTTAGGGTTAGAATTGGGATTTGGGTTAGGTTTAGGGTTAGGGTTAGAGTTAGGGTTTGATTTTGGGTTAGGGTTAGGGATAGGG
>JAJHUQ010000034.1:12152500-12167500 GCA_035773235.1 Eospalax fontanierii | reverse complement strand
TTAGGGTTAGGGTTTGGGTTTGGGTTAGGGTTTGGTTTAGGGTTAGGGTTAGGGTTTGGCTTACGGTTAGGGTTAGGTTTACGATTAGGGTTTGGGTTTGGTTAGGGTTTGGTTTAGGGTTAGGGTTAGTGTTAGTGTTAGTGTTAGGGTTTGGTTTTGGGTTAGGGTTGGGGTTAGGGCTGGGGTTGGGATTAGTCTTAGGGTTTCTTTTAGGGTTAGGGTTAGGTTTTGGATTAGGGTGATGGTCAGGGGTAGGGTTAGGATTTGGATTTGGATTAGGTTTTGGGTTAGTTTTAGGGTTTCGTTTGGGTTAGGGTTAGGGTTAGGGTTTGATTTTGGGTTAGGGTTAGGGGTAGGGTTAGGGTTAGGGTTATAGTTAGGATTAGGTTTAGGGTTTGGGTTAGCGTTACGGTTAGGGTTATGTTTAGGGATAGGGTTAGGGTTAGGGTTAGGGTTAGGGTTTGGGTTAGGGTTTGGTTTAGGGTTAGGGTTAGGCTTTGGGTTTGGTTTAGGGTTAGGGTTAGAGATAGGGTTAGGGTTAGGGTTAGGTTTACGGTTTGGGTTAGGGTTAGGGTTAGGGTGAGGCTTAGTGTAAGGGTTTCGATTTGTGTTAGGGTTAGGTTTAGCATTAGGGTTAGGGTTTGAATTGGGTTAAGTTTAGGGTTACGGTTAGGGTTAGGGTTACGTTTTGGGTTAGGGTAAGGGTTAGGTTTAGGGTTAGAGTTAGGGTTAGGGTTAGGTTTAGGGTTAGGGTTAGGGTTAGGTTTTGGGTTAGGGTTAGATTAAGGTTGGGGTTAGGATTAGAATTACGGTTTAGGTTAGGTTTAGGGTTAGGTTTAGGTTTAGTGTTAGGGTTAAGGTTAGTGTTTGGGTTAGGGTTAGGGTTAGGGTTAGGTTTAGGGTTAGGGTTTCGGTTTGGGTTAGGTTTAGGGTTAGGGTTAGATTTTCGATTGGGTTAAGTTTATGGTTAGGTTTAGGGTTAGGGTTAGGGTTTGGCTTACGGTTAGGGTTAGGTTTAGGATTAGGGTTTGGGTTTGGTTAGGGTTATGTTTAGGGTTAGGGTTAGTGTTAGTGTTAGTGTTAGGGTTTGGTTTTGGGTTAGGGTGATGGTTAGGGGTAGGGTTAGGATTTGGGTTTGGATTAGGTTTTGGGTTAGTTTTAGGGTTTCGTTTGGGTTAGGGTTAGGGTTATTGTTTCGGTTAGGTTTAGGGTTAGAGTTAGGGTTTGGGTTAGGTTTAGGGTTACCGTTAGGGTTAGGGTTTGCGTTATAGTTAGGTTTAGGATTAGGGTTTGGTTTAGGGTTAGCGTTAGCGTTAGATTTAGGGTTTGGTTTAGGGTTCTGCTTAGGGTTAGGGTTAGGGTTAGGGTTAGGGTTTGGGTTAGGGTTAGGGTAAGGGTTAGGGTTTGGGTTAGGATTAGGGTTAGGGTTAGGGTTAGGGTTAGGGTTTGGTTTTGAGTTATGGTTAGGTTTAGGGTTAGTGTTAGGGTTTGGGTTTGAGTTAGGGTTAGGGTTAGGTTTAGGTTTAGGTTTAGGGTTTGGGTTAGGGTTAGGGTTAGGGTTAGATTTAGGGTTAGGGTTAGGTTTTAGCTTTGGGTTAGGGTTAGGTTTAGGGTTAGGGTTAGGGTTTGGGTTTGGGTTGGGTTTGGGGTTAGGGTTAGGTTTAGGTTTAGGGTTTGGTTTTGAGTTATGGTTAGGTTTGGGGTTAGTGTTAGGGTTTGGGTTTGAGTTAGGGTTAGGGTTAGGTTTAGGTTTAGGTTTAGGGTTTGGGTTAGGGTTAGGGTTATTGTTAGGGTTAGGTTTAGGTTTAGGGTTTGGTTTTGAGTTATGGTTAGGTTTAGGGTTAGTGTTAGGGTTTGGGTTTGAGTTAGGGTTAGGGTTAGGTTTAGGTTTAGGTTTAGGGTTTGGGTTAGGGTTAGGGTTAGGGTTAGATTTAGGGTTAGGGTTAGGTTTTACCTTTGGGTTAGGGTTAGGTTTAGGGTTAGGGTTAGGGTTTGGGTTTGGGTTAGGTTTAGGGTTAGGGTTAGGTTTAGGTTTAGGTTTAGGGTTAGGTTTCGGGTTAGGGTTAGGTTTGGAGTTTGGGTTGGGGTTAGGGTAAGGTTAAGGGTTAGGGTGAGTGTGAGTGTTAGGGTTTGGGCTTTGGTTAGGGTTAGGGTTAGGGTTAGGCTTAGTGTTTTGTTTAGGGTTAGGGTTGGGGTTAGGGTAAGGTTTTGTGTTAGGTTTAGGTTTATGGTTTGGGTTATGGTTATGGTTTGGGTTTGGTTTAGCGTTAGGATTAGGGTTACGGTTAGGGTTAGGGTTATGGTTAGGATTAGTGTTAGTGTTAGGTTTTGGGTTAGGGTTAGCGTTAGGGTTAGGGTTAGGGTTAGTGTTAGGGTTTGGGTTAGGGTTAGGGTTAGGGTTAAGGTTAGGATTAGTGGTAGTTTTAGGGTTTGAGTAAGGGTTAGGGTTAGGGTTATGGTTTGGTGTATGGGTTATGGTTATTGTTTGTGTTAAGTTTAGGGTTAGGGTTAGGGTTTGGGTAATGGTTAGGGTTAGAATTGGGATTTGATTTAGGTTTAGGGTTAGGGTTTGAGTTAGGGTTTGATTTTGGGTTAGGGTTAGGGGTAGGGTTAGAGTTAGGGTTATACTTAGGATTAGGGTTAGGTTTTGGTTTAGCGTTACGGTTAGGGTTAGGGTTAGGGATAGGGTTAGGGTTAGAGTTAGGGTTTGGGTTTGGGTTAGTGTTAGGTTTAGGGTTATGGTTAGGTTTTCAATTGGATTAGGTTTAGGGTTAGGTTTAGGGTTAGGGTTATGGTTTGGCTTACGGTTAGGGTTAGGTTTAGCATTAGGGTTTGGGTTTGGTTAGGGTTAGGTTTAGGGTTAGGGTTAGTGTTAGTGTTAGTGTTAGGGTTTGGTTTTGGGTTAGGGTTAGGGTTAAGGTTAGGGTTAGGATTAGTGTTAGGGTTTCTTTTAGGGTTACGGTTAGGTTTTGGATTAGGGTGATGGTCAGGGGTAGGGTTAGGATTTGGGTTTGGATTAGGTTTTGGTTTAGTTTTAGGGTTTCGTTTGGGTTAGGGTTAGGGTTAGGGTTAGGGTTTCGGTTAGGGTTAGGGTTAGAGTTAGGGTTTGGGTTAGGTTTAGGGTTAGTGTTAGGGTTAGGGTTTGCGTTATAGTTAGGTTTAGGATTAGGGTTTGGGTTAGGGTTAGCGTTAGTGTTAGGTTTAGGGTTTGGTTTAGGGTTCGGCTTAGGGTTAGGGTTAGGGTTAGGGTTAGGGTTTGGGTTTCGGTTAGGGTTAGGTTTAGGTTTAGGGTTAGGGTTTGGGTTAGGGTTAGGGTTAGGTTTAGGGTTAGCGTTTGGTTTAGGGTTAGGGTTAGGGTTTGATTTAGGGTTAGAGTTTGGGTTAGGGTTAGGTTTTAGCTTTGGGTTAGGGTTAGGTTTAGGGTTAGGGTTAGGGTTTGGGTTTGGGTTAGGTTTAGGGTTAGGGTTAGGTTTAGGTTTAGGGTTAGGTTTAGGGTTAGGGTTAGGTTTGGTGTTTGGGTTGGGGTTAGGGTAAGGTTAAGGGATAGGGTCAGTGTGAGTGTTAGGGTTTGAGCTTTGGTTAGGGTTAGGGTTAGGGTTATGGTTAGGCTTAGTGTTTGGTTTAGGTTTAGGGTTATGTTTAGGTTTTTGATTAGGTATAGGGTTAGGGTTAGGGTTTGGGTTAGGGTTAGGGTTAGGATTGGGGTTTGCGTTAGGGTTAGGGTTAGGGTTAGGGTTTAGTTTTGGGTTAGGGTTAGGGTTGGGGTTAGGGTAAGGTTTTGTGTTAGGTTTAGTGTTTGCGTTATGGTTATGGTTTAGGTTTGGTTTAGCGTTAGGGTTAGGGTTATGGTTAGGATTAGTGTTAGTGTTAGGTTTTGGGTTAGGGTTAGCGTTAGGGTTAGGGTTAGTGTTAGTGATAGGGTTTGGGTTAGGGTTAGGGTTAGAGTTAAGGTTAGGGTTAGTGGTAGTTTTAGGGTTTGATTTAGGGTTAGGGTTAGAGTTATGGTTTGGTGTATGGGTTAGGGTTATTGTTTGTGTTAAGTTTAGGGTTAGGGTTAGGGTTTGGGTAACGGTTAGGGTTAGAATTGGGATATGGGTTAGGTTTAGGGTTAGGGTTAGAGTTAGGGTTTGATTTTGGGTTAGGGTTAGGGGTAGGGTTAGAGTTACGGTTATTCTTAGGATTAGGGTTAGGGTTTGGATTAGCGTTATGGTTAGGGTTAGGGTTAGGGATAGGGTTACTGTTAGGGTTAGGGTTTGGGTTTGGGTTAGGGTTTGGTTTAGGGTTAGGGTTAGGGTTTGGCTTACGGTTAGGGTTAGGTTTACGATTAGGGTTTGGGTTTGGTTAGGGTTTGGTTTAGGGTTAGGGTTAGTGTTAGTGTTAGTGTTAGGGTTTGGTTTTGGGTTAGGGTTAGGGTTAAGGTTAGGGTTAGGATTAGTGTTAGGGTTTCTTTTAGGGTTAGGGTTAGGTTTTGGATTAGGGTGATGGTCAGGGGTAGGGTTAGGATTTGGATTTGGATTAGGTTTTGGGTTAGTTTTAGGGTTTCGTTTGGGTTAGGGTTAGGGTTAGGGTTTGATTTTGGGTTAGGGTTAGGGGTAGGGTTAGGGTTAGGGTTATAGTTAGGATTAGGTTTAGGGTTTGGGTTAGCGTTACGATTAGGGTTATGTTTAGGGATAGGGTTAGGGTTAGGGTTAGGGTTAGGGTTTGGGTTTGGGTTAGGGTTTGGTTTAGGGTTAGGGTTAGGCTTTGGGTTTGGTTTAGGGTTAGGGTTAGAGATAGGGTTAGGGTTAGGGTTAGGTTTACGGTTGGGTTAGGGTTAGGGTTAGGGTGAGGCTTAGTGTAAGGGTTTCGATTTGTGTTAGGGTTAGGTTTAGCATTAGGGTTAGGGTTTGAATTGGGTTAAGTTTAGGGTTACGGTTAGGGTTAGGGTTACGTTTTGGGTTAGGGTAAGGGTTAGGTTTAGGGTTAGAGTTAGGGTTAGGGTTAGGTTTAGGGTTAGGGTTAGGGTTAGGTTTTGGGTTAGGGTTAGATTAAGGTTGGGGTTAGGATTAGGATTACGGTTTTGGTTAGGTTTAGGGTTAGGTTTAGGTTTAGTGTTAGGGTTAATGTTAGTGTTTGGGTTAGGGTTAGGTTTAGGGTTAGGGTTACGGTTTGGGTTAGGTTTAGGGTTAGGGTTAGGTTTTGGATGGGGTTATGTTTAGGGTTAGGTTTAGGGTTAGGGTTAGGGTTTGGCTTACGGTTAATGTTAGGTTTAGGATTAGGGTTTGGGTTTGGTTAGGGTTATGTTTAGGGTTAGGGTTAGTGTTAGTGTTAGTGTTAGGGTTTGGTTTTGGGTTAGGGTGATGGTCAGGGGTAGGGTTAGGATTTGGGTTTGGATTAGGTTTTGGGTTAGTTTTAGGGTTTCGTTTGGGTTAGGGTTAGGGTTATTTTTTCGGTTAGGGTTAGGGTTAGAGTTAGGGTTTGGGTTAGGTTTAGGGTTACCGTTAGGGTTAGGGTTTGCGTTATAGTTAGGTTTAGGATTAGGGTTTGGATTAGGGTTAGCGTTAGCGTTAGATTTAGTGTTTGGTTTAGGGTTCTGCTTAGGGTTAGGGTTAGGGTTAGGGTTAGGGTTTGGGTTAGGGTAAGGGTAGGGGTTAGTGTTTAGGTTAGGATTAGGGTTAGGGTTAGGGTTAGGGTTAGGGTTTGGTTTTGAGTTATGGTTAGGTTTAGGGTTAGTGTTAGGGTTTGTGTTTGAGTTAGGGTTAGGGTTAGTTTTAGGTTTAGGTTTAGGGTTTGGGTTAGGGTTAGGGTTAGATTTAGGGTTAGGGTTAGGTTTTAGCTTTGGGTTAGGGTTAGGTTTAGGGTTAGGGTTAGGGTTTGGGTTTGGGTTAGGTTTAGGGTTAGGGTTAGGTTTAGGTTTAGGGTTAGGTTTCGGGTTAGGGTTAGGTTTCGAGTTTGGGTTGGGGTTAGGGTAAGGTTAAGGGTTAGGGTCAGTGTGAGTGTTAGGGTTTGGGCTTTGGTTAGGGTTAGGGTTAGGGTTAGGCTTAGTGTTTGGTTTAGGGTTAGGGTTGGGGTTAGGGTAAGGTTTTGTGTTAGGTTTAGCTTTAGGGTTTGGGTTATGGTTATGGTTTGGGTTTGGTTTAGCGTTAGGGTTAGGGTTACGGTTAGGGTTAGGGTTATGGTTAGGATTAGTGTTAGTGTTAGGTTTTGGGTTAGGGTTAGCGTTAGGGTTAGGGTTAGGGTTAGTGTTAGGGTTTGGGTTAGGGTTAGGGTTAGGGTTAAGGTTAGGATTAGTGGTAGTTTTAGGGTTTGAGTAAGGGTTACGGTTAGGGTTATGGTTTGGTGTATGGGTTATGGTTATTGTTTGTGTTAAGTTTAGGGTTAGGGTTAGGGTTTGGGTAACGGTTAGGGTTAGAATTGGGATTTGATTTAGGTTTAGGGTTAGGGTTAGAGTTAGGGTTTGATTTTGGGTTAGGGTTAGGGGTAGGGTTAGAGTTAGGGTTATACTTAGGATTAGGGTTAGGGTTTGGGTTAGCGTTACGGTTAGGGTTAGGGTTAGGGATAGGGTTAGGGTTAGGGTTAGGGTTTGGGTTTGGGTTAGTGTTAGGTTTAGGGTTATGGTTAGGTTTTCAATTGGATTAGGTTTAGGGTTAGGTTTAGGGTTAGGGTTATGGTTTGGCTTACGGTTAGGGTTAGGTTTAGGATTAGGGTTTGGGTTTGGTTAGGGTTAGGTTTAGGGTTAGGGTTAGTGTTAGTGTTAGTGTTAGTGTTAGGGTTTGGTTTTGGGTTAGGGTTAGGGTTAAGGTTAGGGTTAGGATTAGTGTTAGGGTTTCTTTTAGGGTTAGGGTTAGGTTTTGGATTAGGGTGATGGTCAGGGGTAGGGTTAGTATTTGGGTTAGGATTAGGTTTTGGTTTAGTTTTAGGGTTTCGTTTGGGTTAGGGTTAGGGTTAGGGTTAGGGTTTCGGTTAGGGTTAGGTTTAGGATTAGGGTTTGGGTTAGGGTTAGCGTTAGCGTTAGGGTTTGGTTTTGTGTTAGGGTTAGGGTTAAGGTTAGGGTTAGGATTAGTGTTAGGGTTTCTTTTAGGGTTAGGGTTAGGTTTTGGATTAGGGTGATGGTCAGGGGTAGGGTTAGTATTTGGGTTTGGATTAGGTTTTGGTTTAGTTTTAGGGTTTGGTTTATGGTTCGGCTTAGGGTTAGGGTTAGGGTTAGGGTTAGGGTTTGGGTTTCGGTTAGGGTTAGGGTTAGGTTTAGGTTTAGGGTTAGGGTTTGGGTTAGGGTTAGGGTTAGGGTTAAGGTTAGCGTTTGGTTTAGGGTTAGGGTTAGGGTTTGATTTAGGGTTAGAGTTTGGTTTAGGGTTAGGTTTTAGCTTTGGGTTATGGTTAGGTTTAGGGTTAGGGTTAGGGTTTGGGTTTGGGTTAGGTTTAGGGTTAGGGTTAGGTTTAGGTTTAGGGTTAGGTTTAGGGTTAGGGTTAGGTTTGGTGTTTGGGTTGGGGTTAGGGTAAGGTTAAGGGATAGGGTCAGTGTGAGTGTTAGGGTTTGAGCTTTGGTTAGGGTTTGGGTTAGGGTTATGGTTAGGCTTAGTGTTTGGTTTAGGTTTAGGGTTATGTTTAGGTTTTTGATTAGGTATAGGGTTAGGGTTATGGTTTGGGTTAGGGGTAGGGTTAGGATTGGGGTTTGGGTTAGGGTTAGGGTTAGGGTTTAGTTTTGGGTTAGGGTAAGGGTTGGGGTTAGGGTTAGGGTTATGGTTAGGATTAGTGTTAGTTTTAGGTTTTGGGTTAGGGTTAGCGTTAGGGTTAGGGTTAGTGTTAGTGATAGGGTTTGGGTTAGGGTTAGGGTTAGAGTTAAGGTTAGGGTTAGTGGTAGTTTTAGGGTTTGATTTAGGGTTAGGGTTAGGGTTATGGTTTGGTGTATGGGTTAGGGTTATTGTTTGTGTTAAGTTTAGGGTTAGGGTTAGGGTTTGGGTAACGGTTACGGTTAGAATTGGGATATGGGTTAGGTTTAGGGTTAGGGTTAGAGTTAGGGTTTGATTTTGGGTTAGGGTTAGGGATAGGGTTAGGGTTAAGGTTATACTTAGGATTAGGGTTAGGGTTTGGGTTAGCGTTACGTTTAGGGTTAGTGTTAGGGATAGGGTTACTGTTAGGGTTAGGGTTTGGGTTTGGGTTAGGGTTTTGTTTAGGTTTAGGGTTAGGGTTTGGCTTACGGTTAGGGTTAGGTTTACGATTAGGGATTGGGTTTGGTTTAGGGTTAGGGTTAGTGTTAGTGTAAGTGTTAGGGTTTGGTTTTGGGTTAGGGTTAGGGTTAAGGTTAGGGTTAGGATTAGTGTTAGGGTTTCTTTTAGGGTTAGGGTTAGGTTTTGGATTAGGGTGATGGTCAGGGGTAGGGTTAGGATTTGGATTTGGATTAGGTTTTGGGTTAGTTTTAGGGTTTCGTTTGGGTTAGGGTAAGGGTTAGGGTTTGATTTTGGGTTAGGGTTAGGGGTAGGGTTAGGGTTAGGGTTATAGTTAGGATTAGGTTTAGGGTTTGGGTTAGCGTTACGGTTAGGGTTATGGTTAGGGATAGGGTTAGGGTTAGGATTAGGGTTTGGGTTTGGGTTAGGGTTTGGTTTAGGGTTAGGGTTAGGCTTTGGGTTTGTTTTAAGGTTAGGGTTAGAGATAGGGTTAGGGTTAGGGTTAGGTTTACGGTTTGGGTTAGGGTTAGGGTTAGGGTGAGGCTTAGTGTAAGGGTTTCAATTTGTGTTAGGGTTAGGTTTAGCATTAGGGTTAGGGTTTGAATTGGGTTAAGTTTAGGGTTACGGTTAGGTTTAGGGTTACGTTTTGGGTTAGGGTAAGGGTTAGGTTTAGGGTTAGAGTTAGGGTTAGGGTTAGGTTTAGGGTTAGGGTTAGGGTTAGGTTTTGGGTTAGGGTTAGATTAAGGTTGGGGTTAGGATTAGGATTACGGTTTAGGTTAGGTTTAGGGTTAGGTTTAGGTTTAGTGTTAGGGTTAAGGTTAGTGTTTGGGTTAGGGTTAGGGTTACGGTTAGGTTTAGGGTTAGGGTTTCGGTTTGGGTTAGGTTTAGGGTTAGGGTTAGGTTTTCGATTGGGTTAGGTTTAGGGTTAGGTTTAGGGTTAGGGTTAGGGTTTGGCTTACGGTTAGGGTTAGGTTTAGGATTAGGGTTTGGGTTTGGTTAGGGTTATGTTTAGGGTTAGGGTTAGTGTTAGTGTTAGTGTTAGGGTTTGGTTTTGGGTTAGGGTGATGGTCAGGGGTAGGGTTAGGATTTGCGTTTGGATTAGGTTTTGGGTTAGTTTTAGGGTTTCGTTTGGGTTAGGGTTAGGGTTATTGTTTCGGTTAGGGTTAGGGTTAGAGTTAGGGTTTGGGTTAGGTTTAGGGTTGGTGTTAGGGTTAGGGTTTGCGTTATAGATAGGTTTAGGATTAGGGTTTGGATTAGGGTTAACGTTAGCGTTAGATTTAGGGTTTGGTTTAGGGTTCTGCTTAGGGTTAGTGTTAGGGTTAGGGTTAGGGTTTGGGTTAGGGTTAGGGTAAGGGTTAGGGTTTGGGTTAGGATTAGGGTTAGGGTTAGGGTTAGGGTTAGGGTTTGGTTTTGAGTTATGGTTAGGTTTAGGGTTAGTGTTAGGGTTTGGGTTTGAGTTAGGGTTAGGGTTAGGTTTAGGTTTAGGGTTAGGGTTTGGGTTAGGGTTAGGGTTAGGGTAAGGGTTAGCGTTTGGTTTAGGGTTAGGGTTAGGGTTTGGTTTAGGGTTAGAGTTAGGGTTAGGGTTAGGTTTTAGCTTTGGGTTAGGGTTAGGTTTAGGGTTAGGGTTAGGGTTTGGGTTTGGGTTAGGTTTAGGGTTAGGGTTAGATTTAGGTTTAGGGTTAGGTTTAGGGTTAGGTTTAGGTTTGGTGTTTGGGTTGGGGTTATGGTAGGTTAAGTGTTAGGGTCAGTGTGAGTGTTAGGGTTTGGGCTTTGGTTAGGTTAGGGTTAGGGTTAGGATTGGGGTTTGGGTTAGGGTTAGGGTTTAGTTTTGGGTTAAGGTTAGGGTTGGGGTTAGGGTAAGGGTTTGTGTTAGGTTTAGGTTTAGGGATTGGGTTATGGTTATGGTTTGGTTTGGTTTAGGGTTAGGGTTACGGTTAGGGTTAGGGTTATGGTTAGGATTGGTGTTAGTGTTAAGTTTTGGGTTAGGGATAGCGTTAGTGTTAGGGTTAGTGTTAGTGTTAGGGTTTGGGTTAGGGTTAGAGTTAGGGTTAAGGTTAGAATTAGTGGTAGTTTTAGGGTTTGAGTTAGGGTTAGGGTTAGGGTTACTGTTTCGTGTATGGGTTAGGGTTATTGTTTGTGTTAAGTTTCGGGTTAGGGTTAGGGTTTGGGTAACGGTTAGGGTTAGAATTGGGATTTGGGTAAGGTTTAGGGTTAGGGTTAGAGTTAGGGTTTGATTTTGGGGTTGGGTTAGGGGTAGGGTTAGGGTTAGGGTTATAATTAGGATTAGGGTTAGGTTTTGGGTTAGCGTTACGGTTAGGGTTAGGGTTAGGGATAGGCTTAGGTTTAGGGTTAGGGTTTGGGTTTGGGTTAGGGTTTGGTTTAGGGTTAGGCTTAGGGTTTGGGTTTGGGTTAGGGTTAGGGTTAGAGATAGGGTTAGGGTTAAGGTTAGGTTTAGGGTTTGGTTTAGGGTTAGGGTAAGGGTTAGGGTTTGGGGTAGGGTTAGCATTAGCGTTAGGTTTAGGGTTAGGGTTAGGGTTAGGGTTTGGGTTAGGGTTAGGGTTAGGGTAAGGGTTAGGGTTTAGGTTAGGATTAGGGTTAGGGTTAGGGTTAGGGTTAGGGTTTGGTTTTGAGTTATGGTTAGGTTTAGGGTTAGTGTTAGGGTTTGGGTTTGAGTTAGGGTTAGGGTTAGGTTTAGGTTTAGGGTTAGGGTTTGGGTTAGGGTTAGGGTTAGGGTAAGGGTTAGCGTTTGGTTTAGGGTTAGGGTTAGGGTTTGGTTTAGGGTTAGAGTTAGGGTTAGGGTTAGGTTTTAGCTTTGGGTTAGGGTTAGGTTTAGGGTTAGGGTTAGGGTTTGGGTTTGGGTTAGGTTTAGGGTTAGGGTTAGATTTAGGTTTAGGGTTAGGTTTAGGGTTAGGGTTAGGTTTGGTGTTTGGGTAAGGTTAAGGGTTAGGGTCAGTGTGAGTGTTACGGTTTGTTCTTTGGTTAATGTTAGGGTTAGGGTTAGGCTTATTCTTTGGTTTAGGGTTAGGGTTATGTTTAAGTTTTTGGTTAGGTATAGGGTTAGGGTTAGGGTTTGGGTTAGGGTTAGGGTTAGGATTTGGGTTTGGGTTAGGGTTAGGGTTTAGTTTTGGGTTAGGGTTAGGGTTGGGGTTAGGGTAAGGGTTTGTGTTAGGTTTAGGTTTAGGGTTTGGGTTATGGTTATGGTTTGGGTTTGGTTTAGCGTTAGGGTTAGGGTTACGGTTAGGGTTAGAGTTATGGTTAGGATTAGTGTTAGTGTTAGGTTAGGGTTAGGGTTAGGGTTAAGGTTAAGGTTAGGATTAGTGTTAGTTTTAGGGTTTGAGTTAGGGTTAGGGTTAGTGTTATGGTTTGGTGTATGGGTTAGGGTTATTGTTTGTATTAAGTTTAGGGTTAGGGTTAGGGTTAGGGTAATGGTTAGGGTTAAAATTGGATTTGGTTTAGGTTTAGGGTTAGGGTTAGAGTTAGGGTTTGATTTTGGGTTAGGGTTAGGGGTAGGGTTAGGTTTAGGGTTATAGTTAGGATTAGTGTTAAGGTTTGGGTTAGCGTTACGGTTAGGGTTAGGGTTAGGGATAGGGTTAGGATTAGGGTTAGGGTTTGGGTTTGGGTTAGGGTTTGGTTTACGGTTAGGGTTAGGGTTTGGGTTTGGGTTAGGGTTAGGGTTAGAGATAGGGTTAGGGTTAGGGTTAGGTTTAGGGTTTGGGTTAGGGTTAGGGTGAGGTTTAGTGTAAGGGTTTCGATTTGTGTTAGGGTTAGGTTTAGCATTAGGATTAGGGTTTGAATTGGGTTAAGTTTAGGGTTACGGTTAGGGTTAGGGTTACGTTTTGAGTTAGGGTAAGGGTTAGGTTTACGGTTAGAGTTAGGGTTAGTGTTAGGGTTAGGTTTAGGGTTAAGGTTAGATTAAGGTTGGGGTTAGGATTAAGATTACGGTTTAGGTTATGTTTAGGGTTAGGTTTAGGTTTAGTGTTAGGGTTAAGGTTAGTGTTTGGGTTAGGGTTAGGGTTAGGGTTAGTGTTAGTGTTAGGGTTTCTTTTAGGGTTAGGGTTGGGTTTTGGATTAGGGTGATAGTCAGGATTAGGGTTAGGATTTGGGTTTGGATTAGGTTTTGGTTTAGTTTTAGGGTTTCGTTTGGGTTAGGGTTAGGGTTAGGGTTAGGGTTTCGGTTAGGGTTAGGGTTAGAGTTAGGGTTTGGGTTAGGTTTAGTGTTAGTGTTAGGGTTAGGGTTTGCGTTATAGTTAGGTTTAGGATTAGGGTTTGGTTTAGGGTTAGCGTTTACGTTAGGTTTAGGGTTTGGTTTAGGGTTCGGCTTAGGGTTAGGGTTAGGGTTAGGGTTAGGGTTAGAGTTAGGGTTTGGGTTAGGGTTAGGGTAAGGGTTAGGGTTTGGGTTAGGATTAGGGTTAAGGTAAGGGTTACGGTTAGGGTTTGGTTTTGAGTTATGGTTAGGTTTAGGGTTAGTGTTAGGGTTTGGGTTTGGGTTAGGGTTAGGGTTAGGTTTAGGTTTAGGTTTAGGTATAGGGTTAGGGTTTGGGTTAGGGTTAGGGTTAGATTTAGGGTTAGCGTTTGGTTTAGGGTTAGGGTTAGGGTTTGGTTTAGGGTTATAGTTTGGGTTAGGATTACGTTTTAGCTTTGGGTTAGGGTTAGGTTTAGGGTTAGGGTTAGGGTTTGGGTTTGGGTTAGGTTTAGGGTTAGGTTTAGGTTTAGGTTTAGGGTTAGGTTTAGGGTTAGGTTAGGTTTGGTGTTTGGGTTGGGGTTAGGGTAAGGTAAAGGGTTAGGGTCAGTGTGAGTGTTAGGGTTTGAGCTTTGGTTAGGGTTAGGGTTAGTGTTAGGGTTAGGCTTAGTGTTTGGTTTAGGTTTAGGGTTATGTTTAGGTTTTTGGTTAGGTATAGGGTTAGGGTTAGGGTTTGGAGTAGTGTTAGGGTTAGGGTTAAGGTTAGGATTAGTGGTAGTTTTAGGGTTTGAGTTAGGGTTAGGGTTAGGGTTATTTTTTGTTGTATGGGTTAAGGTTATTGTTTGTGTTAGGTTTAGGGTTAGGGTTAGGGTTTGGGTAACGGTTAGGGTTAGAATTGGGATTTGGGTTAAGTTTAGGGTTAGGGTTAGAGTTAGGGTTTGATTTTGGGTTAGGATTAGGGGTAGGGTTAGCGTTAGGGTTATAGTTAGGATTAGGGTTAGGGTTTGGGTTAGCGTTACGGTTAGGGTTAGGATTAGGGATAGGGTTAGCTTTAGGGTTAGCGTTTGGGTTTGGGTTAGGGTTTGGTTTAGGGTTAGGGTTAGGGTTTGGGTTTGGTTTAGGGTTAGGGTTAGAGATAGGGTTAGGGTTAGGGTTAGGTTTAGGTTTAGGGTTAGGGTTAGGTTTTGGGTTAGGGTTAGATTAAGGTTGGGGTTAGGATTATGATTACGGTTTAGGTTAGGTTTAGGTTTAGTGTTAGGGTTAAGGTTAGTGTTTGCGTTAGGGTTAGGGTTAGGGTTAGGGTTAGGTTTAGGGTTAGGGTTTCGGTTTGGGTTAGGGTTAGGTTTAGGGTTATGGTTAGCTTTTCGATTGGGTTAGGTTTAGGGTTAGGTTTAGGGTTACGGTTAGGTTTTGGCTTACGGTTAGGGTTAGGTTTAGGATTAGGGTTTGGGTTTGATTTGGGTTAGGTTTAGGGTTAGGGTTAGTGTTAGTGTTAGTGTTAGGGTTTGGTTTTGGGTTAGTGTTAGGGTTAAGGTTAGGGTTAGGATTAGTGTTAGGGTTTCTTTTAGGGTTAGGGTTAGGTTTTGGATTAGGGTGATGGTCAGGGGTAGGGTTAGGATTTGGGTTTGGATTAGGTTTTGGGTTAGTTTTAGGGTTTCGTTTGGGTTAGGGATTCGGGTTAAGGTTAGGCTTTCGGTTAGGGTTAGGGTTAGAGTTAGGGTTTGGGTTAGGTTTAGGGTTAGTGTTAGGGTTAGGCTTTGCGTTATAGTTAGTTTTAGGATTAGGGTTTGGTTTAGGGTTAGCGTTAGCGTTAGGTTTAGGGTTTGGTTTAGGGTTCGGCTTAGGTTTAGGGTTTTGGTTAGGGTTAGGGTTAGGTTTTGGGTTAGGGTTAGGGTAAGGGTTAGGATTTGGGTTAGGATTAGGGTTAGGGTAAGGGTTTGGTTTTGAGTTATGGTTAGGTTTAGGGTTAGTGTTAGGGTTTGGGTTTGGGTTAGGGTTAGGGTTAGGGTTAGGTTTAGGTTTAGGTTTAGGGTTAGGGTTTGAGTTAGGGTTATGGTTAGGGTTAGGGTTAGGGTTAGCGTTTGGTGTTTGGGTTGGGGTTAGGGTAAGGTTAAGGGTTAGGGTCACTGTGAGTGTTAGGGTTTGGGCTTTGGTTAGGGTTAGGGTTAGGGTTAGGGTTAGGGTTAGGGTTAGGCTTAGTGTTTGGTTTAGGGTTAGGGTTATGTTTAGGTTTTTGGTTAGGTATAGGGTTAGGGTTAGGGTTTGGGTTAGGGTTAGGGTTAGTGTTAAGGTTAGGATTAGTGGTAGTTTTAGGGTTTGAGTTAGGGTTAGGGTTATGGTTTGGTGTATAGGTTAGGGTTATTGTTTGCGTTAGGTTTAGGGTTAGGGTTAGGGTTTGGGTCACGGTTAGGTTTAGAATTGGGATTTGGGTTAGGTTTAGGGTTAGGGTTAGAGTTAGGGTTTGATTTTGGGTTAGGGTTAGATGTAGGGTTAGCGTTAGGGTTATAGTTAGGATTAGGGTTAGGGTTTGGGTTAGCATTACGGTTAGGGTTAGGATTAGGGATAGGGTTAGGGTTAGGGTTAGCGTTTGGGTTTGGGTTAGGGTTTGGTTTACGGTTAGGGTTAGGGTTTGGGTTTGGTTTAGGGTTAGGGTTAGAGATAGGGTTAGGGTTAGGG
>JAJHUQ010000034.1:12060000-12062500 GCA_035773235.1 Eospalax fontanierii | reverse complement strand
TAGGTTTAGGGTTAGGGTTATGGTTTGGTGTATGGGTTAGGGTTATTGTCTGTGTTAAGTTTAGGGTTAGGGTTAGGGTTTGGGTAACTGTTAGGGTTAGAATTGGGATTTGTGTTAGTTTTAGGGTTAGGGTTAGAGTTAGAGTTTGATTTTGGGTTAGGGTTAGGGGTTGGGTTAGCGTTAGGGTTATAGTTAGGTTTAGGGTTAGGGTTAGGGTTAGCGTTACGGTTAGGGTTAGCGTTAGGGATAAGATTAGGGTTAGGGTTTGGGTTTGGGTTTGTGTTAGGGTTTGGTTTAGGGTTAGGGTTAGGGTTTGGGTTTGGTTTAGGGTTAGGTTTAGAGATAGGGTTAGGCTTAGGGTAGGTTTAGGGTTAGGGTTAGGGTTAGGTTTTGGGTTAGGGTTAGATTAAGGTTGGGGTTACGATTAGGATTACGGTTTAGGTTAGGTTTAGGGTTAGGTTTAGGTTTAGTGTTATGGTTAAGGTTAGTGTTTGGGTTAGGGTTAGGGTTACGGTTAGGTTTATGGTTAGGGTTTTGGTTTGGGTTAGGGTTAGGTTTAGGGTTATGGTTAGGTTTTCGATTGGGTTAGGTTTAGAGTTAGGTTTAGGGTTAGGGTTAGGGTTTGGCTTACGATTACGGTTAGGGTTAGGGTTAGGGTTAGGTTTAGGGTTAGGGTTTGGGTTAGGGTTAGGGTTAAGTTTAGGGTTAGCGTTTGGTTTAGGGTTAGGGTTAGGGTTTGGTTTAGGGTTAGAGTTTGGGTTAGGGTTAGGTTTTAGCTTTGGGTTAGGGTTAGGGTTAGGTTTAGGGTTAGGGTTTGGGTTTGGGTTTGGGTTAGGTTTAGGGTTAGGGTTAGGTTTAGGTTTAGGGTTAGGTTTAGGGTTAGGGTTAGGTTTAGGTTTAGGGTTAGGTTTAGGGTTAGGGTTAGGTTTGGTGTTTGGGTTGAAGTTAGGGTAAGTTTAAGGGATAGAGTCAGTGTGAGTGTTAGGGTTTGAGCTTTGGTTAGGGTTAGGGTTAGGGTTAGGCTTTGTGTTTGGTTTAGGTTTAGGGTTATGTTTTGGTTTTTGGTTAGGTATAGGGTTAGGGTTAGGGTTTGGGTTAGGGTTAGGGTTAGGATTGGTGTTTGGGTTAGGGTTAGGGTTAGGGTTAGGGTTTAGTTTTGGGTTAGGGTTAGGGTTGGCGTTAGGGTAAGGTTTTGTGTTAGGTTTAGGTTTAGGGTTTCGGTTATGGTTATGGTTTGGGTTTGGTTTAGCGTTAGGGTTAGGGTTACGGTTAGGATTAGGGTTATGGTTAGGATTAGTGTTAGTGTTAGATTTTGGGTTAGGGTTAGCGTTAGGGTTAGTGTTAGTGTTAGTGTTAGGGTTTGGGTTATGGTTAGGGTTAGGGTTAGGGTTAAGGTTAGGATTAGTGGTAGTTTTAGGGTTTGAATTAGGTTAAGTTTAGGGTTACGGTTAGGGTTAGGGTTACGTTTTGGGTTAGGGTAAGTGTTAGGTTTAGGGTTAGAGATAGGGTTAGGGTTAGGTTTAGGGTTAGGGTTAGGGTTAGGTTTTGGGTTAGGGTTAGATTAAGGTTGGGGTTAGGATTAGGATTACGGTTTAGGTAAGGTTTAGGGTTAGGTTTAGGTTTAGTGTTAGGGTTAAGGTTAGTGTTTGGGTTAGGGTTATGGTTAGGGTTAGGTTTAGTGTTAGGTTTTCGGTTTGGGTTAGGTTTAGGGTTATGGTTAGGTTTTCGATTGGGTTAGGTTTAGGGTTAGGTTTAGGGTTACGGTTAGGGTTTGGCTTACGGTTAGGGTTAGGTTTAGGATTAGGGTTTGGTTTTGGTTAGGGTTATGTTTAGGGTTAGGGTTAGTGTTAGTGTTAGTGATAGGGTTTGGTTTTGGGGTAGGATGATGGTCAGGGGTAGGGGGAGGATTTGGGTTTGGCTTAGGCTTTGGGTTAGTTTTAGGGTTTCGTTTGGGTTAGGGTTAGGGTTAGGGTTTCGGTTAGGGTTAGGGTTAGAGTTAGGGTTTGGGTTAGGTTTAGGGTTAGTGTTAGGGTTAGGGTTTGCGTTATAGTTAGGTTTAGGATTAGGGTTTGGATTAGGGTTAGCGTTAGCGTTAGATTTAGGGTTTGGTTTAGGGTTCTGCTTTGGGTTAGGGTTAGGGTTAGGGTTAGGGTATGGTTTAGGGTTAGGGTAAGGGTTATTGTTTGTGTTAAGTTTAGGGTTAGGGGTAGGGTTTGGGTTAGGTTTAGATTAAGGTTGTGGTTAGGATTAGGATTACGGTTTAGGTTAGGTTTAGGGTTAGGGTTAGGGATAGGGTTAGAGTTAGGGTTAGGGTTTGGGTTTGGGTTAGGGTTTGGTTTAGAGTTAGGGTTAAGGTTTGGGTTTGGATTAGGGTTAGGGTTAGATATAGGGTAACGGTTAGGTTTAGGTTTATGGTTTGGGTTAGGGTTAGGGTTAGGGTGAGGCTTAGTGTAAGGGTTTCGATTTGTGTTAGGGTTAGGTTTAGCATTAGGGTTAGGGT
>JAJHUQ010000034.1:12037500-12040000 GCA_035773235.1 Eospalax fontanierii | reverse complement strand
GGGTTATGGTTATGGTTTGGGTTTGGTTTAGCGTTAGAGTTATTGTTTGGGTTAGGGTTATGTTTAGGATTGGTGTTAGTGTTAGGTTTTGGGTTAGGGATAGCGTTAGGGTTAGGGTTAGTGTTAGTGTTAGGGTTTGGGTTAGGGTTAGGGTTAGGGTTAAAGTTAGGATTAGTGGTAGTTTTAGGGTTTAAATTAGGGTTAGTCTTAGGGTTATGGTTTGGTGTATGGGTTAGGGTTATTTTTTGTGTTAAGTTTAGGGTTAGGGTTATGGTTTGGGTAACGCTTAGGGTTAGAATTGGGATTTGGGTTAGGTTTAGGGTTAGGGTTAGATTTAGGGTTTGATTTTGGGTTAGGGTAAGGGGTAGGGTTAGGGTTAGGGTTATAGTTAGGATTAGCGTTAGGGTTTGTTTAGCGTTACGGTTAGGGTTAGGGTTTGGGATAGGGTTAGGGTTAGGGTTAGGGTTTGGGTTTGGGTTAGGGTTTGGTTTAGGGTTAGGGTTAGGTTTTGGGTTTGGGATAGGGTTAGGGTTAGAGATAGGGTTAGGGTTAAGGTTAGGTTTAGGGTTTGGATTAGGGTTAGGGTTAGGGTGAGGTTTAGTATAAGGGTTTCGATTTGTGTTAGGGTTAGGTTTAGCATTAGGGTTAGGGTTTGAATTGGGTTAAGTTTAGGGTTACGGTTAGGGTTAGGGTTACGTTTTGGGTTAGGGTAAGGGTTAGGTTTACGGTTAGAGTTAGGGTTAGGGTTAGGGTTAGGGTTGGGGTTAGGGTTAGATTAAGGTTGGGGTTAGGATTAGGATTACGGTTTAGGTTAGGTTTAGGGTTAGGTTTAGGTTTAGTGTTAGGGTTAAGGTTAGTGTTTGTGTTAGGGTTAGGGTTAGGGTTAGTGTTAGTGTTAGGGTTTCTTTTGGGGTTAGGGTTAGGTTTTGGATTAGGGTGATGGTCAGGGTTAGGGTTAGGATTTGGGTTTGGAGTAGGTTTTGGTTTAGTTTTAGGGTTTCGTTTGGGTTAGGGTTAGGGTTAGGGTTAGGGTTACGGTTTGTGTTATAGTTAGGTTTAGGATTAGGGTTTGGGTTAGGGATAGCGTTAGCGTTAGATTTAGGGTTTGGTTTAGGGTTCGGCTTAGGGTTAGTGTTAGGGTTAGGGTTTGGGTTGGGGTTAGGGTAAGGGTTAGGGTTTGGGTTAGGATTAGGGTTAAGGTAAGGGTTAGGGTTAGGGTTTGGTTTTGAGTTATGGTTAGGTTTAGGGTTAGTGTTAGGGTTTGGGTTTGGGTTAGGGTTACGGTTAGGTTCAGGTTTAGGTTTAGGGTTAGGGTTTGGGTGAGGGTTAGGGTTAGGTTTAGGGTTAGCGTTTGGTTTAGGGTTAGGGTTATGGTTTGGTTTAGGGTTAGAGTTTGGGTTAGGGTTAGGTTTTAGCTTTGGGTTAGGGTTAGGTTTAGGGTTTGTGTTTGGGTTAGGTTTAGGGTTAGGGTTAGGGTTAGGTTTAGGTTTAGGGTTAGGTTTAGGGTTAGGGTTAGGTTTGGTGTTTGGGTTGGGGTTAGGGTAAGGTTAAGGGTTAGGGTCAGTGTGAGTGTTAGGGTTTGAGCTTTGGTTAGGGTTAGGGTTAGGGTTAGGGTTAGGGTTAGGGTTTGGTTTAGGTTTAGGGTTATGTTTAGGTTTTTGGTTAGGTATAGGGTTAGTGTTAGGGTTTGGGTTAGGGTTAGGGTTAGGATTCGGGTTTGGGTTAGGGTTAGGGTTAGGGTTAGGGTTTAGTTTTGTGTTAGGGTTAGGATTGGGGTTAGCGTAAGGTTTTGTGTTAGGTTTAGGTTTAGGGTTTGGGTTATGGTTATGGTTTGGGTTTGGTTTAGCGTTAGGGTTAGGGTTACGGTTAGGGTTAGGGTAATGGTTAGGATTAGTGTTAGTGTTAGGTTTTGGGTTAGTGTTAGGGTTAGGGTTAAGGTTAGGATTAGTGGTAGTTTTAGGGTTTGAGTTAGGGTTAGGGTTAGGTTTATGGTTTGGTGTATGGGTTAGGGTTATTGTTTGTGTTAAGTTTAGGGTTAGGGGTAGGGTTTGGGTAACGGTTAGGGTTAGAATTGGGATTTGGGTTAGGTTTAGGGTTAGGGTTAGAGTTAGGGTTTGATTTTGGGTTAGGGTTAGGGGTAGGGTTAAGTTTAGGGTTATAGTTAGGATTAGGGTTAGGGTTTGGTTTAGCGTTACGGTTAGGGTTAGGGTTAGGGATAGGGTTAGAGTTAGGGTTAGGGTTTGGGTTTGGGTTAGGGTTTGGATTAGAGTTAGGGTTAGGGTTTGGGTTTGGTTTAGGGTTAGGGTTAGAGATAGGGTTAGGGTTAGGGTTAGGTTTAGGGTTTGGGTTAGGGTTAGGGTTAGGGTGAGGCTTAGTGTAAGGGTTTCGATTTGTGTTAGGGTTAGGTTTAGCATTAGGGTTAGGGTTTGAATTGGGTTAAATTTAGGGTTACGGTTAGGGTTAGGGTTACGTTTTGGGTTAGGGTAAGGGTTAGGTTTAG
>JAJHUQ010000034.1:12022500-12027500 GCA_035773235.1 Eospalax fontanierii | reverse complement strand
GGGTTATGTTTTAGCTTTGGGTTAGGGTTAGGTTTAGGGTTAGGGTTAGAGTTTGGGTTTGGGTTAGGTTTATTGTTAGGGTTAGGTTTAGGTTTAGGGTTAGGTTTAGGGATAGGGTTAGGTTTGGTGTTTGGGTTGGGGTGAGGGTAAGGTTAAGGGTTCGGGTCTGTGTGAGTGTTAGGGTTTGGGCTTTGGTTAGGGTTAGGGTTAGGGTTGGGGTTAGGCTTAGTGTTTGGTTTAGGGTTAGGGTTATGTTTAGGTTTTTGGTTAGGTATAGGGTAATGGTTAGGGTTTGCGTTAGGGTTAGGGTAAGGATTGGGGATTGGGTTAGGGTTAGGGTTTAGTTTTGGGTTAGGGTTAGGGTTGGGGTTAGGGTAAGGGTTTGGGTTAGGTTTAGGTTTAGGGTTTGGGTTATGGTTATGGTTTGGGTTTGGTTTAGCGTTAGAGTTATTGTTTGGGTTAGGGTTATGTTTAGGATTGGTGTTAGTGTTAGGTTTTGGGTTAGGGATAGCGTTAGGGTTAGGGTTAGTGTTAGTGTTAGGGTTTGGGTTAGGGTTAGGGTTAGGGTTAAAGTTAGGATTAGTGGTAGTTTTAGGGTTTAAATTAGGGTTAGTCTTAGGGTTATGGTTTGGTGTATGGGTTAGGGTTATTTTTTGTGTTAAGTTTAGGGTTAGGGTTATGGTTTGGGTAACGCTTAGGGTTAGAATTGGGATTTGGGTTAGGTTTAGGGTTGGGGTTAGATTTAGGGTTTGATTTTGGGTTAGGGTTAGGGGTAGGGTTAGGGTTAGGGTTATAGTTAGGATTAGCGTTAGGGTTTGTTTAGCGTTACGGTTAGGGTTAGGGTTTGGGATAGGGTTAGGGTTAGGGTTAGGGTTTGGGTTTGGGTTAGGGTTTGGTTTAGGGTTAGGGTTAGGTTTTGGGTTTGGGATAGGGTTAGGGTTAGAGATAGGGTTAGGGTTAAGGTTAGGTTTAGGGTTTGGATTAGGGTTAGGGTTAGGGTGAGGTTTAGTATAAGGGTTTCGATTTGTGTTAGGGTTAGGTTTAGCATTAGGGTTAGGGTTTGAATTGGGTTAAGTTTAGGGTTACGGTTAGGGTTAGGGTTACGTTTTGGGTTAGGGTAAGGGTTAGGTTTACGGTTAGAGTTAGGGTTAGGGTTAGGGTTAGGGTTGGGGTTAGGGTTAGATTAAGGTTGGGGTTAGGATTAGGATTACGGTTTAGGTTAGGTTTAGGGTTAGGTTTAGGTTTAGTGTTAGGGTTAAGGTTAGTGTTTGTGTTAGGGTTAGGGTTAGGGTTAGTGTTAGTGTTAGGGTTTCTTTTAGGGTTAGGTTTAGGTTTTGGATTAGGGTGATGGTCAGGGTTAGGGTTAGGATTTGGGTTTGGAGTAGGTTTTGGTTTAGTTTTAGGGTTTCGTTTGGGTTAGGGTTAGGGTTAGGGTTAGGGTTACGGTTTGTGTTATAGTTAGGTTTAGGATTAGGGTTTGGGTTAGGGATAGCGTTAGCGTTAGATTTAGGGTTTGGTTTAGGGTTCGGCTTAGGGTTAGTGTTAGGGTTAGGGTTTGGGTTGGGGTTAGGGTAAGGGTTAGGGTTTGGGTTAGGATTAGGGTTAAGGTAAGGGTTAGGGTTAGGGTTTGGTTTTGAGTTATGGTTAGGTTTAGGGTTAGTGTTAGGGTTTGGGTTTGGGTTAGGGTTACGGTTAGGTTCAGGTTTAGGTTTAGGGTTAGGGTTTGGGTGAGGGTTAGGGTTAGGTTTAGGGTTAGCGTTTGGTTTAGGGTTAGGGTTATGGTTTGGTTTAGGGTTAGAGTTTGGGTTAGGGTTAGGTTTTAGCTTTGGGTTAGGGTTAGGTTTAGGGTTTGTGTTTGGGTTAGGTTTAGGGTTAGGGTTAGGGTTAGGTTTAGGTTTAGGGTTAGGTTTAGGGTTAGGGTTAGGTTTGGTGTTTGGGTTGGGGTTAGGGTAAGGTTAAGGGTTAGGGTCAGTGTGAGTGTTAGGGTTTGAGCTTTGGTTAGGGTTAGGGTTAGGGTTAGGGTTAGGGTTAGGGTTTGGTTTAGGTTTAGGGTTATGTTTAGGTTTTTGGTTAGGTATAGGGTTAGTGTTAGGGTTTGGGTTAGGGTTAGGGTTAGGATTCGGGTTTGGGTTAGGGTTAGGGTTAGGGTTAGGGTTTAGTTTTGTGTTAGGGTTAGGATTGGGGTTAGCGTAAGGTTTTGTGTTAGGTTTAGGTTTAGGGTTTGGGTTATGGTTATGGTTTGGGTTTGGTTTAGCGTTAGGGTTAGGGTTACGGTTAGGGTTAGGGTAATGGTTAGGATTAGTGTTAGTGTTAGGTTTTGGGTTAGTGTTAGGGTTAGGGTTAAGGTTAGGATTAGTGGTAGTTTTAGGGTTTGAGTTAGGGTTAGGGTTAGGTTTATGGTTTGGTGTATGGGTTAGGGTTATTGTTTGTGTTAAGTTTAGGGTTAGGGGTAGGGTTTGGGTAACGGTTAGGGTTAGAATTGGGATTTGGGTTAGGTTTAGGGTTAGGGTTAGAGTTAGGGTTTGATTTTGGGTTAGGGTTAGGGGTAGGGTTAAGTTTAGGGTTATAGTTAGGATTAGGGTTAGGGTTTGGTTTAGCGTTACGGTTAGGGTTAGGGTTAGGGATAGGGTTAGAGTTAGGGTTAGGGTTTGGGTTTGGGTTAGGGTTTGGATTAGAGTTAGGGTTAGGGTTTGGGTTTGGTTTAGGGTTAGGGTTAGAGATAGGGTTAGGGTTAGCGTTATGTTTAGGGTTTGGGTTAGGGTTAGGGTTAGGGTGAGGCTTAGTGTAAGGGTTTCGATTTGTGTTAGGGTTAGGTTTAGCATTAGGGTTAGGGTTTGAATTGGGTTAAATTTAGGGTTACGGTTAGGGTTAGGGTTACGTTTTGGGTTAGGGTAAGGGTTAGGTTTAGGGTTAGAGTTAGGGTTAGGGTTAGGTTTAGGGTTAGGTTTAGGGTTAGGTTTTGGGTTAGGGTTAGATTAAGGTTGGGGTTAGGATTAGGATTACGGTTTAGGTTAGGTTTAGGGTTATGTTTAGGTTTAGTGTGAGGGTTAAGGTTAGTGTTTGGCTTAGGGTTAGAGTTAGCGTTAGCTTTAGGTTTAGGGTTTCGGTTTGGGGTAGATTTAGGGGTATGGGTACGTTTTCAATTGGGTTAGGTTTAGGGTTAGGGTTTGGCTTACGGTTAGTGTTAGGTTTAGGATTAGGGTTTGGGTTTGGTTAGGGTTAGGTTTAGTGTTAGGGTTAGTGTTAGTGTTAGTGTTAGGGTTTGGTTTTGGGTTAGGGTTAGGGTTAAGGTTAGGGTTAGGATTAGTGTTAGGGTTTCTTTTAGGGTTAGGGTTAGGGTTTGGATTAGGGTGATGGTCAGGGGTAGGGTTAGGATTTGGGTTTGGATTAGGTTTTGGGTTAGTTTTAGGGTTTCGTTTGGGTTAGGGTTAGGGTTAGGGTTTCGGTTATGGTTAGGGTTAGAGTTAGGGTTTGGGTTAGGATTAGGGTTAGTGTTAGGGTTAGGGTCTGCGTTATAGTTAGGTTTAGGATTAGGGTTTGGATTAGGGTTAGCGTTAGCATTAGATTTATGGTTTGGTTTAGAGTTCTGCTTAGGGTTAGGGTTAGGGTTAGGGTTAGGGTTTGGATTTGGGTTAGGGTAAGGGTTAATGTTTGGGTTAGGATTAGGGTTAGGGTAAGGGTTAGGGTTAGGATTTGGTTTTGAGTTATGGTTAGGTTTAGGGTTAGTGTTACGGTTTGGGTTTGGGTTTGGTTTGGGTTAGGTTTAGGGTTAGGGTTAGTGTTAGTGTTAGTGTTAGTGTTAGGGTTTGGTTTTGGGTTAGGGTTAGGGTTAAGGTTAGGGTTAGGATTAGTGTTAGGGTTTCTTTTAGTGTTAGGGTTAGGTTTTGGATTAGGGTGATAGTCAGGAGTAGGGTTAGGATTTTGTTTTGGATTAGGTTTTGGGTTAGTTTTAGGGTTTCGTTTGGGTTAGGGTTAGGGTTAGGGTTAGGGTTTCACTTAGGGTTAGGGTTAGAGTTAGGGTTTGGGTTAGGTTTAGGGTTAGTGTTAGGGTTAGGGTTTGCGTTATAGTTAGGTTTAGGATTAGGGTTTGTGTTAGGGTTAGCGTTAGCGTTAGATTTAGCGTTTTGTTTAGGGTTCGGCTTAAGGTTAGGGTTAGGGTTAGGGTTTGGGTTAGGGTTAGGGTAAGGGTTAGGGTTTGGGTTAGGATTAGGGTTAGGGTACGGGTTTGGGTTAGGGTTTGGTTTTGAGTTATGGTTAGGTTTAGGGTTAGTGTTAGGGTTTGGGTTTGGATTAGGGTTAGGGTTAGGTTTAGGTTTAGGGTTAGTGTTTGGGTTAGGGTTAGGGTTAGGGTGAGGTTTTAGCTTTGGTTTAGGGTTAGGTTTAGGGTTAGGGTTAGGGTTTGGGTTTGGGTTAGGTTTAGAGTTAGGTTTAGGTTTAGGTTTAGGCTTAGGGTTAGGTTTGGGTTTGGTGTTTGGTTTGGGGTTAGGGTAAGGTTAATGGTTAGGGTCAGTGTGAGTGTTAGGGTTTGGGCTTTGGTTAGGGTTAGGGTTAGGGTTAGGGTTAGGCTTAGTGTTTGGTTTAGGGTTAGGGTTATGTTTAGGTTTTTGGTTAGGTATAGGGTTAGGGTTAGGGTTTGGGTTAGTATTGGGGTTTGGGTTAGGGTTAGGGTTAGGGTTAGGGTTTAGTTTTGGGTTACGGTTATGGTTGCGGTTAGGGTAAGGGTTTGTGTTAGGTTTAGGTTTAGGGTTTGGGTTATGGTTATGGTTTGGTTTTGGTTTAGCGTTAGGGTTAGGGTTACGGTTAGGGTTAGGGTTATGGTTAGGATTGGTGTTAGGGTTAGGTCTTGGGTTAGGGATAGCGTTAGGGTTAGGGTTAGTGTTAGTGTTAGGGTTTGGGTTAGGGTTAGGATTAGGGTTAAGGTTAGGATTAGTGGTAGTTTTAGGGTTTGAGTTAGGGTTAGAGTTAGGTTTATGGTTTGGTGTATGGGTTAGGGTTATTGT
>JAJHUQ010000034.1:11970000-11972500 GCA_035773235.1 Eospalax fontanierii | reverse complement strand
GGTTAGGATTCGGGTTTGGGTTAGGGTTAGGGTTAGGGTTAGGGTTTAGTATTGGGTTAGGGTTAGGATTAGGGTTAGGGTAAGGTTTTGTGTTAGGTTTAGGTTTAGGGTTTGGGTTATGGTTATGGTTTGGGTTTGGTTTAGCGTTAGGGTTAGGGTTACGGTTAGGGTTAGGGTAATGGTTAGGATTAGTGTTAGTGTTAGGTTTTGGGTTAGGGTTAGGGTTAGGGTTAAGGTTAGGATTAGTGGTAGTTTTAGGGTTTGAGTTAGGGTTAGGGTTAGGTTTATGGTTTGGTGTATGGGTTAGGGTTATTGTTTGTGTTAAGTTTAGGGTTAGGGGTAGGGTTTGGGTAACGGTTAGGGTTAGAATTGGGATTTGGGTTAGGTTTAGGGTTAGGGTTAGAGTTAGGGTTTGATTTTGGGTTAGGGTTAGGGGTAGGGTTAAGTTTAGGGTTATAGTTAGGATTAGGGTTAGGGTTTGGATTAGCGTTACGGTTAGGGTTAGGGTTAGGGATAGGGTTAGAGATAGGGTTAGGGTTTGGGTTTGGGTTAGGGTTTGGATTAGAGTTAGGGTTAGGGTTTGGGTTTGGTTTAGGGTTAGGGTTAGAGATAGGGTTAGGGTTAGGGTTAGGTTTAGGGTTTGGGTTAGGGTTAGGGTTAGGGTGAGGCTTAGTGTAAGGGTTTCGATTTCTGTTAGGGTTAGGTTTAGCATTAGGGTTAGGGTTTGAATTGGGTTAAATTTAGGGTTACGGTTAGGGTTAGGGTTACGTTTTGGGTTAGGGTAAGGGTTAGGTTTAGGGTTAGGGTTAGGGTTAGGGTTAGGTTTAGGGTTAGGGTTAGGGTTAGGTTTTGGGTTAGGGTTAGATTAAGGTTGGGGTTAGGATTAGGATTACGGTTTAGGTTAGGTTTAGGGTTATGTTTAAGTTTAGTGTTAGGGTTAAGGTTAGTGTTTGGGTTAGGGTTAGGGTTAGGGTTAGGTTTAGGTTTAGGGTTTCGGTTTGGGTTAGATTTAGGGTTATGGTTAGGTTTTCGATTGGGTTAGGTTTACGGTTAGGGTTTGGCTTACGGTTAGTGTTAGGTTTAGGATTAGGGTTTGGGTTTGGTTAGGGTTAGGTTTAGTGTTAGGGTTAGTGTTAGTGTTAGTGTTAGGGTTTGGTTTTGGGTTAGGGTTAGGGTTAAGGTTAGGGTTAGGATTAGTGTTAGGGTTTCTTTTAGGGTTAGGGTTAGGGTTTGGATTAGGGTGATGGTCAGGGGTAGGGTTAGGATTTGGGTTTGGATTAGGTTTTGGGTTAGTTTTAGGGTTTATTTTGGGTTAGGGTTAGGGTTAGGGTTTCGGTTAGGGTTAGGGTTAGAGTTAGGGTTTGGGTTAGGTTTAGGGTTAGTGTTAGGGTTAGGGTTTGCGTTGTAGTTAGGTTTAGGATTAGGGTTTGGATTAGGGTTAGCGTTAGCGTTAGATTTATGGTTTGGTTTAGAGTTCTGCTTAGGGCTAGGGTTAGGGTTAGGGCTAGGGTTTGGATTGGGTTAGGGTAAGGGTTAGTGTTTGGGTTAGGATTAGGGTTAGGGTAAGGGTTAGGGTTAGGATTTGGTTTTGAGTTATGGTTAGGTTTAGGGTTAGTGTTAGGGTTTGGGTTTGGGTTTGGTTTGGGTTAGGTTTAGGGTTAGGGTTAGTGTTAGTGTTAGTGTTAGTGTTAGGGTTTGGTTTTGGGTTAGGGTTAGGGTTAAGGTTAGGGTTAGGATTAGTGTTAGGGTTTCTTTTAGGGTTAGGGTTAGGTTTTGGATTAGGGTGATAGTCAGGAGTAGGGTTAGGATTTTGGTTTGGATTAGGTTTTGGGTTAGTTTTAGGGTTTCGTTTGGGTTAGGGTTAGGGTTAGGGTTAGGGTTTCGGTTAGGGTTAGGGTTAGAGTTAGGGTTTGGGTTAGGTTGAGGGTTAGTGTTAGGGTTAGGGTTTGCGTTATAGTTAGGTTTAGGATTAGGGTTTGGGTTAGGGTTAGCGTTAGCGTTAGATTTAGCGTTTGGTTTAGGGTTCGGCTTAGGGTTAGGGTTAGGGTTAGGGTTTGGATTTGGGTTAGGGTAAGGGTTAGTGTTTGGGTTAGGATTAGGGTTAGGGTAAGGGTTAGGGTTAGGATTTGGTTTTGAGTTATGGTTAGGTTTAGGGTTAGTGTTAGGGTTTGGGTTTGGGTTTGGTTTGGGTTAGGTTTAGGGTTAGGGTTAGTGTTAGTGTTAGTGTTAGTGTTAGGGTTTGGTTTTGGGTTAGGGTTAGGGTTAAGGTTAGGGTTAGGATTAGTGTTAGGGTTTCTTTTAGGGTTAGGGTTAGGTTTTGGATTAGGGTGATAGTCAGGAGTAGGGTTAGGATTTTGGTTTGGATTAGGTTTTGGGTTAGTTTTAGGGTTTCGTTTGGGTTAGGGTTAGGGTTAGGGTTAGGGTTTCGGTTAGGGTTAGGGTTAGAGTTAGGGTTTGGGTTAGGTTTAGGGTTAGTGTTAGGGTTACGGTTTGCGTTATA
>JAJHUQ010000034.1:11945000-11952500 GCA_035773235.1 Eospalax fontanierii | reverse complement strand
ATTTGGCTTAGGTTTAGGGTTAGGTTTAGAGTTAGGGTTTGATTTTGGGTTAGGGTTAGGGTTAGGGTTAGGGTTATAGTTAGGATTAGGTTTAGGGTTTGGGTTAGTGTTGCGGTTAGGGTTAGGGTTAGGGATAGGCTTAGGGTTAGAGTTAGGGTTTGGGTTTGGGTTAGGGTTTGGTTTAGGTTTAGGGTTAGGGTTTGGGTTTGGGTTAGGGTTAGGGTTAGAGATAGGGTTAGGGTTAGGGTTAGATTTAGGGTTTGTGTTAGGGTTAGGGTTAAGGTGAGGCTTAGTGTAAGGGTTTCGATTTGTGTTAGGGTTAGGTTTAACATTAGGATTAGGGTTTGAATTGGGTTAAGTTTAGGGTTACGGTTAGGGTTAGGGTTACGTTTTGGGTTAGGGTAAGGGTTAGGTTTAGGGTTAGAATTAGGGTTAGGTTTAGGGTTGGGGTTAGGGTTAGGTTTTGGGTTAGGGTTAGATTAGGGTTGGTGTTAGGATTAGGATTACGGTGTAGGTTAGGTTTAGGGTTAGGTTTAGGTTTAGTGTTAGGGTTAAGGTTAGTGTTTGGGTTAGGGTTAGCGTTAGGGGTAGGGTTAGGTTTAGGGTTAGGATTAGGTTTAGGGTTTTGTTTAGGGTTAGGGTTAAGGTTAGGCTTAGGTTTAGGTTTTCGCTTAGGTTTAGGTTTAGGGTTAAGGTTTGGGTTTGGTTAGGGTGAGATTTAGGGTTAGGGTTAGGATTAGGGTTTGGGGTAGAGTTAGGTTGAGGGTTAGGGTTAGGGTTTGTGTTAGGATTACGGTTAGGGTTAGGATTAGGGTTAGGGTTAGGGTTAGGGTTAGCGTTTGGGTTAGGTTTAGGTTTAGGTTTAGGGTTTGGGTTTGGGTTAGGGATACGTTTAGGGTTAGTTTTAGTGTTAGGATTAGAGTTAGGTTAGGATTAGGGTTAGTTTTAGGGTTCGAGTTTGGGTTAGTATTAGGGTTAGGATTTGGTTTAAAGTTAGGTTTAGGGTTAGGGTTAATATTAGGATTAGGATTAGGGTTAGAGTTAGGGTTATTGTTTGGGTTAGGGTTAGGATTATGGTTAGAGTTAGGGTCTGGTTTTCGGTTAGGTTTAGATTTATTGTTACGGTTAGGGTTTGGGTTTGGGTTAGGTTAGGGTTAGGGTTAGGGTTTGGGTTAGGGTTAGTGTTAGGGTTAGGTTTAGGGTTTCGGTTAAAGTTAGGGTTAGGGTTAGGTTTATGGTTAGGTTTAGTGTTAAGGTTAGACTTAGACTAAGGTTATGGTTTGTGTTTGAATTAGTGTTAGTGTGAGGGTTAGGGTTAGGGTTTGGCTTTGGGTTAGGGATAGTGTTAGGGTTAGGGTTTGGTTTTGGGTAAGGGTTAGATTTATTGTTACGGTTAGGGTTTGGGTTTGGGTTAGGTTAGGGTTAGGGTTAGGGTTAGGGTTAGGGTTTGGTTAAGGGCCCGGCTTAGGTTAAGGGTTAGGCTTAAGGTTTGGGTTTGGGTTTGGGTTAGGGTTAGGATTAGGGTTAGGGTTTGGGTTTGGGTTAGGGTTAGATTTAGGGTTACGGTTAGGATTTGGGTTTGGTTTAGCGTTAGGTTTTGGATTCGGTTAGGTTTAGGGGTAGGGTTAGGGTTACTGTTAGGGTTTGGGTTACTTTTAGGGTTAGGGTTAGGATTTGGGTAGGGTTAGTGTTATAGTTAGGTTTAGGGTTAGGGTTTGCGTTAGGGTAAAGTATTTGGGTTAGGGTTAGGTTTTGGGTTTGGGTTAGGGTTAGGGTTAGGGGTAGGGTTTGATTTAGGGTTAGGGTTATTGTTAGAGTTAGGGTTTGGTTGAAGGTTAGGGTTAGTGTTAAGTGTTAGGGGTTAGGGTTTAGGGATAGGGTTTGGGTTAGGGTTAGGGTTAGAGTTAGGGTTTGGGTTAGAGTTAGGGTTAGGGTTTGGTTAGAGTTTGGTTTAGGATTAGGGTTATGGTTAGGGTTAGGGTTTGGTTTGGGGTTCGGCTTAGCGTAAGGGTTAGGGTTAGTGTTAGGGTTAGGGTTGGGTTAGGGTTATGGTTAGTGTTAGGGTTTGGGTTAGGGTTAGGGTTAGGTTTAGGGTTTTTGTTTGGGTTAGGGTTAGGTTTAGGGTTAGGGTTAGGGTTAGGATTAGGGTTTGGGTTAGAGTTTGGTTTAGGATTAGGGTTAGGGTTAGGGTTAGGGTTTGGTTTGGGGTTCGCCTTAGGGGAAGGGTTAGGGTTAGTGTTAGGGTTAGGGTTTGGGTTAGGGTTATGGTTAGTGTTAGGGTTTGGGTTAGGGTTAGGGTAAGGGTTAGGGTTTCGTTTTGGGCTAGGGTTAGGTTTAGGGTTACGGTAAGTTTTTGGGTTTGGGATAGGGTGAAGGTTAGTGTTAGGGTTAGGGTTTGGGTTTGGGTTAGGGTTAGGGTTAGGTTTAGGGTTACGTTTAGGGTTTGGGATTGGGTTAGCGTTAGGTTTTGGATTCGGTTAGGTTTAGGGGTAGGGTTAGGGTTATTGTTAGGGTTTGGGTTACGATTAGGGTTAGGGTTAGGATTTGGGTAGGGTTAGTGTTATACTTAGGTTTAGGGTTAGGGTTTGACTTACGGTTAGGGATTTGGGTTAGGGTTAGTGTTAGGGTTAATGTTAGGGTTTGGTTTTGGTTTAGGTTTATTTTTAGGGTTAGGGTTTGGTTTCTGTTAGAGTTAGGTTTAGGGTTAGGGGTAGGGTTTGGTTTAGGGATAGGGTTAGGGTTATAGTTAGGGTTTGATTGTGGGTTAGGGTTAGTGTTAGGGGATAGATGTTAGGGTTTAGGGTTAGGGTTCGAGTTAGGGTTTGGGTTAGGGTTAGGGTTACGGTTTGGTGTAGGGTTAGGTTTAGGGTTCGGCTTAGGGTAAGGGTTAGGGTTAGAATTAGGGTTAGGGTTTGGGTTAGGGTTAGGGTTAGGGTTAGGGTTTGGGTTAGGGTTAGGGTTAGGGTTAGGGTTTGGGTTTGGGTTAGGGTTAGGGTTAGTGTTAGGGTTAGGGTTAGGCTTAGGTTTAGTTTTTGGGTTAGAGTTAGGGTTTTGGTTTGCGTTAGGGTAAGGTTTAGGGTTAGGGTTAGTGTTAGTGTTACGGTTTGGGATTGGTTTACTGTTAGGGTTTGGTTTAGGGTTAGCGTTATGTTTTGGGATAGGGTTAGTGTTAGGTGTTAGGGTTAGGGTTAGGGTTAGCGTTTGGGTTAGGGTTAGAGTTAGGGTTAGGGTTAGGGTTCGGTTCAGGGTTAGGGTTAGAGTTTGGGTTACGGTTAGGGTTAGGCTTAGGGTTAGTGTTATGTTTAGTGTTTGGGTTTGGGTTAGGTTTAGGGTTAGGGTTTGGTGTAGGGTTAGGGTTAGGGTTAGGGTTTGTGTTAGGGTTAGTGTGTGGGTTAGGCTTTCGGTTTGGGTTACGGTTAAGGTTTGGTTTATTGATAGGTTTAGGGTTATTTTGAGTGTTAGGTGTAGGGTTAGGGTTAGTGTTTGGGTTAGGGTTTGGGTTAGGATTAGTGTTTGGGTTAGGTTTAGGATAAGAGTTAGGGTTAGGGTTTGGTTTTGGGTTAGGGTTAGGGTTAGGGTTAGACTTACGGTTTGGATTAGGCTTAGGGTTAGGGTTTGTATTTGGGTAAGGGTTAGGGTGAGGGTGAGGGTTAGGGTTTTGGTATGGGTGAGGTTTAGGATTAGAGTTAGTTTTAGGGTTAGGGTTAGTGTTAGGGTTTGGGTTAGGGGTAGGGTTACGTTTTAGATTGGGTTAGGTTTAGGGTTAGGGTAAGGGTTATTGTTAGGTTTTGGGTTACTATTAGGCTTAGGGTTAGGATTTAGGTTAGGTTTAGGGTTATAGTTAGGTTTAGGGTTAGTGTTTGCGTTAGGGTTAGGGATTTGCGTTAGGGTTAGGGTTAGAGTTAGTGTTAGGGTTTGGGTTTCGGTTAGGTTTATTTTTAGGGTCAGTGTTTGGTTTCTGTTAGGGTTAGGTTTAGGGTTAGGGGTAGGCTTTGGTTTAGGGTTAGGTTTAGAGTTAGGGTTTGTTTGAGGGTTAGGGTTAGTATTAGGGGTTAGGGGTTAGGCTTTAGGGTTAGGGTTAGAGTTAGGGTTTAAGTTAGGGTTGGGGTTAGGGTTAGGGTTAGGGTTAGGGTTTGGGTTGGAGTTTGGTTTAGGATTAGGGTTTGTGTTAGGGTTAGGGTTAGGGTTAGGGTTAGGATTTGGTTTGGGTTTCGGCTTAGGGTAAGGGTTAGAGTTAGGGTTAGGGTTAGGGTTAGTGTTAGGGTTAGGGTTAGGGTTAGAGTTAGGGTTTGGTTGAAGGTTCGGGTTAGTGTTAAGGGTTAGGGGTTAGGGTTTAGGGTTAGGGTTTGGGTTTGGGTTAGGTTTATTTTTAGGGTTAGCTTTTGGTTTCTGTTAGAGTTAGGTTTAGGGTTAGGGGTAGGGTTTGTTTGAGGGTTAGGGTTAGTGTTAGGGGATAGGGTTAATTGTTTAGGATTAGGGTTAGAGTTAGGGTTTGGGTTAGGGTTAGGGTTAGGGTTACGGTTAGGGTTTGGGTTAGAGTTTGGTTTAGGATTAGATTTTGGGTTAGGGTTAGAGTTAGGGTTCGGGTTAGGGTTTGGTTTAGGGTTCGGCTTAGGGTAAGATTTAGGGTTAGGGTTAGGGTTAGTGTTAGGGTTTGGGTTAGGGTTTGGGTTAGGGTTAGGGTTAGGGTTTGGATTTGGTTTAGGGTTAGGTGTAGGGTTAGGGTTAGGGTTAGGGTTAGGTTTTCGGTTTGGGTTAGGGTTAGGTTTAGGGTTAGGGTTAGGGTTAGGGTTAGGTTTGGGTTAGAGTTTGGTTTAGGATTAGGGTTAGGGTTAGGGTTAGGGTTTGGTTTGGGGTTCGGCTTAGGGTTATTGTTAGGGTTTGGGTTACGATTAGGGTTAGGGTTAGGATTTGGGTAGGGTTAGTGTTATACTTAGGTTTAGGGTTAGGGTTTGCATTACGGTTAGGGATATGTGTTAGGGTTAGTGTTAGGGTTTGGGTTTGGGTTAGGTTTATTTTTAGTGTTAGGGTTTGGTTTCTGTTAGAGTTAGGTTTAGGGTTAGGGGTAGGGTTTGGTTTAGGGTTAGGGTTAGGGTTATAGTTAGGGTTTGGTTGTGGGTTAGGGTTAGTGTTAGGGGATAGGGGTTAGGGTTTAGGGTTAGGGTTAGAGTTAGGGTTTGGGTTAGAGTTAAGGTTACGGTTTGGTGTAGGGTTAGGGTTAGGGTTCGGCTTAGTGTAAGGGTTAGGGTTAGAGTTAGGGTTAGGGTTTAGGTTAGGGTTAGGGTTAGTGTTAGGGTTTGGGTTAGGTTTAGGGTTAGGGTTAGGGTTTGGGTTAGGGTTAGGGTTAGGGTTTGGTGTAGGGTTAGGGTTAGGGTTCGGCTTAGAGTAAGGGTTAGGGTTACAGTTAGGCTTAGGGTTTAGGTTAGGGTTAGGGTTAGTGTTAGGGTTTGGGTTAGGGTTAGGGTTAGGGTTAGGGTTTGGGTTTGGGTTAGAGTTAGTGTTAGTGTTAGGGTTAGTGTTAGGGTTAGGCTTAGGTTTAGTTTTAGGGTTAGAGTTATGGTTTGGGTTTGCGTTAGGGTAAGTGTTAGGGTTAGGGTTAGTGTTAGTGTTAGCGTTAGGGTTAGGGATTTGCGTTAGGGTTAGGGTTAGGGTTAGTGTTAGGGTTTGGGTTTCGGTTAGGTTTATTTCTGGGTTAGTGTTTGGTTTTTGTTAGTGTTAGGTTTAGGGATAGGGGTAGGTTTTGGTTTAGGGTTAGGGTTAGAGTTAGGGTTTGGTTGAGGGTTAGGGCTAGTATTAGGGGTTAGGGGTTAGGGAATAGGGTTAGGTTTAGAGTTAGGGATTAAGTTAGGGTTAGGGTTAGGGTTAGGGGTAGGGTTTGGGTTGGAGTTTGGTTTAGGATTAGGGTTTGTGTTAGGGTTGGGGTTAGGGTGTGGGTGAGGTTTTGTTTTGGGTGTGGGCTTAGGGTAAGGGTTAGGGTTAGGGTTAGGGTTATGGTTAGTGTTAGGGTTTGGGTTGGGGTTAGGGTTAGTGTTAGGGTTTGGGTTTGGGTTAGGTTTATTTTTAGGGTTAGCTTTTGGTTTCTGTTAGAGTTAGGTTTAGGGTTAGGGGTAGGGTTTGGTTGAGGGTTAGGGTTAGTGTTAGGGGATAGGGTTTATTGTTTAGGATTAGGGTTAGAGTTAGGGTTTGGGTTAGGGTTAGGGTTAGGGTTACGGTTAGGGTTTGGGTTAGAGTTTGGTTTAGGATTAGATTTTCGGTTAGGGTTAGAGTTAGGGTTCGGGTTAGGGTTTGGTTTAGGGTTCGGCTTAGGGTAAGGTTTAGGGTTAGGGTTAGGGTTAGTGTTAGGGTTTGGATTAGGGTTTGGGTTAGGGTTAGGGTTTGGGTTTGGGTTAGGGTTAGGTTTATGGTTAGGGTTAGGGTTTGTGTTTGTGTTTGAGTTAGGGTTAGGTTTAGGTTTAGGTTTAGGGTTAGGGTTAGGGTTTGGGTTTGGGTTAGTGATAGGGTTTGGTTTATGGTTAGGGTTATGTTTTCGGTTAGGGTTAGTGTTAGGGGTTAGGGTTAGGGTTAGGGTTAGGGTTAGCGTTTGGGTTAGGGTTAGGGTTAGGGTTAAGGTTAGGGTTAGGTTCAGGGTTAGGGTTAGGGTTTGGGGTAGGGTTAGGTTTAGACTTAGGGTTAGTTTTAGGTTTAGGCTTTGGGTTTGGGTTTGGGTTATGATTATGGTTAGGGTTTGGTGTAGGGTTAGGTTTAGGGTTAAGTTTATGGTTTGTGTTAGGGTTAGGGTTAGGGTTAGGGTTAGGGTTTGTGTTAGGTTTAGGGTTAGGGTTAGGGTTTGGGTTAGGGTTAGGGTTAGGGTTTGGTGTAGGGTTAGGATTAGGGTCCAGCTTAGGGTAAGGGTTAGGGTTAGAGTTAGGGTTAGGGTTTAGGTTAGGGTTAGGGTTAGTGTTAGGGTTTGGGTTAGGGTTAGGGTTAGGGTTTGGGTTTGGGTTAGAGTTAGGGTTAGTGTTAGGGTTAGGCTTAGGTTTAGTTTTAGGGTTAGAGTTAGGGTTTGGGTTTGCGTTAGGGTAAGGGTTAGGGTTAGGGTTAGTGTTAGTGTTACGATTTGGGATTGGGTTACTGTTAGGGTTTGGTTTAGGGTTAGCGTTATGTTTTGGGATAGGGTTAGTGTTAGGGGTTAGGGTTAGACTTAGGATTTGGATTAGGCTTAGGGTTAGGGTTTGTATATGGATTAGGGTAAGGGTGAGGGTTAGGGTTAGGATTTTGATATGGGTGAGGGTTAGGGTTAGAGTTAGGTTTAGGGTTAGGGTTAGTGTTAGGGTTTGGGTTAGGGTTAGGGTTACGTTTTAGATTGGGTTAGGTTTAGGGTTAGGGTAAGGGTTATTGTTAGGTTTTGGGTTATGATTAGGGTTAGGGTTAGGATTTAGGTTAGGTTTAGGGTTATAGTTAGGTTTAGGGTTAGTGTTTGCGTTAGGGTTAGGGATTTGCGTTAGGGTTAGGGTTAGGGTT
>JAJHUQ010000034.1:11927500-11940000 GCA_035773235.1 Eospalax fontanierii | reverse complement strand
TGGTTTAGGGTTCGGCTTAGGGTAAGGTTTAGGGTTAGGGTTAGGGTTAGGGTTAGTGTTAGGGTTTGGGTTAGGGTTTGGGTTAGGGTTAGGTTTAGGGTTTGGGTTTGTGTTTGAGTTAGGGTTAGGTTTAGGTTTAGGTTTAGGTTTAGGGTTAGGGTGTGGGTTTGGGTTAGTGTTAGGGTTTGGTTTATGGTTAGGGTTATATTTTCGGTTAGGGTTAGTGATAGGGGTTAGGGTTAGGGTTAGGGTTAGTGTTTGGGTTAGGATTAGGGTTAGGGTTAAGGTTAGGTTTAGGTTCAGGGTTAGGGTTAGAGTTTGGGGTAGGGTTAGGTTTAGACTTAGGGTTAGTTTTAGGTTTAGGGTTTTGGTTTGTATTATGGTTACGGTTAGGGTTTGGTGTAGGGTTAGGGTTAGGGTTAAGTTTAGGGTTTGTGTTAGGGTTAGGGTTAGAGTTAGGATTTGGTTTAGGGTTAGGGTTAGGGTTAGGGTTAGGGTTAGGGTTCATATTAGGATTAGGCTTAGGGTTAGGCTTAGGGTTATTGTTTGGATTAGGGTTAGGATTATGGTTAGGGTTAGGGTTAGGTTTAGGGTTAGGGTTTGGGTTAGGTTTAGGATTAGGGTTAGGGTTAGGGTTTGGTGTAGGGTTCGGCTTAGGGTAAGGGTTAGGTTTAGGGTTAGGGTTTGGGTTAGGGTTAGGGTTACGTTTTGGATTGGGTTAGATTTAGGGTTAGGGTAAGGGTTATTGTTAGGGTTTGGGTTACGATTAGGGTTAGGGTTAGGATTTGGGTAAGGTTTAGGGTTATATTTAGGTTTAGGGTTAGGGTTTGCGTTAGGGTAAAGTATTTGGGTTATGGTTAGGTTTAGGGTTAGTGTTAGCTTTTGGGTTTGGGTTAGGGTTAGGGTTAAAGGTAGGGTTTGGTTTAGGGTTAGGGTTTGGGTTAGAGTTAGGGTTTGGTTGAAGGTTCGGGTTAGTGTTAAGGGTTAGGGGTTAGGGTTTAGGGTTAAGGTTTGGGTTAGAGTTAGGGTTAGGGTTTGGGTTAGAGTTTGGTTTAGGATTAGTGTTAGGGTTAGGGTTAGGGTTTGGTTTGGGGTTCGGCTTAGGGTAAGGCTTAGGGTTAGTGTTAGGGTTAGTGTTGGGTTAGGGTTATGGTTAGTGTTAGGGTTTGGGTTAGGGTTAGGGTTAGGGTTAGGGTTTAGGTTAGGGTTAGGGTTAGTGTTAGGGTTTGGGTTAGGGTTAGGGTTAGGGTTAGGGTTAGGGTATGGGTTTGGGTTAGGGTTAGGGTTAGGGTTAGGGTTAGGGTTAGGGTTAGGGTTAGGCTTAGGTTTAGTTTTAGGGTTAGATTTAGGGTTTGGGTTTGCGTTAGGGTAAGGGTTAGGGTTAGGGTTAGCGTTTGGGTTAGGGTTAGAGTTTGGGTTAGGGTTAGGGTTCATTTCAGGTTTAGGGTTAGAGTTTGGGTTACGGTTAGGGTTAGGCTTAGGGTTAGTGTTATGTTTCGTGTTTGGGTTTGGGTTAGGGTTAGGGTTATGGTTTGGTGTAGGGTTAGGGTTAGGGTTTGTGTTAGGGTTAGGGTGTGGGTTAGGCTTTCGGTTTGGGTTACGGTTAGGTTTTGGTTTATTGTTAGGTTTAGGGTTATTGTTTGTGTTAGGTTTAGGGTTAGGGTTAGTGTTTGGATTAGGGTTAGTGTTAGGATTAGGGTTTGGGTTAGGTTTAGCGTAAGAGTTAAGATTAGGGTTTGGTTTTGGGTTAGGGTTAGGGTTAGGGTTAGGGTTAGGGTTAGGGTTAGGGTTAGATTTAGGGTTTGGATTAGGCTTAGGGTTAGGGTTTGTATTTGGATTAGGGTTAGGGTGAGCGTTAGTGTTAGGGTTTTGGTATGGGTGAGGGTTAGGTTTAGAGTTAGGTTTAGGGTTAGGGTTAGTGTTAGGGTTTGGGTTAGGGTTAGGGTTACGTTTTAGATTGGGTTAGGTTTTGGGTTAGGGTAAGGGTTATTGTTAGGTTTGGGGTTACGATTAGGGTTAGGTTTAGGATTTAGGTTAGGTTTAGGGTTATAGTTAGGTTTAGGGTTAGTGTTTGCGTTAGGGTTAGGGATTTGCGTTAGGGTTAGGGTTAGGGTTAGTGTTAGGGTTTGGGTTTCGGTTAGGTTTATTTTTAGGGGTAGTGTTTGGTTTCTGTTAGGGTTAGGTTTAGGGTTAGGTGTAGGCTTTGGTTTGGGTTAGGGTTAGAGTTAGGGTTTGGTTGAGGGTTAGGGTTAGGATTAGGGGTTAGGGGTTAGGGTTTAGGGTTAGGGTTAGAGTTAGGGTTTAAGTTAGGGTTAGGGTTAGGGTTAGGGTTAGGGTTTGGGTTGGAATTTGGTTTAGGATTAGGGTTTGTGTTAGGGTTAGGGTTAGGGTTAGGGTTAGGGTTTGGTTTGGGTTTCGGCTTAGGGTAAGGGTTAGGGTTAGGGTTAGGGTTTGGGTTAGGGTTATGGTTAGTTTTAGGGTTTGGTTTGGGGTTAGGGTTAGTGTTAGGGTTTGGGTTTGGATTAGGTTTAATTTTAGGGTTAGCTTTTGGTTTCTGTTAGATTTAGGTTTAGGGTTAGGGGTATGGTTTGGTTGAGGGTTAGGGTTAGTGTTAGGGGATAGGGTTTATTGTTTAGGGTTAGGGTTAGAGTTAGGGTTTGAGTTAGGGTTAGGGTTAGGGTTACGGTTAGGGTTTGGGTTAGAGTTTGGTTTAGGATTAGATTTTGGGTTAGGCTTAGAGTTAGGGTTCGGGTTAGGGTTTGGTTTAGGGTTCGGCTTAGGGTAAGGTTTAGGGTTAGGGTTAGGATTAGTGTTAGTGTTTGGGTTAGGGTTTGGGTTAGGGTTAGGTTTAGGGTTTGGGTTTGGGTTAGGGTTAGGTTTAGGGTTAGGGTTAGGGTTTGGGTTTGTGTTTGAGTTAGGGTTAGGTTTAGGTTTAGGTTTAGGTTTAGGGTTAGGGTTTGGGTTTGGGTTAGTGTTAGGGTTTGGTTTATGGTTAGGTTTATGTTTTCGGTTAGGGTTAGTGATAGGGGTTAGGGTTAGGGTTAGGGTTAGCGTTTGGGTTAGGGTTAGGGTTAGGGTTAAGGTTAGGGTTTGTTTCAGGGTTAGGGTTAGAGTTTAGGGTAGGGTTAGGTTTAGACTTAGGGTTAGTTTTAGGTTTAGGGTTTTGGTTTGGGTTATGGTTACGGTTAGGGTTTGGTGTAGGGTTAGGGTTAGGGTTAAGTTTAGGGTTTGTGTTAGGGTTAGGGTTAGAGGTAGGATTTGGTTTAGGGTTAGGTTTAGGGTTAGGGTTAGGGTTAGGGTTAATATTAGGATTAGGCTTAGGGTTAGGCTTAGGGTTATTGTTTGTATTACGGTTAGGATTATGGTTAGGGTTAGGGTTAGGTTTAGGGTTAGGTTTTGGGTTAGGTTTAGGATTAGGGTTAGGGTTAGGGTTTGGTATAGGGTTCGGCTTAGGGTAAGGGTTAGGTTTAGGGTTAGGGTTTGGGTTAGGGTTAGGGTTAGGTTTAGGGTTAGGTTTTGGGTTAGGTTTAGGATTAGGGTTAGGGTTAGGGTTTGGTATAGGGTTCGGCTTAGGGTAAGGGTTAGGTTTAGGGTTAGGGTTTGGGTTAGGGTTAGGGTTACGTTTTGGATTGGGTTAGATTTAGGGTTAGGGTAAGGGTTATTGTTAGGGTTTGGGTTACGATTAGGGTTAGGGTTAGGATTTGGGTAAGGTTTAGGGTTATAGTTAGGTTTAGGGTTAGGGTTTGCGTTAGGGTAAAGTATTTGGGTTATGGTTAGGTTTAGGGTTAGTGTTAGCGTTTACGTTTGGGTTAGGGTTAGGGTTAGGGGTAGCGTTTGGTTTAGGGTTAGGGTTAGGGTTAGAGTTAGGGTTTGGTTGAAGGTTCGGGTTAGTGTTAAGGGTTAGGGGTTAGGGTTTAGGGTTAGGGTTTGGGTTAGAGTTAGGGTTAGGGTTTGGGTTAGAGTTTGGTTTAGGATTAGGGTTAGGGTTAGGGTTAGGGTTTGGTTTGGGGTTCGGCTTAGGGTAAGGGTTATGGTTAGTGTTAGGGTTAGGGTTGGGTTAGGGTTATGGTTAGTGTTAGGGTTTGGGTTAGGGTTAGGGTTAGGGTAAGGGTTAGGGTTTTGGTTTGGGTTAGGGTTAGGTTTAGGGTTAGGGTTAGGGTTAGGGTTAGGGTTTGGGTAAGAGTTTGGTTTAGGATTAGTGTTAGGGTTAGGGTTAGGGTTTGGTTTGGGGTTTGGCTTAGGGTTATTGTTATGGTTTGGGTTACGATTAGGGTTATGGTTAGGATTTGGGTAGGGTCAGTGTTATACTTAGGTTTAGGGTTAGGGTTTGCATTACGGTTAGGGATTTGGGTAAGGGTTAGTGTAAGGGTTAGTGTTAATGTTTGGGTTTGGGTTAGGTTTATTTTTAGGGTTAGGGTTGGTTTCTGTTAGAGTTAGGTTTAGGGTTAGGGGTAGGGTTTGGTTTAATGTTAGGGTTAGGGTTATAGTTAGGGTTTGGTTGTGGGTTAGGGTTAGTGTTAGGGGATAAGGGTTAGGGTTTAGGGTTAGGGTTAGAGTTAGGGTTTGGGTTAGGGTTAGGGTTACGGTTTGGTATAGGGTTAGGGTTAGGGTACGGGTTAGGGTTAGAGTTAGGGTTAGGGTTTAGGTTAGGGTTAGGGTTAGTGTTAGGGTTTGGGTTAGGGTTAGGGTTAGGGTTAGGGTTAGGGTACGGGTTAGGGTTAGAGTTAGGGTTAGGGTTAGGGTTAGGGTTAGGCTTAGGTTTAGTTTTAGGGTTAGAGTTAGGGTTTGGGTTTGCGTTAGGGTAAGGGTTAGGGTTAGGGTTAGCGTTTGGGTTAGGGTTAGCGTTTGGGTTAGGGTTAGAGTTTGGGTTAGGGTTAGGGTTCAGTTCAGGTTTAGGGTTAGAGTTTGGGTTACGGTTAGGGTTAGGCTTAGGTTTAGTGTTATGTTTCGTGTTTGGGTTTGGGTTAGGGTTAGGGTTATGGTTTGGTGTAGGGTTAGGGTTAGGGTTTGTGTTAGGGTTAGGGTGTGGGTTAGGCTTTCGGTTTGGGTTACGGTTAGGGTTTGGTTTATTGTTAGGTTTAGGGTTATTGTTTGTGTTAGGTTTAAGGTTAGGGTTAGTGTTTGGATTAGGGTTAGGGTTAGGATTAGGGTTTGGGTTAGGTTTAGCGTAAGAGTTAAGGTTAGGGTTTGGTTTTGGGTTAGGGTTAGGGTTAGGGTTAGGGTTAGGGTTAGATTTAGGGTTTGGATTAGGCTTAGGGTTAGGGTTTGTATTTGGATTAGGGTTAGGGTGAGCGTTAGTGTTAGGGTTTTGGTATGGGTGAGGGTTAGGTTTAGAGTTAGGTTTAGGGTTAGGGTTAGTGTTAGGGTTTGGATTAGGGTTAGGGTTACGTTTTAGATTGGGTTAGGTTTTGGGTTAGGGTAAGGGTTATTGTTAGGTTTGGGGTTACGATTAGGGTTAGGTTTAGGATTTAGCTTAGGTTTAGGGTTATAGTTAGGTTTAGGGTTAGTGTTTGCGTTAGGGTTAGGGATTTGCGTTAGGGTTAGGGTTAGGGTTAGTGTTAGGGTTTGGGTTTCAGTTAGGTTTATTTTTAGGGTTAGTGTTTGGTTTCTGTTAGGGTTAGGTTTAGGGTTAGGGGTAGGCTTTGGTTAGGGTTAGGGTTAGAGTTACGGTTTGGTTGAGGGTTAGGGTTAGTATTAGGGGTTAGGGTTTAGGGTTTAGGGTTAGGGTTAGAGTTAGGGTTTAAGTTAGGGTTAGGGTTAGGGTTAGGGTTAGGGTTTGGGTTGGAGTTTGGTGTAGGATTAGGGTTTGTGTTAGGGTTAGGGTTAATGTTAGGGTTAGGGTTTGGTTTGGGTTTCGGCTTAGGGTAAGGGTTAGGGTTAGGTTTAGGGTTAGGGTTTGGGTTAGGGTTATGGTTAGTTTTAGGGTTTGGGTTGGGGTTAGAGTTAGTGTTAGGGTTTGGGTTTGGATTAGGTTTATTTTTAGGGTTAGCTTTTGGTTTCTGTTAGATTTAGGTTTAGGGTTAGGGGTAGGGTTTGGTTGAGGGTTAGGGTTAGTGTTAGGGGATAGGGTTTATTGTTTAGGGTTAGGGTTAGAGTTAGGGTTTGAGTTAGGGTTAGTGTTAGGGTTATGGTTAGGGTTTGGGTTGGAGTTTGGTTTAGGATTAGGGTTTGTGTTAGGGTTAGGGTTAGGGTTAGGGTTAGGGTTTGGTTTGGGTTTCGGCTTAGGGTAAGGGTTAGGGTTAGGTGTAGGTTTAGGGTTTGGGTTAGGGTTATGGTTAGTTTTAGGGTTTGGGTTGGGGTTAGGGTTAGTGTTAGGGTTTGGGTTTGGATTAGGTTTATTTTTAGGGTTAGCTTTTGGTTTCTGTTAGATTTAGGTTTAGGGTTAGGGGTAGGGTTTGGTTGAGGGTTAGGGTTAGTGTTAGGGGATAGGGTTTATTGTTTAGGGTTAGGGTTAGAGTTAGGGTTTGAGTTAGGGTTAGGGTTAGGGAGACGGTTAGGGTTTGGATTAGAGTTTGGTTTAGGATTAGATTTTGGGTTAGGCTTAGAGTTAGGGTTCGGGTTAGGGTTTGGTTTAGGGTTCGGCTTAGGGTAAGTTTTAGGGTTAGGGTTAGGATTAGTGTTAGTGTTTGGGTTAGGGTTTGGGTTAGGGTTAGGTTTAGGGTTTGGGTTTTGGTTAGGGTTAGGTTTAGGGTTAGGGTTAGGGTTTGGGTTTGTGTTTGAGTTAGGGTTAGGTTTAGGTTTAGGTTTAGGTTTAGGGTTAGGGTTTGGGTTTGGGTTAGTGTTAGGGTTTGGTTTATGGTTAGGGTTATGTTTTCGGTTAGGGTTAGTGATAGGGGTTAGGGTTAGGGTTAGGGTTAGCGTTTTGGTTAGGGTTAGGGTTAGGGTTAAGGTTAGGGTTTGGTTCAGGGTTAGGGTTAGAGTTTGGGGTATGGTTAGGTTTAGACTTAGGGTTAGTTTTAGGTTTAGGGTTTTGGTTTGGGTTATGGTTACGGTTAGGGTTTGGTGTAGGGTTAGGGTTAGGGTTAAGTTTAGGGTTTGTGTTAGGGTTAGGGTTAGAGTTAGGATTTGGTTTAGGGTTAGGGTTAGGGTTAGGGTTAGGGTTAGGGTTAGGGTTAATATTAGGATTAGGCTTAGGGTTAGGCTTAGGGTTATTGTTTGTATTACGGTTAGGATTATGGTTAGGGTTAGGGTTAGGTTTAGGGTTAGGGTTTGGGTTAGGTTTAGGATTAGGGTTAGGGTTAGGGTTTGGTATAGGGTTCGGCTTAGGGTAAGGGTTAGGTTTAGGGTTAGGGTTTGGGTTAGGGTTAGGGTTACGTTTTGGATTGGGTTAGATTTAGGGTTAGGGTAAGGGTTATTGTTAGGGTTTGGGTTACGATTAGGGTTAGGGTTAGGATTTGGGTAAGGTTTAGGGTTATAGTTAGGTTTAGGGTTAGGGTTTGCGTTAGGGTAAAGTATTTGGGTTAGGGTTAGGTTTAGGGTTAGTGTTAGCGTTTGGGTTTGGGTTAGGGTTAGGGTTAGGGGTAGGGTTTGGTTTAGGGTTAGGGTTAGGGTTAGAGTTAGGGTTTGGTTGAAGGTTCTGGTTAGTGTTAAGGGTTAGGGGTTAGGGTTTAGGGTTAGGGTTTGGGTTAGAGTTAGGGTTAGGGTTTGGGTTAGAGTTTGGTTTAGGATTAGGGTTAGGGTTAGGGTTAGGGTTTGGTTTGGGGTTCGGCTTAGGGTAAGGGTTATTGTTAGTGTTAGGGTTAGGGTTGGGTTAGGGTTATGGTTAGTGTTAGGGTTGGGTTAGGGTTAGGGTTAGGGTTAGGGTTTTGGTTTGGGTTAGGGTTAGGTTTAGGGTTAGGGTTAGGGTTAGGGTTAGGGTTTGGGTAAGTGTTTGGTTTAGGATTAGGGTTAGGGTTAGGGTTAGGGTTTGGTTTGGGTTTCGGCTTAGGGTTATTGTTAGGGTTTGGGTTACGATTAGGGTTAGGGTTAGGATTTGGGTAGGGTTAGTGTTATACTTAGGTTTAGGGTTAGGGTTTGCATTACGGTTAGGGATTTGGGTTAGGGTTAGTGTTAGGGTTAGTGTTAATGTTTGGGTTTGGGTTAGGTTTATTTTTAGGGTTAGGGTTTGGTTTCTGTTAGAGTTAGGTTTAGGGTTAGGGGTAGGGTTTGGTTTAGGGTTAGGGTTAGGGTTATAGTTAGGGTTTGGTTGTGGGTTAGGGTTAGTGTTAGGGGATAGGGGTTAGGGTTTAGGGTTAGGGTTAGAGTTAGGGTTTGGGTTAGGGTTAGGGTTACGGTTTGGTGTAGGGTTAGGGTTAGGGTAAGGGTTAGGGTTAGAGTTAGGGTTAGGGTTTAGGTTAGGGTTAGGGTTAGTGTTAGGGTTTGGGTTAGGGTTAGGGTTAGGGTTAGGGTTTGGGTTTGGGTTAGGGTTAGGGTTAGGGTTAGGGTTAGGGTTAGGGTTAGGCTTAGGTTTAGTTTTAGAGTTAGAGTTAGGGTTTGGGTTTGCGTTAGGGTAAGGGTTAGGGTTAGGGTTAGCGTTTGGTTAGGGTTAGCGTTTGGGTTAGGGTTAGAGTTAGCGTTAGGGTTAGGGTTCAGTTCAGGTTTATTGTTAGAGTTTCGGTTACGGTTAGGGTTAGGCTTAGGGTTAGTGTTATGTTTCGTATTTGGGTTTGGGTTAGGGTTAGGGTTAGGGTTTGGTGTAGGGTTAGGGTTAGGGTTAGGGTTTGTGTTAGGGTTAGGGTGTGGGTTAGGCTTTCGGTTTGGGTTACGGTTAGGGTTTGGTTTATTGTTAGGTTTAGGGTTATTGTTTGTGTTAGGTTTAGGTTAGGGTTAGTGTTTGGGTTAGGGTTAGGGTTAGGATTAGGGTTTGGGTTCGGTTTAGGGTAAGAGTTAAGGTTAGGGTTTGGGTTTGGGTTAGGGTTAGGGTTAGGGTTAGGGTTAGGGTTAGGGTTGGATTTAGGGTTTGGATTAGGCTTAGGGTTAGGGTTTGTATTTGGATTAGGGTTAGGGTTTTGGTATGGGTGAGGGTTAGGGTTAGAGTTAGGTTTAGGGTTAGGGTTAGTGTTAGGGTTTGGGTTAGGGTTAGGGTTACGTTTTAGATTGTGTTAGGTTTAGGGTTAGGGTAAGGGTTATTGTTAGGTTTGGGGTTACGATTAGGGTTAGGTTTATGATTTAGGTTAGGTTTAGGGTTATAGTTAGGTTTAGGGTTAGTGTTTGCGTTAGGGTTAGGGATTTGCGTTAGGGTTAAGGTTAGGGTTAGTGTTAGGGTTTGGGTTTTGGTTAGGTTTATTTTTAGGGTTAGTGTTTGGTTTCTGTTAGGGTTAGGTTTAGGGTTAGGGGTAGGCTTTGGTTTAGGGTTAGGGTTAGAGTTAGGGTTTGGTTGAGGGTTAGGGTTAGTATTAGGGGTTAGGGGTTAGGGTTTAGGGTTAGGGTTAGAGTTAGGGTTTAAGTTAGGGTTAGGGTTAGGGTTAGGGTTAGGGTTTGGGTTGGAGTTTGGTTTAGGATTAGGGTTTGTGTTAGGGTTAGGGTTAGGGTTAGGATTTGGTTTAGGGTTAGGGTTAGGGTTAGGGTTAGCGTTAATATTAGGATTAGGATTAGGGTTAGGCTTAGGGTTATTGTTTGGATTAGGGTTACGATTATGGTTACGGTTAGGGTTAGGTTTAGGGTTAGGGTTTGGGTTAGTTTTAGGATTAGGGTTTGTGTTAGGGTTAGGGTTAGAGTTAGGATTTGGTTTAGGGTTAGGGTTAGGGTTAGGGTTAGGGTTAATATTAGGATTAGGATTAGGGGTAACCTTAGGGTTATTGTTTGGATTAGGGTTAGGATTATGGTTACGGTTAGGGTTAGGTTTAGGGTTAGGTTTGGGTTAGTTTTAGGATTAGGGTTAGGGTTAGGGTTTGGTATAGGGTTCGGCTTAGGGTAAGGGTTAGGTTTAGGGTCAGGGTTTGGGTTAGGGTTACGGTTACATTTTGGATTGGGTTAGATTTAGGGTTAGGGTAAGGGTTATTGTTAGGGTTTGGGTTACGATTAGGGTTAGGGTTAGGATTTGGGTAAGGTTTAGGGTTATAGTTAGGTTTAGGGTTAGGGTTTGCGTTAGGGTAAATTATTTGGGTTAGGGTTAGGTTTAGGGTTAGTGTTAGGGTTTGGGTTTGGGTTAGGGTTAGGGTTAGGGGTAGGGTTTGGTTTAGGGTTAGGGTTAGGGTTAGAGTTAGGGTTTGGTTGAAGGTTCGGGTTAGTGTTAAGGGTTAGGTGTTAGGGTTTAGGGTTAGGGTTTGGGTTTGGGCTTTGGTTAGGGTTAGGGTTAGGGTTAGGCTTAGGTTTAGTTTTAGAGTTAGAGTTAGGGTTTGGGTTTGCGTTAGGGTAAGAGTTAGGGTTAGGGTTAGCGTTTGGGTTAGGGTTAGCGTTTGGGTTAGGGTTAGAGTCAGCGTTAGGGTTAGGGTTCAGTTCAGGTTTATTGTTAGAGTTTGGGTTACGGTTAGGGTTAGGCTTAGGGTTAGTGTTATGTTTCGTGTTTGGGTTTGGGTTAGGGTTAGGGTTAGGGTTTGGTGTAGGGTTAGGGTTAGGGTTAGGGTTTGTGTTAGGGTTAGGGTGTGGGTTAGGCTTTCGGTTTGGGTTACGGTTAGGGTTTGGTTTATTGTTAGGTTTAGGGTTATTGTTTGTGTTAGGTTTAGGGTTAGGGTTAGTGTTTGGGTTAGTCTTAGGGTTAGGATTAGGGTTTGGGTTAGGTTTAGGGTAAGAGTTAAGGTTAGGGTTTGGGTTTGGGTGAGGGTTAGGGTTAGGGTTAGGGTTAGGGTTAGGGTTAGGGTTAGGGTTAGATTTAGGGTTTGGATTAGGCTTAGGGTTAGGGTTTGTATTTGGATTAGGGTTAGGGTGAGGGTTAGGGTTAGGGTTTTGGTATGGGTGAGGGTTAGGGTTAGAGTTAGGTTTAGGGTTAGGGTTAGTGTTAGGGTTTGGGTTAGGGTTAGTGTTACGTTTTAGATTGGGTTAGGTTTAGGGTTAGGGTAAGGGTTATTGTTAGGTTTGGGGTTACGATTAGGGTTAGGTTTAGGATTTAGGTTAGGTTTAGGGTTATAGTTAGGTTTAGGGTTAGTGTTTGCGTTAGGGTTAGGGATTTGCGTTAGGGTTAAGGTTAGGGTTAGTGTTAGGGTTTGGGTTTCGGTTAGGTTTATTTTTAGGGTTAGTGTATGGTTTCTGTTAGGGTTAGGATTAGGGTTAGGGGTAGGCTTTGGTTTAGGGTTAGGGTTAGAGTTAGGGTTTGGTTGAGGGTTAGGGTTAGTATTAGGGGTTAGGGGTTAGGGTTTAGGGTTAGGGTTAGAGTTAGGGTTTAAGTTAGGGTTAGGGTTAGGGTTAGGGTTATGGTTTGGGTTGGAGTTTGGTTTAGGATTAGGGTTTGTGTTAGGGTTAGGGTTAGGTTTTGGTTTGGGTTTCGGCTTAGGGTAAGGGTTAGGGTTAGGGTTAGGGTTTGGGTTAGGGTTATGGTTAGTGTTAGGGTTTGGGTTGGGGTTAGGGTTAGTGTTAGGTTTTGGGTTTGGGTTAGGTTTATTTTTAGGGTTAGCTTTTGGTTTCTGTTAGAGTTAGGTTTAGGGTTAGGGGTAGGGTTTGGTTGAGGGTTAGGGTTAGTGTTAGGGGATAGGGTTTATTGTTTAGGGTTAGGGTTAGAGTTAGGGTTTGATTTAGGGATAGGGTTAGGGTTAGGGTTAGGGTTAGGGTTAGGGTTAATATTAGGATTAGGATTAGGGTTAGGCTTAGGGTTATTGTTTGGATTAGGGTTAGGATTATGGTTACGGTTAGGGTTAGGTTTAGGGTTAGGGTTTGGGTTAGGTTTAGGATTAGGGTTAGGGTTAGGGTTTGGTATAGGGTTCGGCTTAGGGTAAGGGTTAGGTTTAGGGTCAGGGTTTGGTTTAGGTGTAGGGTTACATTTTGGATTGGGTTAGATTTAGGGTTAGGGTAAGGGTTATTGTTAGGGTTTGGGTTACGATTAGGGTTAGGGTTAGGATTTGGGTAAGGTTTAGGGTTATAGTTAGGTTTAGGGTTAGGGTTTGCGTTAGGGTAAAGTATTTGGGTTAGGGTTAGGTTTAGGGTTAGTGTTAGGGTTTGAGTTTGGGTTAGGGTTAGGGTTAGGGGTAGGGTTTGGTTTAGGGTTAGGGTTAGGGTTAGAGTTAGGGTTTGGTTGAAGGTTCGGGTTAGTGTTAAGGGTTAGGTGTTAGGGTTTAGGGTTAGGGTTTGGGTTTGGGCTTTGGTTAGGGTTAGGGTTAGGGTTATGGTTAGGCTTAGTGTTTGCTTTAGGGTTAGGGTTATGTTTAGGTTTTTGGTTAGGTATAGAGTAAGGGTTAGGTTTTGGGTTAGGGTTAGGGTTAGGATTGGGGTTTGGGTTAGGGTTAGGGTTTAGTTTTTGGTTAGGGTTAGGGTTGGGGTTAGGGTAAGGGTTTGTGTTAGGTTTAGGTTTAGGGTTTTGGTTATGGTTATGGTTTGGGTTTGGTTTAGCGTTAGGGTTACAGTTAGGGTTAGTGTTATGGTTAGGATTGGTG
>JAJHUQ010000034.1:11890000-11922500 GCA_035773235.1 Eospalax fontanierii | reverse complement strand
GTTTGGGTTAGCGTTACGGTTAGGGTTAGGGTTAGGGATAGGGTGAGGGTTAAGGTTAGGGTTTGGGTTTGGATTAGGTTTTGGTTTAGGTTTAGGGTTAGGTTTTGGGTTTGGGTTAGGGTTAGGGTTAGAGATAGGGTTAGAGTTAGGGTTAGGGTTAGGGTTTGGGTTAGGGTTAGGGTTAGGGTAAGGGTTAGCCTTTGGTTTAGGGTTAGGGTTAGGGTTTGGTTTAGGGTTAGATTTAGGGTTAGGGTTAGGTTTTAGCTTTGGGTTAGGTTTAGGTTTAGGGTTAGGGTTAGGGTTTGGGTTTGGGTTAGGTTTAGGGTTAGGGTTAGGTTTAGGTTTAGGGTTAGGTTTAGGGTTAGGGTTAGGTTTGGTGTTTGGGTTGGGTTAGGGTAAGGTTAAGGGTTAGGGTCAGTGTGATTGTTAATGTTTGGGCTTTGGTTAGGGCTAGGGTTAGGGTTAGGCTTAGTGTTTGGTTTAGGGTTAGGGTTATGTTTAAGTTTTTGGTTAGGTATAGGGTTAGGGTTAGGGTTTGGGTTTGGGTTAGGGTTAGGGTTAGAGATAGGCTTAGAGTTAGGGTTAGGTTTAGGGTTTGGGATAGGGTTAGGGTTAGGGTGAGGTTTAGTGTAAGGGATTCGATTTGTGTTAGGGTTAGGTTTAGCATTAGGGTTAGGGTTTGAATTGGGTTAAGTTTAGGGTTACGGTTAGGGTTAGGGTTACGTTTTGGGTTAGGGTAAGGGTTAGGTTTAGGGTTAGAGTTAGGGTTAGGGTTAGGTTTAGGGTTAGGGTTAGGGTTATGTTTTGGGTTAGGGTTAGATTAAGGTTGGTGTTAGGATTAGCATTACGGTTTAGGTTAGGTTTAGGGTTAGGTTTAGGTTTAGTGTTAGGGTTAAGGTTAGTGTTTGGGTTAGGGTTAAGGTTAGGGTTAGTGTTAATGTTAGGGTTTCTTTTAGGGTTTGGGTTAGGTTTTGGATTAGGGTGATGGTCAGGTTTAGGGTTAGAATTTGGGTTTGGATTAGGTTTTGGTTTAGTTTTAGGGTTAGGGTTTCGGTTAGGGTTAGGGTTAGAGTTAGGGTTTGGGTTAGGTTTAGGGTTAGTGTTAGGGTTAGGGTGTGCGTTATAGTTAGGTTTAGGATTAGGGTTTGGGTTAGGGTTAGCGTTAGCGTTAGGTTTAGGGTTTTGTTTAGGGTTCGTCTTAGGGTTAGGGTTAGGGTTAGGGTTAGGGTTTGGGTTTGGGTTAGGGTTAGGGTTAGGCTTAGGTTTAGGTTTACGGTTAGGGTGTGGGTTAGGGTTAGGGTTAGGTTTAGGGTTAGCGTTTGGTTTAGGGTTAGAGTTTGGGTTAGGGTTAGGTTTTAGCTTTGGGTTAGGGTTAGGTTTAGGGTTAGGGTTAGGGTTTGGGTTTGGGTTACGTTTAGGGTTAGGGTTAGGTTTAGGTTTAGGGTTAGGTTTAGGGTTAGTGTTAGGTTTGGTGTTTGGGTTGGGGTTAGGGTAAGGTTAAGGGATAAGGTCAGTGTGAGTGTTAGGGTTTGATCTTTGGTTAGGGTTGGGGTTAGGGTTAGGGTTAGGCTTGGTGTTTGGTTTAGGTTTAGGGTTATGTTTAGGTTTTTGGTTAGGTATAGGGTTGGGGTTAGGGTTTGGGTTAGGGTTAGGGTTAGGATTGGGGTTTGGGTTAGGGTTAGGGTTAGGGTTAGGGTTTAGTTTTGGGTTAGGATTAGGGTTGGGGTTAGGGTAAGGTTTTGTGTTAGGTTTAGGTTTAGGGGTTGGATTATGGTTATGGTTTGGGTTTGGTTTAGCGTTAGGGTTAGGGTTACGGTTAGGGTTAGGTTTCTGGTTAGGATTAGTGTTAGTGTTAGGTTTTGGGTTAGGGTTAGCGTTAGGGTAAGGGTTAGTGTTAGTGTTAGGGTTTGGGTTAGGGTTAGGGTTAGGGTTAAGGTTAGGATTAGTGGTAGTGTTAGGGTTTGATTTAGGGTTAGGGTTAGGGTTATGGTTTGGTGTATGGGTTAGGGTTATTGTTTGTGTTAAGTTTAGGGTTAGGGTTTGGGTAACGGTTAGGGTTAGAATTGGGATTTGGGTTAGGTTTAGGGTTAGGGTTAGAGTTAGGGTTTGATTTTGGGTTAGGGTTAGGGGTACGGTTAGAGTTAGGGTTATATTTAGGATTAGGGTTAGGGTTTGGGTTAGCGTTACAGTTAGGGTTAGGGTTAGGGATAGGGTTAGTGTTAGGGTTAGGGTTTGGGTTTGGGTTAGGGTTTGGTTTAGGGTTATGGTTAGGTTTTAAAATGGGTTAGGTTTAGGGTTAGGTTTAGGGTTAGGGTTATGGTTTGGCTTACGGTTAGGGTTAGGTTTAGGATTAGGGTTTGGGTTTGGTTAGGGTTAGGTTTAAGGTTAGGGTTAGTGTTAGTGTTAGTGTTAGTGTTAGGGTTTGGTTTTGCGTTAGGGTTAGGGTTAAGGTTAGGGTTAGGATTAGTGTTAGGGTTTCTTTTAGGGGTAGGGTTAGGTTAGGGTTAGGATTAGGGCTAGGGTTATGGTTTGGGTTAGGGTTAGGATTAGGGTTAGGGGTTCAGTTAGGGTTAGGTTTAGGGTTAGGATTAGGGTTAGGGTTAAGGTTAGGATTAGGGTTAGTTTTAGGGTTTGGTTAGGGTTAGGGTTAGGGTTAGGGTTAGGATTAGGTTTAGGGTTAGGGTTAGGATTAGGGTTAGGATTAGGGTTTGGGTTTGCGTTATGGTTAGGGTTAGATTTAGGGTTAGGGTTAGGGTTAGGATTAGGGTTAGGGTTAGGATTAGGATTAGGGTTAGGGTTAGGGTTTTGTTTTGGGTTAGGGTTAGGGTTAGGGTTAGGGTTTGGGTTAGTGTTAGGTTTAGGGTTTGGGTTAGGGTTAGTATTGGGGTTACGATTAGGGTTTTGATTTGAGTTAGGGTTATGGTTAGGATTTGGGTTAGTGTTAGGATTAGGGTTAGGGTTTGGGTTAGGGTTAGGGTTAGGGTTTGGGTTAGGGTTAGGTTTACGGTGTGGGTTTGAGTTAGGGTTAGATTTAGCGTTAGGGTTTGGGTTTGGGTTAGGGTTAGAGTTAGGGTTAGGGTTAGGGTTTGGGTTTGGGTAACGGTTACGATTAGGGTTAAGTTTAGTGTTTGGGTTTCGGTTAGGTTTAGGGTTAGGGTTAGGTTTAGGGATAGGATTTACTGTTAAGGTTAGTGTTGGGGTTACGGTTAGGTTTTGGGTTAAGGTTAGGTTTAGGGTTAGGATTAGGTTTAAGGTTAATGTAAGGGTTAAGATTTGGGTTAGGGTTAGGTTTTGGTTTACGGTTAGGGTTAGGGTTAGGATTAGGATTAGGGTTAGGGTTAGGGTTTGGGTTAGGGTTAGGGTTAGGGTTAGGATTAGGGTTAGGGTTAGGGTTAGGTTTAGGTTTAGGATTTGGTTTAGGGTTAGCTTTACAGTTAGGATTAGGCTTAGGGTTTGGGTTAGGGTTCCGCTTAGGGTTAGGGTTAATGTTAGGATGAGAGTCAGGGTTAGGGTTCCGGTTAGGGTTAGGTTTTGAGTTAGGTTTAGCGTTAGGGTTAGGGTTTGGGTTAGGGATAGGTTTAGGGTTAGGGTTAGCGTTAGGGTTAGGGTTAGGGTTAGGGTTAGGGTTAGGGTTTTGGTTTGGGTTAGGGTTAGGGTTAGGTTTAGGGTTTGGGTTAGTGTTAGGTTTAGGGTTTGGGTTAGGGTTAGTATTGGGTTTACGATTAGGGTTTTGGTTTGGTTTAGGGTTATGGTTAGGGTTTGGGTTAGAGTTAGGGTTAGGGTTAGGGTTTGGGTTAGGTTTAGGGTTAGGGTTAGGGTTTCATTTGGGTTAGGGTTAGGGTTAGGGTTAGGGTTTGGGTTAGGTTTAGGGTTAGGGTTAGGGTTAGGGTTTGGGTTTGGGTTAGGGTTAGCTTTAGGGTTTGGGTTTGGTTTAGGATTAGGTTTAGGGTTAGGTTTAGGTTTAGGGATAGGGTTAGGGTTAGGGTTTGGGTTAGGGTTAGTGTTAGGGTTAGGTTTAGTGTTAGGGTTAGGGTTAGGGTTAGGTTTTGGGTTTGGGTTAGGGTAAGGGATAGGGTTAGGGTTAGTGTTAGTGTTAGGGTTTGGGTATGGGTTAAGGTTAGATTTAGAGTTAGGGTTAGGGTTATGGTTAGTGTTTGTGTTAGTGTTCGGGTTAGGGTTAGGGTTAGGATTAGGGTTAAGGTTAGGGTTAGGGTTAGGTTTAGGGTTAGGGTTAGGGTTAGGGTTAGGATTTGGTTTAGGGTTAGCGTTATATTTAGTATTAGTGTTAGGGTTTGTGTTAGGGTTAATGTTAGGGTTTGGGTTAATTTTAGGATTAGAGTTGGGGTTAGGGTTAGGGTTAGGTTTAGGGTTAGGGTTAGGGTTAAGGTTAGGCTTTTGGTTTGGGTTAGGGTTAGGGTTTGTGTTAGGGTTAGGTTTAGGGTTAAGTTTAGGCTTTGGGTTTGGGTTATGTTTAGGGTAAGGGTTATGGTTAGGCTTTGGGTTTGGGTTAGGTTTAGGGTTAGGGTTATGGTTTGGGTTTCGGTTAGGTTTAGAGTTACGGTTAGGGTTAGGGTTAGGGTTAGGGTTAATGTTAGGATTAGGTTTAGGGTTAGGGTTAGAGTTAAGGATGGGTTAGGGTTAGGATTAGGGTTAGGATTAGGGTTTGGGTTAGGGTTAGGGTTAGGTTTAGGATTTGGTTTAGGGTTAACTTACAGTTAGGATTAGGGTTAGAGTTTGGGTTAGAGTTACGCTTAGGGATAGGGTTAATGTTAGGATGAGAGTCAGGGTTAGGGTTAGGGTTAGAGTTAGGGTTTGGGTTAGGTTTAGCGTTAGGGTAGGGGTTTGGGTTAGGGATAGGTTTAGCGTTAGGGTTAGGGTTAGGGGTAAGTTTATGGTTTGGTTTGGGTTAGGTTTAGGGGTACGGTTAGGATTAGTGTTAGGGTTTGTTTTAGCGTTAGGGTTAGGTTTTGGGTTCGGGTTAGGGTTAGGGTTAGGGTTAGGGTTAGGGTTAGGGTTAGGGTTAGGGTTTGGGTTTGGGTTAGGTTTAGATTTAGGGTTAGGGTTTAATTTCGGTTAGGTTTAGGTTTAGGGTTAGGGTTGGGGTTAGGGTTAGGGTTTGGGTTTGGGTTAGGGTTAGGTTTAGGGTTAGGTTTAGGGTTTGGGTTTGGGTTAGGTTTAGGTATAGGGTTAGGGTTTCATTTGGGTTACGGTTAGGGTTAGGGTTAGGGTTTGGGTTAGGTTTAGGGTTAGGGTTAGGGTTACGGTTTTGGTTTGGGTTAGGGTTAGGTTTAGGGTTAGGTTTAGGGTTTGGGTTTGGGTTAGGGTTAGGGTTAGGGTTAGGTTTAGGTTTAGGGTTAGGTTTAGCGTTAAGGTTTGTGTTAGGGTTAGTGTTAGTTTTAGGTTTAGGGTTAGGGTTAGGGTTAGGTTTAGGTTTAGGGTTAGGGTTAGGTTTAGGGTTTGGGTTAGGGTTAATGTTAGGGTTTGGGTTAATGTTAGGATTAGGGTTATGGTTAGTATTAGGTTTAGGGTTAAGGTTAGGTTTTGGGTTTGGGTTAGTGTTAGGGTTAGGTTTAGTGTTAGGTTTTGGGTTAGGGTTAGCATTAGGGTTTGGGTTAGGGTTAAGGTTAGGGTTAGGATTTGGGTTAGGATTAGGGTTCTAGGTAGGATTAGGTTTAGGATTTGTGTTTGGGTTAGGGTTAGGTTTAGGGTTATGGTTTGGATTAGGGTTAGGGTTATGTTTAGGATTAGGGTTAGGGTTAGGGTTTGGGTTAGGGTTAGGGTTAGGTTTAGGGTTATGTTTAGGATTAGGGTTAGGGTTACAGTTAGGGTTAGGGTTAGGTTTAGGTTTAGGGTTTGGGTTAGGGTTAGGGTTAGCGTTAGGGTTAGCGTTTGGTTTAGGGTTAGGGTTAGGGTTTGGTTTAGGGTTAGAGTTAGGGTTAGTGTTAGGTTTTAGCTTTGGGTTAGGGTTAGCTTTAGGGTTAGGGTTAGGGTTTGGGTTTGGGTTAGGTTTAGGGTTAGGGTTAGGTTTAGGTTTAGGGTTAAGTTTAGGGTTATGGTTAGGTTTGGTGTTTGGGTTGGGGTTAGGGTAGGGTTAAGGGTTAGGATCAGTGTGAGTGTTAGGGTTTGGGCTTTGGTTAGGGTTAGGGTTAGGGTTAGGGTTAGGCTTAGTGTTTGGTTTAGGGTTAGGGTTATGTTTAGGTTTTTGGTTAGGTATAGGGTTAGGGTTAGGGTTTGGGTTAGGGTTAGGGTTAGGATTGGGGTTTAGGTTAGGGTTAGGGTTAGGGTTTTGTTTTGGGTTAGGGTTACGGTTGCGGTTAGGGTAAGGGTTTGTGTTAGGTTTAGGTTTAGGGTTTGGATTATGGTTATGGTTTGGTTTTGGTTTAGCGTTAGGTTTAGGGTTACGGTTAGGTTTAGAGTTAGGGTTAGGGTTAGGGTTAGGGTTAGTTTTAATGTTAGGATTAGGTTTTGGATTCGGGATAGAGTTAGGTTTACGGTTTGTGTTAGGGTTAGGGTTAGGATTAGGGTTAGGGTTAGCGTTTCGGTTAGGGTTAGGGTTAGGGTTGGGTTTGGGTTATGGTTAGGTTTAATGTTATATTTAGTATTAGTTTTAGGGTTAGGGTTAGGGTTAGGGTAGGGTTTGGGTTAGGTTTAGGGTTAGGCTTAGTATTTTGTTTAGGGTTAGGGTTATAGCTAGGGTTAGGGTTAGGGTTATGGTTAGGATTTGGGTTTGGGTTAGGGTTAGGGTTAGGTTTAGGGTTTGGTTTAGGGGTAGGGTTAGGGCTAAGATTAGGGTTTTGGTTATGGTTAGGGTTAGGGTTAAGGTTAGGTTTAGGGTAAGGGTTAATGTTAGGATTAGGGTTAGGGTTCCGGTTAGGGTTAAGGTTAGGATTTGGGTTACTTTTAGGGTTTGGTTTAGGATTAGGGTTAGGGTTAGTTTAAGGATTAGGGTTAGGGTTAGGGTTAGGGTTACGGTTAGGGTTTGGTTTATTGTTAGCTTTATTCTTAGGATTAGTGTTAGGGTTTGGGTTAGGGTTAATGTTAGGGTTTGGGTTAATGTTAGGATTAGGGTTAGGTTAGGGTAAGGGTTAGGGTTAGGGTTAGGGTTAGGGTTAGGATTAGTTTTAGGGATAGGATTTGGGTTAGGATTAGGGTTATAGTTAGGATTATGTTTAGGATTTTTGTTAGGTTTAGGGTTAGGTTTAGGGTTAACGTTAGGATTAGGGTTAGGGTTAGGGTTACGGTTACGGTTTGGATTACGGTTAGGGTTATGGTTAGAATTATGATGAGGCTTGGGTTTGGGTTAAGGTTAGGGTTAGGTTTAGGGTTAGGTTTAGGAATAGGGTTAGGTTTACGGTTAGGGTTAGTGTTAGGGTTTGGGTTAGGGTCAGGGTTAAGTTTAGGGTTAGTGTTTGTGTTTGGTTAGGGTTAGGGTTAGGATTAGGGTTTGGGGTAGGTTTAGTGTTAGGGTTAGGGTTTGTGTTAGGGTTAGGGTTAGGGTTAGGGTTAGGGTTAGGGTTAGGCTTTGGGTTTGGGTTAGGGTTAGGTTTAGGGTTAGGGTTTGGGTTAGGTTTAGGGTTTGGTTTAGGGTTAGGTTTACGATTAGGGTTAGGTTTAGGATTAGGGTTACGGTTAGCGTTTCGGTTAGGGTTACGGTTAGGGTTAAGGTTTGGTTTTGGGTTAGGGTTAGGTTTAGTGTTAGATTAATATTAGTTTTAGGGTTAGCGTTAGGGTTAGGGTTTGGGTTAGGCTTAGGGTTAGGCTTAGTATTTGGTTTAGGGTTAGTGTTATAGTCAGGATTAGGGTTAGGGTTTCGGTTAGGGTTAGGGTTAGGGTTAGTGTTAGGGCTCGAGTTAGGGTTAGGGTTAGGATTAGGGTTAGGCTTAGGGTTAGATTTAGGGTTAGGGTTAGGTTTTGGGTTTGGGTAACGGTTACGATTAGGGTTAAGTTTAGTGTTTGGGTTTCGGTTAGGTTTAGGGTTAGGATTAGGTTTAGGGTTTGGGTTTAGGGTTAAGGTTAGTGTTAGGGTTAGGGTTAGGTTTTGGGTTAAGGTTAGGTTTAGGGTTAGGATTAGGTTTAGGGTTAGTGTAAGGGTTAAGATTTGGGTTAGGGTTAGGGTTTGGTTTAGGGTTAGGGTTAGGGTTAGGATTTTGGTTAGGTTTAGGGTGGAGGTTTTTTGGGGTTAGGGTGGGGGTAGGGTTATTGTGAGGGTTACGGTTAGTGGTAGGCTTAGGGTTAGTATTAGGGTTAGGGTTTGGGGTAGGGTTAAGGTTAGTATTAAGGTTACGATTAGGGTTAAGTTTAGGATTTGGGTTTGGATTAGTTTTAGGGTTAGGGTTAGGGTTAGGGTTAGGGTTTAGGGTCAGGGGTTAGGTTTAGGGTTTGGGTTAGGGTTAGTGTTAAGGTTAGGTTTAGTGTTAGGGTTTGGGTTAGGGTTCAAGTTAGGTTTTGAGATAGGGTTAGGTTTAGGGTTAGGGTTATGGTTTGGGTTAGGGTTAGGTTTAGGGTTAGGGGTTCAGTTAGGGTTAGGTTTAGGGTTAGGATTAGGGTTAGGGTTAAAGTTAGGATTAGGGTTAGTTTTAGGGTTTGGTTAGGGTTAGGGTTAGGGTTAGGGTTAGGGTTAGGATTAGGTTTAGGGTTAGGGTTAGGATTAGGGTTAGGATTAGGGTTTGGGTTTGCGTTATGGTTAGGGTTAGATTTAGGGTTAGGGTTAGGGTTAGGGTTAGGATTAGGGTTAGGGTTAGGATTAGGATTAGGGTTAGGGTTAGGGTTTTGTTTTGGGTTAGGGTTAGGGTTAGGGTTAGGGTTTGGGTTAGTGTTAGGTTTAGGGTTTGGGTTAGGGTTAGTATTGGGGTTACGATTAGGGTTTTGATTTGAGTTAGGGTTATGGTTAGGATTTGGGTTAGTGTTAGGATTAGGGTTAGGGTTTGGGTTAGGGTTAGGGTTAGGGTTTGGGTTAGGGTTAGGTTTACGGTGTGGGTTTGAGTTAGGGTTAGGTTTAGGGTTAGGGTTTGGGTTTGGGTTAGGGGTAGGTTTAGGTTTAGGGTTAGGGTTTGGGTTTGGGTTAGGGTTAGGGTTAGGGTTAGGGTTAGGGTTTGGGTTTGGGTAACGGTTACGATTAGGGTTAAGTTTAGTGTTTGGGTTTCGGTTAGGTTTAGGGTTAGGATTAGGTTTAGGGATAGGATTTACTGTTAAGGTTAGTGTTGGGGTTACGGTTAGGTTTTGGTTTAAGATTAGGTTTAGGGTTAGGATTAGGTTTAAGGTTAATGTAAGGGTTAAGATTTGGGTTAGGGTTAGGTTTTGGTTTACAGTTAGGGTTAGGGTTAGGTTTAGGTTTAGGATTTGGTTTAGGGTTAGCTTTACAGTTAGGATTAGGCTTAGGGTTTGGGTTAGGGTTACGCTTAGGGTTAGGGTTAATGTTAGGATGAGAGTCAGGGTTAGGGTTACGGTTAGGGTTAGGGTTTGAGTTAGGTTTAGCGTTAGGGTTAGGGTTTGGGTTAGGGATAGGTTTAGGGTTAGGGTTAGCGTTAGGGTTAGGGTTAGGGTTAGGGTTAGGGTTAGGGTTAGGGTTTTGGTTTGGGTTAGGGTTAGGGTTAGGTTTAGGGTTTGGGTTAGTGTTAGGTTTAGGGTTTGGGTTAGGGTTAGTATTGGGGTTATGATTAGGGTTTTGGTTTGGTTTAGGGTTATGGTTAGGGTTTGGGTGAGAGTTAGGGTTAGGGTTAGGGTTTGGGTTAGGGTTTGGAGTTAGGGGTTGGGGTTAGGTTTAGGGATAGGGTTAGGGTTAGGGTTTGGGTTAGGGTTAGGGTTTGGTTTGGGTTAGGGTTAGGGTTACGGTGTGGGTTTGAGTTAGGGTTAGGGTTAGGGTTAGGGTTTGGGTTTGGTTTAGTGCTTGGTTTAGGGTTAGGGTTAGGGTTAGGATTAGGATTAGGTTTAGGGTTAGGGTTTGGGTTAGGGTTAGGGTTAGGGTTCGGTTTAGGTTTTGTTTTAGGTTAGGGTTAGGGTTAGGGTTTGAGTTAGGGTTAGTCTTAGGTTTAGGGTTATGGTTTTTGTTAGGTTTAGGGTTAGGGTCAGTGTTTGAGTTTGAGTTAAGTTTAGGGCTAGGGTTAGGTTTAGGGTTAGGGTTAGGATTAGGTTTAGGATTAGGGTTAGGTTTATTGTTTCGTTTTGGGTTAGGTTTAGGGTTCGGGTTAGGGTTAGTGTTGGGGTTAGGGTAAGATTTTAGGGCTAGGGTTAGGGTTACGGTTTGAGTTAGTGTTAGGGTTAGGGTTAGGATTAGGGTTTGGGTTAGGGTTTGGGTTAGGGTTAGGGTTAGTGTTCGGTTTAGATTTTTGGTTAGGGTTAGGGTTAGGATTATGGTTAGGGTTAGGGTTAGGATTTGGTTTAGGGTTAGGGTAGGGGTAGGGTTAGGGTGAGGGTTTGGATTAGGGTTAGGGTTTGGGTATGGGTTAGGGTTAGGGTTAGGATTAGGATTACGGTTAGGTTTAGGGTTAGGATTAGGGTTAGTGTTAAGGTTAGGGTTTGGGTTAGGGTTAAGGTTACGATTAGGGTTAAGTTTAGGTTTTGGGTTTGGGTTAGCTCTAGGGTTAGATTAAGGGTTAGGGTTAGGTTTAGTGTTTAGGGTTAGGGTTAGGGTTAGTGTTTGGGTTAGGGTTAGGGTTAGGGTTTGGTTTAGGGTTAGGGTTAGGGTTAGGGTTAGGTTTTGGTTTGGGTTAGGGTTAGAGTTAGGGTTTGGGTTAGTGTTAGGTTTAGGGTTAGGGTTAGGGTTTAGTTTTAGGGTTAGGTTTAGGGTTTGGGTTAGGGTTAGGGTTAGGGTTAAGGTTAGGATTAGGTTTAGGGTTAGGGTTAGGGTTTGGTTTAGGATTAGGTTTGGGGTTGGTTTAGGTTTTTGGTTAGTTTTAATGTTAGGATTAGGGTTTGGATTCGGGATAGAGTTAGGGTTAGGGTTAGGATTTGAGTTAGGGTACGGTTTGGGTTAGGGTTAGGGTTTGGGTTAGGGTTAGGGTTAGGGTTAGGATTAGGGTTTGGGTTTGAGTTTGAGTTAGGTTTAGGGTTTGCATTAGGGTTAGGGTTAGGGTTAGGGTTAGGGTTTGGTTTACAGTTAGGGTTAGGGTTAGGGATAGGTTTAGGGTTAAGGTTAGGATTAGGGTTAGGGTTAGGGTTAGGGTTTGGTTTACATTTTGGATTAGGGTTAGGGTTAAGGTTAGGATTAGGGTTAGAGTTAGGGTTAGAGTTAGGGTAAGGGTTACGAATAGGGTTAAGTTTACTGTTTGGGTTTCGGTTAGGTTTAGGGTTAGGGTTACTATTAGTGTTAGGTTTAGGGTTTGGTTTTCGGTTAGTTTTAGCGTTAGGATTAGGGTTAGGGTTAGGATTTAGGGTTAAGGTTAGTGTTAGGGTTAGGTTTAGGGTTTGGGTTAAGTTTAGGTTTAGGTTTAGGATTTGGGTTAGTGTTAGTATAAGGGTTAAGATTTGGGTTAGGGTTAGGGTTTGGTTTAGGGTTACGGTAAGGGATAGGAATAGGATTAGGAAAAGGTTAAGGTTGTGGCATGGGTTAGGGTTAGGTTTAAGTTTAAGTTTTGGGTTAGGGTTAGGGATAGGGATAAGGTTAGGGTTAGGGTTAGGGTTAGGATCAGGGTTAGGGTTAGGGTAAGGGTAAGGGTTTGGTTTAGGGTTAGGGTTAGCGTTAGGTTTAAGTTTTGGGTTAGGTTTAGGGTTAGGGTTAGGGTTTGTGTTCGGGTTAGGGTTAGGGTTATGTTTAGGTTTTGAGATAGGGTTAGGGTTAGGGTTATGGTTTGGGTTAGGGTTAGGGTTAGGGATAGGGGTTGAGTTAGGGTTAGGGTTAGGGTTAGGGTTAGGGTTAGGGTTAGGATTAGGGTAAGGTTAGGGTTTGGATTAGGGTTAGGTTTAGGGTTTGGATTTGGGTTATGGTTAGGGTTAGAGTTAGGGTTAGGGTTAGGGTTAGGGTTAGGATTAGGGTTAGGGTTAGGATCAGAATTAGGGTTAGGGTTAGGGTTTTGTTTGGGGTTAGGGTTATGGTTATGTTTAGGGTTTGGGTTAGTGTTAGGGTTAGGGTTTCGGTTAGGGTTAGTATTGGGGTTACGATTAGCGTTTTGGTTTGGGTTAGGGTTATGATTAGGGTTTGAGTTAGTGTTAGGGTTAGGGTTAGGGTTTGGGTTAGGGTTTGGGGTTAGGCATTAGGGGTTAGGTTTAGGGTTAGGGTTAGGGGTAGGGTTTGGGTTAGGGTTAGGGTTAGGGTTTGGGTTAGAGTTAGGGTTATGGTGTGGGTTTGAGTTAGGGTTAGTGTTTGGGTTATCGTTTGGGTTTTGGTTAGGGGTAGGTTTAGGTTTATGGTAAGGGTTTGGGTTTGGGTTAGGGTTAGAGTTAGGTTAGGGTTAGGTTTTGGGTTTGGGTAACGGTTACGATTAGGGTTAAGTTTAGTGTTTGGGTTTCGGTTAGGTTTAGGGTTAGGATTAGGTTTAGGGTTAGGGTTTAAGGTTAAGGTTAGTGTTAGGGTTAGGTTTAGGTTTTGGGTTAAGGTTAGGTTTAGGGTTAGGATTAGGTTTAGGGTTAGTGTAAGGGTTAAGATTTGGGTTAGGGTTAGGGTTTGGTTTAGGGTTAGGGTTAGGGTTAGGATTAGGATTGGGGTTAGGGTTAGGGTTTTGGGTTAGGGTTAGGGTTAGGTAAGTTTTGGTTTAGGGTTAGGGTTAGGGTTAGGATTTTGGTTAGGTTTAGGGTTAAGGTTTTTTAGGGTTAGGGTAGGGGTAGGGTTATTGTGAGGGTTACGGTTAGTGGTAGGCTTAGGGTTAGTATTAGGGTTAGGGTTTGGGGTAGGGATAAGGTTAGTATTAAGGTTACGATTAGGGTTAAGTTTAGGATTTGGGTTTGGATTAGTTTTAGGGTTAGGGTTAGGGTTAGGGTTAGGGTTTAGGGTCAGGATTTAGGTTTAGGGTTTGGGTTAGGGTTAGGGTTAGGGTTAAGGTTAGGTTTAGTGTTATGGTTTGGGTTAGGGTTCAAGTTAGGTTTTGAGATAGGGTTAGGTTTAGGGTTAGGGTTATGGTTTGGGTTAGGGTTAGGTTTAGGGTTAGGGGTTCAGTTAGGGTTAGGTTTAGGGTTAGGATTAGGGTTAGGGTTAAAGTTAGGATTAGGGTTAGTTTTAGGGTTTGGTTAGGGTTAGGGTTAGGGTTAGGGTTAGGGTTAGGATTAGGTTTAGGGTTAGGGTTAGGATTAGGGTTAGGATTAGGGTTTGGGTTTGCGTTATGGTTAGGGTTAGATTTAGGGTTAGGGTTAGGGTTAGGGTTAGGATTAGGGTTAGGGTTAGGATTAGGATTAGGGTTAGGGTTAGGGTTTTGTTTTGGGTTAGGGTTAGGGTTAGGGTTAGGGTTTGGGTTAGTGTTAGGTTTAGGGTTTGGGTTAGGGTTAGTATTGGGGTTACGATTAGGGTTTTGATTTGAGTTAGGGTTATGGTTAGGATTTGGGTTAGTGTTAGGATTAGGGTTAGGGTTTGGGTTAGGGTTAGGGTTAGGGTTTGGGTTAGGGTTAGGTTTACGGTGTGGGTTTGAGTTAGGGTTAGGTTTAGGGTTAGGGTTTGGGTTTGGGTTAGGGGTAGGTTTAGGTTTAGGGTTAGGGTTTGGGTTTGGGTTAGGGTTAGGGTTAGGGTTAGGGTTAGGGTTTGGGTTTGGGTAACGGTTACGATTAGGGTTAAGTTTAGTGTTTGGGTTTCGGTTAGGTTTAGGGTTAGGATTAGGTTTAGGGATAGGATTTACTGTTAAGGTTAGTGTTGGGGTTACGGTTAGGTTTTGGGTTAAGATTAGGTTTAGGGTTAGGATTAGGTTTAAGGTTAATGTAAGGGTTAAGATTTGGGTTAGGGTTAGGTTTTGGTTTACAGTTAGGGTTAGGGTTAGGTTTAGGTTTAGGATTTGGTTTAGGGTTAGCTTTACAGTTAGGATTAGGCTTAGGGTTTGGGTTAGGGTTACGCTTAGGGTTAGGGTTAATGTTAGGATGAGAGTCAGGGTTAGGGTTACGGTTAGGGTTAGGGTTTGAGTTAGGTTTAGCGTTAGGGTTAGGGTTTGGGTTAGGGATAGGTTTAGGGTTAGGGTTAGCGTTAGGGTTAGGGTTAGGGTTAGGGTTAGGGTTAGGGTTTTGGTTTGGGTTAGGGTTAGGGTTAGGTTTAGGGTTTGGGTTAGTGTTAGGTTTAGGGTTTGGGTTAGGGTTAGTATTGGGGTTATGATTAGGGTTTTCGTTTGGTTTAGGGTTATGGTTAGGGTTTGGGTGAGAGTTAGGGTTAGGGTTAGGGTTTGGGTTAGGGTTTGGAGTTAGGGGTTGGGGTTAGGTTTAGGGATAGGGTTAGGGTTAGGGTTTGGGTTAGGGTTAGGGTTTGGTTTGGGTTAGGGTTAGGGTTACGGTGTGGGTTTGAGTTAGGGTTAGGGTTAGGGTTAGGGTTTGGGTTTGGTTTAGTGCTTGGTTTAGGGTTAGGGTTAGGGTTAGGATTGGGATTAGGTTTAGGGTAAGGGTTTGGGTTAGGGTTAGGGTAAGGGTTCGGTTTAGGTTTTGTTTTAGGTTAGGGTTAGGGTTAGGGTTTGAGTTAGGGTTAGTCTTAGGTTTAGGGTTATGGTTTTTGTTAGGTTTAGGGTTAGGGTCAGTGTTTGAGTTTGAGTTAAGTTTAGGGCTAGGGTTAGGTTTAGGGTTAGGGTTAGGATTAGGTTTAGGATTAGGGTTAGGTTTATTGTTTCGTTTTGGGTTAGGTTTAGGGTTCGGGTTAGGGTTAGTGTTAGGGTTAGGGTAAGATTTTAGGGCTAGGGTTAGGGTTACGGTTTGAGTTAGTGTTAGGGTTAGGGTTAGGATTAGGGTTTGGGTTAGGGTTTGGGTTAGGGTTAGGGTTAGTGTTCGGTTTAGATTTTTGGTTAGGGTTAGGGTTAGGATTTGGTTTAGGGTTAGGGTAGGGGTAGGGTTAGGGTGAGGGTTTGGATTAGGGTTAGGGTTTGGGTATGGGTTAGGGTTAGGGTTAGGATTAGGATTACGGTTAGGTTTAGGGTTAGGATTAGGGTTAGTGTTAAGGTTAGGGTTTGGGTTAGGGTTAAGGTTACGATTAGGGTTAAGTTTAGGTTTTGGGTTTGGGTTAGGTCTAGGGTTAGATTAAGGGTTAGGGTTAGGTTTAGTGTTTAGGGTTAGGGTTAGGGTTAGTGTTTGGGTTAGGGTTAGGGTTAGGGTTTGGTTTAGGGTTAGGGTTAGGGTTAGGGTTAGGTTTTGGTTTGGGTTAGGGTTAGAGTTAGGGTTTGGGTTAGTGTTAGGTTTAGGGTTAGGGTTAGGGTTTAGTTTTAGGGTTAGGTTTAGGGTTTGGGTTAGGGTTAGGGTTAGGGTTAAGGTTAGGATTAGGTTTAGGGTTAGGGTTAGGGTTTGGTTTAGGATTAGGTTTGGGGTTGGTTTAGGTTTTTGGTTAGTTTTAATGTTAGGATTAGTGTTTGGATTCGGGATAGAGTTAGGGTTAGGGTTAGGATTTGAGTTAGGGTAGGGTTTGGGTTGGGGATAGGGTTTGGGTTAGGGTTAGGGTTAGGGTTAGGATTAGGGTTTGGGTTTGAGTTTGAGTTAGGTTTAGGGTTTGCATTAGGGTTAGGGTTAGGGTTAGGGTTTGGTTTACAGTTAGGGTTAGGGTTAGGGATAGGTTTAGGGTTAAGGTTAGGATTAGGGTTAGGGTTAGGGTTAGGGTTTGGTTTATATTTTGGGTTAGGGTTAGGGTTAAGGTTAGGATTAGGGTTAGAGTTAGGGTTAGAGTTAGGGTAAGGGTTACGAATAGGGTTAAGTTTAGTGTTTGGGTTTCGGTTAGGTTTAGGGTTAGGGTTACTATTAGTGTTAGGTTTAGGGTTTGGGTTTCGGTTAGTTTTAGCGTTAGGATTAGGGTTAGGGTTAGGATTTAGGGTTAAGGTTAGTGTTAGGGTTAGGTTTAGGGTTTGGGTTAAGTTTAGGTTTAGGTTTAGGATTTGGGTTAGTGTTAGTATAAGGGTTAAGATTTGGGTTAGGGTTAGGGTTTGGTTTAGGGTTACGGTTAGGGTTAGGAATAGGATTAGGGTTCGGTTAGAGTTTTGGCTTGGGTTAGGGTTAGGTTTAAGTTTAAGTTTTGGGTTAGGGTTAGGGTTAGGGATAAGGTTAGGGTTAGGGTTAGGGTTAGGATCAGGGTTAGGGTTAGGGTAAGGGTTAGGGTTTGGTTTAGGGTTAGGGTTAGCGTTAGGTTTAAGTTTTGGGTTAGGTTTAGGGTTAGGGTTAGGGTTTGTGTTCGGGTTAGGGTTAGGGTTATGTTTAGGTTTTGAGATAGGGTTAGGGTTAGGGTTAGGGTTATGGTTTGGGTTAGGGTTAGGGTTAGGGATAGGGGTTGAGTTAGGGTTAGGCTTAGGGTTAGGGTTAGGGTTAGGGTTAGGATTAGGGTAAGGTTAGGGTTTGGATTAGGGTTAGGTTTAGGGTTTGGATTTGGGTTATGGTTAGGGTTAGAGTTAGGGTTAGGGTTAGGGTTAGGGTTAGGATTAGGGTTAGGGTTAGGATCAGAATTAGGGTTAGGGTTAGGGTTTTGTTTGGGGTTAGGGTTATGGTTATGTTTAGGGTTTGGGTTAGTGTTAGGGTTAGGGTTTCGGTTAGGGTTAGTATTGGGGTTACGATTAGCGTTTTGGTTTGGGTTAGGGTTATGATTAGGGTTTGAGTTAGTGTTAGGGTTAGGGTTAGGGTTTGGGTTAGGGTTTGGGGTTAGGCATTAGGGGTTAGGTTTAGGGTTAGGGTTAGGGGTAGGGTTTGGGTTAGGGTTAGGGTTAGGGTTTGGGTTAGAGTTAGGGTTATGGTGTGGGTTTGAGTTAGGGTTAGTGTTTGGGTTATCGTTTGGGTTTTGGTTAGGGGTAGGTTTAGGTTTATGGTAAGGGTTTGGGTTTGGGTTAGGGTTAGAGTTAGGGTTAGGGTTAGGTTTTGGGTTTGGGTAACGGTTACGATTAGGGTTAAGTTTAGTGTTTGGGTTTTGGTTAGGTTTAGGGTTAGGATTAGGTTTAGGGTTAGGGTTTAGGGTTAAGGTTAGTGTTAGGGTTAGGGTTAGGTTTTGGGTTAAGGTTAGGTTTAGGGTTAGGATTAGGTTTAGGGTTAGTGTAAGGGTTAAGATTTGGGTTAGGGTTAGGGGTTGGTTTAGGGTTAGGGTTAGGGTTAGGATTAGGATTGGGGTTAGGGTTAGGGTTTTGGGTTAGGGTTAGGGTTAGGTAAGTTTTGGTTTAGGGTTAGGGTTAGGGTTAGGATTTTGGTTAGGTTTAGGGTTAAGGTTTTTTAGGGGTAGGGTAGGGGTAGGGTTATTGTGAGGGTTTCGGTTAGTGGTAGGCTTAGGGTTAGTATTAGGGTTAGGGTTTGGGTTAGGGTTAAGGTTAGAATTAAGGTTACGATTAGGGTTAAGTTTAGGATTTTAGTTTGGATTAGTTTTAGGGTTAGGGTTTAGGGTCAGGGGTTAGGTTTAGGGTTTGGGTTAGGGTTAGGGTTAAGGTTAGGTTTAGTGTTAGGGTTTGGGTTAGGGTTCAAGTTAGGTTTTGAGATAGGGTTAGGTTTAGGGTTAGGGTTATGGTTTGGGTTAGGGTTAGGTTTAGGGTTAGGGGTTCAGTTAGGGTTAGGTTTAGGGTTAGGATTAGGGTTAGGGTTAAGGTTAGGATTAGGGTTAGTTTTAGGGTTTGGTTAGGGTTAGGGTTAGGGTTAGGGTTAGGGTTAGGGTTAGGATTAGGTTTAGGGTTAGGGTTAGGATTAGGGTTAGGATTAGGGTTTGGGGTTGTGTTATGGTTAGGGTTAGATTTAGGGTTAGGGTTAGGGTTAGGGTTAGCGTTAGGATTAGGGTTAGGGTTAGGATTAGGATTAGGGTTAGGGTTAGGGATTTGTTTTGGGTTAGGGTTAGGGTTAGGGTTAGGGTTTGGGTTAGTGTTAGGTTTAGGGTTTCGGTTAGGGTTAGTATTGGGGTTACGATTAGGGTTTTGATTTGAGTTAGGGTTATGGTTAGGATTTGGGTTAATGTTAGGATTAGGGTTAGGGTTTGGGTTAGGGTTAGGGTTAGGGTTTGTGTTAGGGTTAGGTTTACGGTGTGGGTTTGAGTTAGGGTTAGGTTTAGGGTTAGGGTTTGGGTTTGGGTTAGGGGTAGGTTTAGGTTTAGGGTTAGGGTTTGGGTTTGGGTTAGGGTTAGAGTTAGGGTTAGGGTTAGGGTTTGGGTTTGGGTAACGGTTACGGTTAGGGTTAAGTTTAGTGTTTGGGTTTCGGTTAGGTTTAGGGTTAGGATTAGGTTTAGGGATAGGATTTACTGTTAAGGTTAGTGTAGGGGTTACGGTTAGGTTTTGGGTTAAGGTTAGGTTTAGGGTTAGGATTAGGTTTAAGGTTAATGTAAGGGTTAAGATTTGGGTTAGGGTTAGGTTTTGGTTTACGGTTAGGGTTAGGGTTAGGATTAGGATTAGGGTTACAGTTAGGGTTTGGGTTAGGGTTAGGGTTACGGTTAGGATTAGGGTTAGGGTTAGGGTTAGGTTTAGGTTTAGGATTTGGTTTAGGGTTAGCTTTACAGTTAGGATTAGGCTTAGGGTTTGGGTTAGGGTTAGGGTTAGGGTTAATGTTAGGATGAGAGTCAAGGTTAGGGTTAGGGTTAGGGTTAGGGTTAGGGTTTGGGTTAGGTTTAGCGTTTGGGTTAGGGTTAGGGTTACGGTTAGTGGTAAGTTTATGGTTTGGGTTTGGGTTAGGGTTAGGGGTAGGGTTAGGATTAGTGTTAGGGTTTGTTTATGGTTAGGGTTAGGTATTGGGTTAGGGTTAGGGTTAGGGTTAGGGTTAGGGTTAGGGTTTGGGTTTGGTTAAGTTTAGGATTAGGTTTAGCGTTTAATTTGGGTGTGGGTTAGGGTTAGGGTTAGGGTTTGGGTTAGTTTTAGGATTGGGGTTAGGGTTTGGGTTAGGGTTAGTGTTAGTGTTTGGTTTAGGGTTAGGGTTAGGGTTAGGGTTAGGTTTAGGTTTAGGGTTAGGGTTTGGGTTAGGGTTAATGTTAGCGTTTGGGTTAATGTTAGGATTAGGGTTAGGGTTAGCATTAGGGTTAGGGTTAAGGTTAGGTTTTGGGTTTGGGTTAGTGTTAGGGTTAGGTTTAGTGTTAGGGTTTGGGTTAGGGTTAGCATTAGGGTTTGGGTTAGGGTTAGGGTTAGGGTTAGGATTTGGGTTAGGATTAGGGTTCTAGGTAGGATTAGGTTTAGGATTTGGGTTTGGATTAGGGTTAGGTTTAGGGTTATGGTTTGGATTAGGGGTAGGGTTATGTTTAGGATTAGGGTTAGTGTTAGGGTTTCGGTTAGGTTTAGGGTTAGGGTTAGGTTTACGGTTAGGGTTAGAGTTAGGTTTAGGGTTAGGGTTAGGGTTTGAGTTAGGGTAAGGGTTACATTTAGGGTTAGGGTTAGCGTTAGGATTAGGATTAGTGTTAGGGTTAGGGTTAGGGTTTGTATTTGGGTTAGGGAAAGGATTAGGGTTAGGCTTAGTGTTAGTGTTAGGGTTTGGGTTTGGATTAGGTTAAGGGTTAGTGTTAGGGTTAGGGTTAGGGTTTGCTTTAGGGTTAGGGTTAGGTTTTGGTTTAGGGTTAGGGTTAGGGTTAGGTTTAGGGTTTGGATTTGGGTTAGGTTTAGGGTTAGGGTTAGGGTTTCATTTGGGTTAGCGTTAGGTTAAGTTTAGGGTTATTGTTAGGATTAGGGTTAGGGTTAGGGTTAGGTTTAAGGTTAGGGTTAGGTTTTGGGTTAGGGTAAGGTTCACGTTTTGGGTTAGGGTTAGGGTTAGGTTTAGGATTAGGGTTAGTATTTGGGTTAGGGTAAGGGGTATAATTAGGATTAGGGTTAGTATTTGGATTAGGGTTAGGCTAAGTTTAGTGTTAATGTTAGGATTAGGGTTACGGTAGGGTTAGGGTTAGGGTTAGTGTTAGGGCTCGAGTTAGGGTTAGGGTTAGGGTTAGGGTTAGGCTTAGGGTTAGATTTAGGGTTAGGGTTAGCGTTTGGTTTTGGATTAGGATTAGGTTTAGGGTTTCTGTTACGGTTAGCGTTGGGTTAGGGTTTGGGTTAGGGTTAGGGTTAGGGTTAGGGTTCGGGTTAGTGTTAGGGTCCGAGTTTGGGTTAGGGGTAAAGTTAGGGTTAGGGTTTGGGTTAGGGTTAGGGTTAGGATTTGGTTTAGTGTTAGGCTTATAGTTAGGATTAGTGTTAGGGTAAGTTTTAGGGTTAGGATTAGGGTTAGGGTTAGGGTTTGGGTTAGGGGTAGGGTTAGGGTTAGGGTTAGGGTTTGGGTTAGGGCTAGGGTTAGGGTTAGGGTTAGGGTTAGTGTTAGGATTAGGGTTAGGGTTAGTTTTATTGTTAGGATTAGGGTCAGGGTTAGGGTTAGGGTTAGGTTTAGGGTTAGGGTAAGGTTTAGGGTTATTGTTAGGGTTAGGGTTTTGGTTAGGGTTAGGTTTAGGGTTAGGGTTAGGGTTAGGGTTAGGGTTTGGGTTTGGGTTAGGGTTAGGTTTAGAATTTTGGTTTGGGTTAGGTTTAGGTTTAGTGTTAGGGTTAGAGTTACTGTTTGGGTTAGGGTTAGGGATAGATTTAGGGTTAGGTTTAGGATTAGGGTTAGGGTTAGCATTAGGTTTAGAGTTACGGTTTGGGTTAGGGTTAGGGTAAGGGGTAGGGTTAGGGTTTCGGTTAGGGTTAGTGTTAGGTTTTGGATTAGGGTTAGGGTTAGTGTTAGGGTTAGGGTTTGGGTTAGGTTTAGGGTTAGTATTAGGGTTACGACTAGGGTTAAGTTTAGTGTTTGGGTTTGGGTTAGGTTTAGGGTTCTGGTTCGGGTTAGGGTTAGGGTAAGGTTTTAGGGCTAGGATTTGGGTTAGGGTTTGAGTTAGGGTTAGGGTGAGGGTTAGGATTAGGGTTTGTGTTAGGGTTAGGGTTATTGTTATGGGTTGAGTTAGGGTTAGGGTGAGGTTAAGGTTAGGGTTAGGAGTTGAGTTAGGGTTAGGGTTAAGGTTAGGGTTTGGGTTTGGGTTATGGTTAGGGTTAGAGTTAGGGTTAGGGTTAGGGTTAGGGTTAGGATTAGGGTTAGGGTTAGGATTAGGATTAGGGTTAGGTTTAGGGTTTTGGTTTGGGTTAGGGTTAGGGTTATGTTTAGGTTTTGGGTTAGTGTTAGGTTTAGGGTTTGGGTTAGGGTTAGTATTGGGGTTACGATTAGGGTTTTGGTTTGGTTTAGGGTTATGGTTAGGGTTTGGGTTAGAGTTAGGGTAGGGTTAGGGTTTGGGTTAGGGTTTGGAGTTAGGGGTTGGGGTTAGGTTTAGGGATAGGGTTAGGGTTAGGGTTTGGGTTAGGGTTAGGGTTAGGGTTAGGTTTGGGTTAGGGTTAGGGTTACGGTGTGGGTTTGAGTTAGGGTTAGGTTTAGGTTTAGGGTTTGGGTTTGGTTTAGTGCTTGGTTTAGGGTTAGGGTTAGAGTTAGGATTAGGATTAGATTTAGGGTTAGGGTTTGGGTTAGGTTTTAGTGTTAGGGTTCGGTTTAGGTTTTGTTTTAGGGTTAGGGTTAGGGTTAGGGTTTGAGTTAGGGTTAGTCTTAGGTTTAGGGTTATGGTTTTTGTTAGGTTTAGGGTTAGGGTCAGTGTTTGAGTTTGAGTTAAGTTTAGGGTTAGGGTTAGGTTTAGGGTTAGGGTTAGGATTAGGTTTAGGATTAGGGTTAGGTTTAGTGTTTCGGTTTGGGTTAGGTTTAGGGTTCGGGTTCGGGTTAGTGTTAGCGTTAGGGTAAGGTTTTAGGGCTAGGGTTAGGGTTACGGTTTGAGTTAGTGTTAGGGTTAGGGTTAGGATTAGGGTTTGGGTTAGGGTTTGGGTTAGGGTTAGGGTTAGTGTTCGGTTTAGATTTTTGGTTAGGGTTAGGGTTAGGATTATGGTTAGGGTTAGAGTTAGGATTTGGTTTAGGGTTAGGGTAGGGGTAGGGTTAGGGTGAGGGTTCGGATTAGGGTTAGGGTTTGGGTATGGGTTAGGGTTAGGGTTAGGATTAGGATTACGGTTAGGTTTAGGGTTAGGGTTAGGGTTAGTGTTAAGGTTAGGGTTTGGATTAGGGTTAAGGTTACGATTAGGGTTAAGTTTAGGTTTTGGGTTTGGGTTAGGTCTAGGGTTAGTTTAAGGGTTAGGGTTAGGTTTAGTGTTTAGGGTTAGGGTTAGGGTTAGTGTTTGGGTTAGGGTTAGGGTTAGGGTTTGGTTTAGGGTTAGGGTTAGGGTTAGGGTTAGGTTTTGGTTTGGGTTAGGGTTAGAGTAAGTGTTTGGGTTAGTGTTAGGGTTAGGGTTAGGGTTAGGGTTAGGGTTAGGGTTTAGGTTTAGGGTTAGGTTTAGGGTTTGGGTTAGGGTTAGGGTTAGGGTTAAGGTTAGGATTAGGTTTAGGGTTAGGGTTAGGGTTTGGTTTAGGATTAGGTTTAGGGTTAGGTTTAGGTTTTTGGTTAGTTTTAATGTTAGGATTAGGGTTTGGATTCGGGATAGACTTATGGTTAGGGTTAGGGTTTGAGTTAGGGTTAGGGTTTGGGTTAGGGTTAGGGTTTGGGTTAGGGTTAGGGTTAGGGTTAGGGTTAGGGTTAGGGTTAGGGTTAGGTTAAGGGTTACGATTAGGGTTAAGTTTAGTGTTTGGGTTTCGGTTAGGTTTAGGGTTAGGGTTACGATTAGTGTTAGGTTTAGGGTTTGGGTTTCGGTTAGTTTTAGCGTTAGGATTAGGGTTAGGGTTAGGGTTTAGGGTTAAGGTTAGTGTTAGGGTTAGGTTTACGCTTTGGGTTAAGTTTAGGTTTAGGTTTAGGATTTGGGTTAGTGTTAGTATAAGGGTTAAGATTTGGGTTAGGGTTAGGGTTTGGTTTAGGGTTACGGTTAGGGTTAGGAGTAGGATTAGGGTTCGGTTAGAGTTTTGGCTTGGGTTAGGGTTAGGTTTAAGTTTAAGTTTTGGGTTAGGGTTAGGGTTAGGGATAAGGTTAGGGTTAGGGTTAGGGTTAGGATCAGGGTTAGGGTTAGGGTAAGGGTTAGGGTTTGGTTTAGGGTTAGAGTTAGCGTTAGGTTTAAGCTTTGGGTTAGGTTTAGGGTTAGGGTTAGGGTTTGTGTTCGGGTTAGGGAAAGGATTAGGGTTAGGGTTAGTGTTAGTGTTAGGGTTTGGGTTTGGATTAGGTTAAGGGTTAGTGTTAGGGTTAGTGTTAGGGTTTGCTTTAGGGTTAGGGTTAGGTTTTGGTTAGGGGTTGGGGTAAGGGTTAGGTTTAGGGTTTGGATTTGGGTTAGGTTTAGGGTTAGGGTTAGGGTTTCATTTGGGTTAGGGTTAGGGTTAAGGTTAGGGTTTGGGTTAGGTTTAGGGTTATTGTTAGGATTAGGGTTAGGGTTAGGGTTAGGTTTAAGGTTAGGTTTAGGGTTTGGGTTAGGGTAAGGTTTACGTTTTGGGTTAGGGTTAGGGTTAGGTTTAGGATTAGGGTTAGTATTTGGATTAGGGGAAGGGGTATAATTAGGATTAGGGTTAGTATTTGGGTTAGGGTTAGGGTAAGTTTAGTGTTAATGTTAGGATTAGGGTTACGGTAGGGTTAGGGTTAGGGTTAGTGTTAGGGCTCGAGTTAGGGTTAGGGTTAGGGTTAGGGTTAGGCTTAGGGTTAGATTTAGGGTTAGGGTTAGCGTTTGGTTTTGGATTAGGATTAGGTTTAGGGTTTCTGTTACGGTTAGCGTTGGGTTAGGGTTTGGGTTGGGGTTAGGGTTAGGGTTAGGGTTCGGGTTAGTGTTAGGGTTCGAGTTTGGGTTAGGGGTAAAGTTAGGGTTAGGGTTTGGGTTAGGGTTAGGGTTAGGATTTGGTTTAGTGTTAGGGTTATAGTTAGGATTAGTGTTAGGGTAAGTTTTAGGGTTAGGGTTAGGGTTAGGGTTAGGGTTAGGGTTTGGGTTAGGGGTAGGGTTAGGGTTAGGGTTAGGGTTTGGGTTAGGGCTAGGGTTAGGGTTAGGGTTAGGGTTAGGGTTAGTGTTAGGATTAGGGTTAGGGTTAGGGTTTGGGTTAGGGTTAGTGTTAGAGTTAGCATTAGGATTAGGGTTAGGGTTAGTTTTATTGTTAGGATTAGGGTCAGGGTTAGGGTTATGGTTAGGTTTAGGGTTAGGGTAAGGTTTAGGGTTATTGTTAGGGTTAGGGTTTTTGTTAGGGTTAGGTTTAGGGTTAGGATTAGGGTTAGGGTTAGGGTTTGGGTTTGGGTTAGTGTTAGGTTTCGAATTTTGGTTTGGGTTAGGTTTAGGTTTAGTGTTAGGGTTAGGGTTAGGGTTAGGGTTAGGGTTAGGGTTAGGGTTTAGGTTTAGGGTTAGGTTTAGGGTTTGGGTTAGGGTTAGGGTTAGGGTTAGGGTTAAGGTTAGGATTAGGTTTAGGGTTAGGGTTAGGGTTTGGTTTAGGATTAGGTTTAGGGTTAGGTTTAGGTTTAGGTTTTTGGTTAGTTTTAATGTTAGGATTAGGGTTTGAATTCGGGATAGACTTATGGTTAGGGTTAGGGTTTGAGTTAGGGTTAGGGTTTGGGTTAGGGTTAGAGTTTGGGTTAGGGTTAGGGTTAGGGTTAGGGTTAGGGTTAGGGTAAGGGTTACGATTAGGCTTAAGTTTAGTGTTTGGGTTTCGGTTACGTTTAGGGTTAGGGTTACGATTAGTGTTAGGTTTAGGGTTTGGGTTTCGGTTAGTTTTAGCGTTAGGATTAGGGTTAGGGTTAGGGTTTAGGGTTAAGGTTAGTGTTAGGGTTAGGTTTAGGCTTTGGGTTAAGTTTAGGTTTAGGTTTAGGATTTGGGTTAGTGTTAGTATAAGGGTTAAGATTTGGGTTAGGATTAGGGTTTGGTTTAGGGTTACGGTTAGGGTAAGGAATAGGATTAGGGTTCGGTTAGAGTTTTGGCTTGGGTTAGGGTTAGGTTTAAGTTTAAGTTTTGGGTTAGGGTTAGGGTTAGGGATAAGGTTAGGGTTAGGGTTAGGGTTAGGATCAGGGTTAGGGTTAGGGTAATGGTTAGGGTTTGGTTTAGGGTAAGGGTTAGCGTTAGGTTTAAGTTTTGGGTTAGGTTTAGGGTTATGGTTAGGGTTTGTGTTCGGGTTAGGGAAAGGATTAGGGTTAGGGTTAGTGTTAGTGTTAGGGTTTGGGTTTGGATTAGGTTAAGGGTTAGTGTTAGGGTTAGTGTTAGGGTTTGCTTTAGGGTTAGGGTTAGGTTTTGGTTTAGGGTTAGGGTTAGGGTTAGGTTTAGGGTTTGGATTTGAGTTAGGTTTAGGGTTAGGGTTAGGGTTTCATTTGGGTTAGGGTTAGGGTTAAGGTTAGGGTTTGGGTTAGGTTTAGGGTTATTGTTAGGATTAGGTTTAGGTTTAGGGTTAGGTTTAAGGTTAGGGTTAGGGTTTGGGTTAGGGTAAGGTTTACGTTTTGGGTTGGGTTTAGGGTTGGGTTTAGGTTTAGGGTAAGTATTTGGGTTGGGGGAAGGGGAATAATTAGGATTAGGGTTAGTATTTGGGTTAGGGTTAGGCTAAGTTTAGTGTTAATGTTAGGATTAGGGTTACGGTAGGGTTAGGGTTAGGGTTAGTGTTAGGGCTCGAGTTAGGGTTAGGGTTAGGGTTAGGGTTAGGCTTAGGGTTAGATTTAGGGTTAGGGTTAGCGTTTGGTTTTGGATTAGGATTAGGTTTAGGGTTTCTGTTACGGTTAGCGTTGGGTTAGGGTTTGGGTTAGGGTTAGCGTTAGGGTTAGGGTTCGGGTTAGTGTTAGGGTTCGAGTTTGAGTTAGGGGTAAAGTTAGGGTTAGGGTTTGGGTTAGGGTTAGGGTTAGGATTTGGTTTAGTGTTAGGGTTATAGTTAGGATTAGTGTTAGGGTAAGTTTTAGGGTTAGGGTTAGGGTTAGGGTTAGGGTTTGGGTTAGGGGTAGGGTTAGGGTTAGGGTTAGGGTTTGGGTTAGGGCTAGGGTTAGGGTTAGGGTTAGGGTTAGTGTTAGGATTAGGATTAGGGTTAGGGTTTGGGTTAGGGTTATTGTTAGAGTTAGCATTAGGATTAGGGTTAGGGTTAGTTTTATTGTTAGGATTAGGGTCAGGGTTAGGGTTAGGGTTAGGTTTAGGGTTAGGGTAAGGTTTAGGGTTATTGTTAGGGTTTTGGTTAGGGTTAGGTTTAGGGTTAGGGTTAGGGTTAGGGTTAGGGTTTGGGTTTGGGGTAGGGTTAGGTTTAGAATTTTGGTTTGGGTTAGGTTTAGGTTAGGGTTAGGTTTAGTGTTTCGGTTTGGGTTAGGTTTAGGGTTCGGGTTAGAGTTAGGGTTAGGGATAGGGTTTTGTTTGGGGTTAGGGTTATGGTTATGTTTAGGGTTTGGGTTAGTGTTAGGGTTAGGGTTTCGGTTAGGGTTAGTATTGGGGTTACGATTAGCGTTTTGGTTTGGGTTAGGGTTATGATTAGGGTTTGAGTTAGTGTTAGGGTTAGGATCAGGGTTAGGGTTAGGGTAAGGGTTAGGGTTTGGTTTAGGGTTAGGGTTAGCGTTAGGTTTAAGTTTTGGGTTAGGTTTAGGGTTAGGGTTAGGGTTTGTGTTCGGGTTAGGGTTAGGGTTATGTTTATGTTTTGAGATAGGGTTAGGGTTAGGTTTAGGGTTATGGTTTGTGTTATGGTTAGGGTTAGGGATAGGGGTTGAGTTAGGGTTAGGGTTAGGGTTAGGGTTAGGGTTAGGATTAGGGTAAGGTTAGGGTTTGGATTAGGGTTAGGTTTAGGGTTTGGATTTGGGTTATGGTTAGGTTAGAGTTAGGGTTAGGGTTAGGGTTAGGATTAGGATTGGGGTTAGGGTTAGGGTTTTGGGTTAGGGTTAGGGTTAGGTAAGTTTTGGTTTAGGGTTAGGGTTAGGGTTAGGATTTTGGTTAGGTTTAGGGTTAAGGTTTTTTAGGGGTAGAGTAGGGGTAGGGTTATTGTGAGGGTTTCGGTTAGTGGTAGGCTTAGGGTTAGTATTAGGGTTAGGGTTTGGGTTAGGGTTAAGGTTAGAATTAAGGTTACGATTAGGGTTAAGTTTAGGATTTTGGTTTGGATTAGTTTTAGGGTTAGGGTTTAGGGTCAGGGGTTAGGTTTAGGGTTTGGGTTAGGGTTAGGGTTAAGGTTAGGTTTAGTGTTAGGGTTTGGGTTAGGGTTCAAGTTAGGTTTTGAGATAGGGTTAGGTTTAGGGTTAGGGTTATGGTTTGGGTTAGGGTTAGGTTTAGGGTTAGGGGTTCAGTTAGGGTTAGGTTTAGGGTTAGGATTAGGGTTAGGGTTAAGGTTAGGATTAGGGTTAGTTTTAGGGTTTGGTTAGGGTTAGGGTTAGGGTTAGGGTTAGGGTTAGAATTAGGTTTAGGGTTATGGTTAGGATTAGGGTTAGGATTAGGGTTTGGGTTTGTGTTATGGTTAGGGTTAGATTTCGGGTTAGGGTTAGGGTTAGGGTTAGCGTTAGGATTAGGGTTAGGGTTAGGATTAGGATTAGGGTTAGGGTTAGGGATTTGTTTTGGGTTAGGGTTAGGGTTAGGGTTAGGGTTTGGGTTAGTGTTAGGTTTAGGGTTTGGGTTAGGGTTAGTATTGGGGTTACGATTAGGGTTTTGATTTGAGTTAGGGTTATGGTTAGGATTTGGGTTAATGTTAGGATTAGGGTTAGGGTTTGGGTTAGGGTTATGGTTAGGGTTTGTGTTAGGGTTAGGTTTACGGTGTGGGTTTGAGTTAGGGTTAGGTTTAGGGTTAGGGTTTGGGTTTGGGTTAGGGGTAGGTTTAGGTTTAGGGTTAGGGTTTGGGTTTGGGTTAGGGTTAGAGTTAGGGTTAGGGTTAGGGTTTGTGTTTGGGTAACGGTTACGATTAGGGTTAAGTTTAGTGTTTGGGTTTCGGTTAGGTTTAGGGTTAGGATTAGGTTTAGGGATAGGATTTACTGTTAAGGTTAGTGTTGGGGTTACGGTTAGGTTTTGGGTTAAGGTTAGGTTTAGGGTTAGGATTAGGTTTAAGGTTAATGTAAGGGTCAAGATTTGGGTTAGGGTTAGGTTTTGGTTTACGGTTAGGGTTAGGGTTAGGATTAGGATTAGGGTTACGGTTAGGGTTTGGGTTAGGGTTAGGGTTACGGTTAGGATTAGGGTTAGGGTTAGGGTTAGGTTTAGGTTTAGGATTTGGTTTAGGGTTAGCTTTACAGTTAGGATTAGGCTTAGGGTTTGGGCTAGGATTAGGGTTAGGGTTAATGTTAGGATGAGAGTCAAGGTTAGGGTTAGGGTTAGGGTTACGGTTAGTGGTAAGTTTATGGTTTGGGTTTGGGTTAGGGTTAGGGGTAGGGTTAGGATTAGTGTTAGGGTTTGTTTATGGTTAGGGTTAGGTATTGGGTTAGGGTTAGGGTTAGGGTTAGGGTTAGGGTTAGGGTTTGGGTTTGGTTTAGGTTTAGGATTAGGTTTAGCGTTTAATTTGGGTGTGGGTTAGGGTTAGGGTTAGGGTTTGGGTTAGTTTTAGGATTGGGGTTAGGGTTAGGGTTAGGGTTAGGGTTAGGGTTAGGGTTAGGGTTAGGGTTAGGGTTAGGATTAGGGTAAGGTTAGGGTTTGGATTAGGGTTAGGTTTAGGGTTTGGATTTGGGTTATGGTTAGGTTAGAGTTAGGGTTAGGGTTAGGGTTAGGATTAGGATTGGGGTTAGGGTTAGGGTTTTGGGTTAGGGTTAGGGTTAGGTAAGTTTTGGTTTAGGGTTAGGGTTAGGGTTAGGATTTTGGTTAGGTTTAGGGTTAAGGTTTTTTAGGGGTAGAGTAGGGGTACGGTTATTGTGAGGGTTTCGGTTAGTGGTAGGCTTAGGGTTAGTATTAGGGTTAGGGTTTGGGTTAGGGTTAAGGTTAGAATTAAGGTTACGATTAGGGTTAAGTTTAGGATTTTGGTTTGGATTAGTTTTAGGGTTAGGGTTTAGGGTCAGGGGTTAGGTTTAGGGTTTGGGTTAGGGTTAGGGTTAAGGTTAGGTTTAGTGTTAGGGTTTGGGTTAGGGTTCAAGTTAGGTTTTGAGATAGGGTTAGGTTTAGGGTTAGGGTTATGGTTTGGGTTAGGGTTAGGTTTAGGGTTAGGGGTTCAGTTAGGGTTAGGTTTAGGGTTAGGATTAGGGTTAGGGTTAAGGTTAGGATTAGGGTTAGTTTTAGGGTTTGGTTAGGGTTAGGGTTAGGGTTAGGGTTAGGGTTAGGATTAGGTTTAGGGTTAGGGTTAGGATTAGGGTTAGGATTAGGTTTTGGGTTTGTGTTATGGTTAGGGTTAGATTTAGGGTTAGGGTTAGGGTTAGGGTTAGCGTTAGGATTAGGGTTAGGGTTAGGATTAGGATTAGGGTTAGGGTTAGGGATTTGTTTTGGGTTAGGGTTAGGGTTAGGGTTAGGGTTTGGGTTAGTGTTAGGTTTAGGGTTTGGGTTAGGGTTAGTATTGGGGTTACGATTAGGGTTTTGATTTGAGTTAGGCTTATGGTTAGGATTTGGGTTAATGTTAGGATTAGGGTTAGGGTTTGGGTTAGGGTTAGGGTTAGGGTTTGTGTTAGGGTTAGGTTTACGGTGTGGGTTTGAGTTAGGGTTAGGTTTAGGGTTAGGGTTTGGGTTAGGGGTAGGTTTAGGTTTAGGGTTAGGGTTTGGGTTTGGGTTAGGGTTAGAGTTAGGGTTAGGGTTAGGGTTTGGGTTTGGGTAACGGTTACGATTAGGGTTAAGTTTAGTGTTTGGGTTTCGGTTAGGTTTAGGGTTAGGATTAGGTTTAGGGATAGGATTTACTGTTAAGGTTAGTGTTGGGGTTACGGTTAGGTTTTGGGTTAAGGTTAGGTTTAGGGTTAGGATTAGGTTTAAGGTTAATGTAAGGGTCAAGATTTGGGTTAGGGTTAGGTTTTGGTTTACGGTTAGGGTTAGGGTTAGGATTAGGATTAGGGTTACGGTTAGGGTTTGGGTTAGGGTTAGGGTTACGGTTAGGATTAGGGTTAGGGTTAGGGTTAGGTTTAGGTTTAGGATTTGGTTTAGGGTTAGCTTTACAGTTAGGATTAGGCTTAGGGTTTGGGTTAGGATTAGGGTTAGGGTTAATGTTAGGATGAGAGTCAAGGTTAGGGTTAGGGTTAGGGTTAGGGTTAGGGTTTGGGTTAGGTTTAGCGTTTGGGTTAGGGTTAGGGTTACGGTTAGTGGTAAGTTTATGGTTTGGGTTTGGGTTAGGGTTAGGGGTAGGGTTAGGATTAGTGTTAGGGTTTGTTTATGGTTAGGGTTAGGTATTGGGTTAGGGTTAGGGTTAGGGTTAGGGTTAGGGTTAGGGTTAGGGTTTGGGTTTGGTTTAGGTTTAGGATTAGGTTTAGCGTTTAATTTGGGTGTGGGTTAGGGTTAGGGTTAGGGTTTGGGTTAGTTTTAGGATTGGGGTTAGGGTTTGGGTTAGGGTTAGTGTTAGTGTTTGGTTTAGGGTTAGGGTTAGGGTTAGGGTTAGGTTTAGGTTTAGGGTTAGGGTTTGGGTTAGGGTTAATGTTAGCGTTTGGGTTAATGTTAGGATTAGGGTTAGGGTTAGCATTAGGGTTAGGGTTAAGGTTAGGTTTTGGGTTTGGGTTAGTGTTAGGGTTAGGTTTAGTGTTAGGGTTTGGGTTAGGGTTAGCATTAGGGTTTGGGTTAGGGTTAGGGTTAGGGTTAGGATTTGGGTTAGGATTAGGGTTCTAGGTAGGATTAGGTTTAGGATTTGGGTTTGGATTAGGGTTAGGTTTAGGGTTATGGTTTGGATTAGGGTTAGGGTTATGTTTAGGATTAGGGTTAGTGTTAGGGTTTCGGTTAGGTTTAGGGTTAGGGTTAGGTTTACGGTTAGGGTTAGAGTTAGGTTTAGGGTTAGGGTTAGGGTTTGAGTTAGGGTAAGGGTTACATTTAGGGTTAGGGTTAGCGTTAGGATTAGGATTAGTGTTAGGGTTAGGGTTAGGGTTTGTATTTGGGTTAGGGAAAGGATTAGGGTTAGGCTTAGTGTTAGTGTTAGGGTTTGGGTTTGGATTAGGTTAAGGGTTAGTGTTAGGGTTAGGGTTAGGGTTTGCTTTAGGGTTAGGGTTAGGTTTTGGTTTAGGGTTAGGGTTAGGGTTAGGTTTAGGGTTTGGATTTGGGTTACGTTTAGGGTTAGGGTTAGGGTTTCATTTGGGTTAGCGTTAGGTTAAGGTTAGGGTTTGGGTTAGGTTTAGGGTTATTGTTAGGATTAGGGTTAGGGTTAGGGTTAGGTTTAAGGTTAGGGTTAGGTTTTGGGTTAGGGTAAGGTTTACGTTTTGGGTTAGGGTTAGGGTTAGGTTTAGGATTAGGGTTAGTATTTGGGTTAGGGTAAGGGGTATAATTAGGATTAGGGTTAGTATTTGGATTAGGGTTAGGCTAAGTTTAGTGTTAATGTTAGGATTAGGGTTACGGTAGGGTTAGGGTTAGGGTTAGTGTTAGGGCTCGAGTTAGGGTTAGGGTTAGGGTTAGGGTTAGGCTTAGGGTTAGATTTAGGGTTAGGGTTAGCGTTTGGTTTTGGATTAGGTTTAGGGTTTCTGTTACGGTTAGCGTTGGGTTAGGGTTTGGGTTAGGGTTAGGGTTAGGGTTAGGGTTCGGGTTAGTGTTAGGGTTCGAGTTTGGGTTAGGGGTAAAGTTAGGGTTAGGGTTTGGGTTAGGGTTAGGGTTAGGATTTGGTTTAGTGTTAGGCTTATAGTTAGGATTAGTGTTAGGGTAAGTTTTAGGGTTAGGATTAGGGTTAGGGTTAGGGTTTGGGTTAGGGGTAGGGTTAGGGTTAGGGTTAGGGTTTGGGTTAGGGCTAGGGTTAGGGTTAGGGTTAGGGTTAGTGTTAGGATTAGGGTTAGGGTTAGTTTTATTGTTAGGATTAGGGTCAGGGTTAGGGTTAGGGTTAGGTTTAGGGTTAGGGTAAGGTTTAGGGTTATTGTTAGGGTTAGGGTTTTGGTTAGGGTTAGGTTTAGGGTTAGGGTTAGGGTTAGGGTTAGGGTTTGGGTTTGGGTTAGGGTTAGGTTTAGAATTTTGGTTTGGGTTAGGTTTAGGTTTAGTGTTAGGGTTAGGGTTACTGTTTGGGTTAGGGTTAGGGATAGATTTAGGGTTAGGTTTAGGATTAGGGTTAGGGTTAGCATTAGGGTTAGAGTTACGGTTTGGGTTACTGTTAGGGTAAGGGTTAGGGTTAGGGTTTCGGTTAGGGTTAGTGTTAGGTTTTGGATTAGGGTTAGGGTTAGTGTTAGGGTTAGGTTTTGGGTTAGGTTTAGGGTTAGTATTAGGGTTACGACTAGGGTTAAGTTTAGTGTTTGGGTTTGGGTTAGGTTTAGGGTTCTGGTTCGGGTTAGGGTTAGGGTAAGGTTTTAGGGCTAGGATTTGGGTTCGGGTTTGAGTTAGGGTTAGGGTGAGGGTTAGGATTAGGGTTTGTGTTAGGGTTAGGGTTATTGTTATGGGTTGAGTTAGGGTTAGGGTGAGGTTAAGGTTAGGGTTAGGAGTTGAGTTAGGGTTAGGGTTAAGGTTAGGGTTTGGGTTTGGGTTATGGTTAGGGTTAGAGTTAGGGTTAGGGTTAGGGTTAGGGTTAGGATTAGGGTTAGGGTTAGGATTAGGATTAGGGTTAGGTTTAGGGTTTT
>JAJHUQ010000034.1:11882500-11885000 GCA_035773235.1 Eospalax fontanierii | reverse complement strand
TTGGTTAGGGTTAGGGTTAGGGTTAGGGTTAGGGTTAGGGTTAGGATTAGGTTTAGGGTTAGGGTTAGGATTAGGGTTAGGATTAGGGTTTGGGGTTGTGTTATGGTTAGGGTTAGATTTCGGGTTAGGGTTAGGGTTAGGGTTAGCGTTAGGATTAGGGTTAGGGTTAGGATTAGGATTAGGGTTAGGGTTAGGGATTTGTTTTGGGTTAGGGTTAGGGTTAGGGTTAGGGTTTGGGTTAGTGTTAGGTTTAGGGTTTGGGTTAGGGTTAGTATTGGGGTTACGATTAGGGTTTTGATTTGAGTTAGGGTTATGGTTAGGATTTGGGTTAATGTTAGGATTAGGGTTAGGGTTTGGGTTAGGGTTAGGGTTAGGGTTTGTGTTAGGGTTAGGTTTACGGTGTGGGTTTGAGTTAGGGTTAGGTTTAGGGTTAGGGTTTGGGTTTGGGTTAGGGGTAGGTTTAGGTTTAGGGTTAGGGTTTGGGTTTGGGTTAGGGTTAGAGTTAGGGTTAGGGTTAGGGTTTGGGTTTGGGTAACGGTTACGATTAGGGTTAAGTTTAGTGTTTGGGTTTCGGTTAGGTTTAGGGTTAGGATTAGGTTTAGGGATAGGATTTACTGTTAAGGTTAGTGTTGGGGTTACGGTTAGGTTTTGGGTTAAGGTTAGGTTTAGGGTTAGGATTAGGTTTAAGGTTAATGTAAGGGTCAAGATTTGGGTTAGGGTTAGGTTTTGGTTTACGGTTAGGGTTAGGGTTAGGATTAGGATTAGGGTTACGGTTAGGGTTTGGGTTAGGGTTAGGGTTACGGTTAGGATTAGGGTTAGGGTTAGGGTTAGGTTTAGGTTTAGGATTTGGTTTAGGGTTAGCTTTACAGTTAGGATTAGGCTTAGGGTTTGGGTTAGGATTAGGGTTAGGGTTAATGTTAGGATGAGAGTCAAGGTTAGGGTTAGGGTTAGGGTTAGGGTTAGGGTTTGGGTTAGGTTTAGCGTTTGGGTTAGGGTTAGGGTTACGGTTAGTGGTAAGTTTATGGTTTGGGTTTGGGTTAGGGTTAGGGGTAGGGTTAGGATTAGTGTTAGGGTTTGTTTATGGTTAGGGTTAGGTATTGGGTTAGGGTTAGGGTTAGGGTTAGGGTTAGGGTTAGGGTTTGGGTTTGGTTTAGGTTTAGGATTAGGTTTAGCGTTTAATTTGGGTGTGGGTTAGGGTTAGGGTTAGGGTTTGGGTTAGTTTTAGGATTGGGGTTAGGGTTTGGGTTAGGGTTAGTGTTAGTGTTTGGTTTAGGGTTAGGGTTAGGGTTAGGGTTAGGTTTAGGTTTAGGGTTAGGGTTTGGGTTAGGGTTAATGTTAGCGTTTGGGTTAATGTTAGGATTAGGGTTAGGGTTAGCATTAGGGTTAGGGTTAAGGTTAGGTTTTGGGTTTGGGTTAGTGTTAGGGTTAGGTTTAGTGTTAGGGTTTGGGTTAGGGTTAGCATTAGGGTTTGGGTTAGGGTTAGGGTTAGGGTTAGGATTTGGGTTAGGATTAGGGTTCTAGGTAGGATTAGGTTTAGAATTTGGGTTTGGATTAGGGTTAGGTTTAGAGTTTTGGTTTGGATTAGAGTTAGAGTTATGTTTAGGAGTAGGGTTAGTGTTAGGGTTTCGGTTAGGTTTAGGGTTAGGGTTAGGTTTACGGTTAGGGTTAGAGTTAGGTTTAGGGTTAGGGTTAGGGTTTGAGTTAGGGTAAGGGTTACATTTAGGGTTAGGGTTAGCGTTAGGATTAGGATTAGTGTTAGGGTTTGTATTTGGGTTAGGGAAAGGATTAGGGTTAGGCTTAGTGTTAGTGTTAGGGTTTGGGTTTGGATTAGGTTAAGGGTTAGTGTTAGGGTTAGGGTTAGGGTTTGCTTTAGGGTTAGGGTTAGGTTTTGGTTTAGGGTTAGGGTTAGGGTTAGGTTTAGGGTTTGGATTTGGGTTACGTTTAGGGTTAGGGTTAGGGTTTCATTTGGGTTAGCGTTAGGTTAAGGTTAGGGTTTGGGTTAGGTTTAGGGTTATTGTTAGGATTAGGGTTAGGGTTAGGGTTAGGTTTAAGGTTAGGGTTAGGTTTTGGGTTAGGGTAAGGTTTACGTTTTGGGTTAGGGTTAGGGTTAGGTTTAGGATTAGGGTTAGTATTTGGGTTAGGGTAAGGGGTATAATTAGGATTAGGGTTAGTATTTGGATTAGGGTTAGGCTAAGTTTAGTGTTAATGTTAGGATTAGGGTTACGGTAGGGTTAGGGTTAGGGTTAGTGTTAGGGCTCGAGTTAGGGTTAGGGTTAGGGTTAGGGTTAGGCTTAGGGTTAGATTTAGGGTTAGGGTTAGCGTTTGGTTTTGGATTAGGATTAGGTTTAGGGTTTCTGTTACGGTTAGCGTTGGGTTAGGGTTTGGGTTAGGGTTAGGGTTAGGGTTAGGGTTCGGGTTAGTGTTAGGGTTCGAGTTTGGGTTAGGGGTAAAGTTAGGGTTAGGGTTTGGGTTAGGGTTAGGGTTAGGATTTATTTTAGTG
>JAJHUQ010000034.1:11877500-11880000 GCA_035773235.1 Eospalax fontanierii | reverse complement strand
AAGATTTGGGTTAGGTTTAGGGTTAGGGTTAGGGTTTGTGTTCGGGTTAGGGTTAGGGTTATGTTTATGTTTTGAGATAGGGTTAGGGTTAGGTTTAGGGTTATGGTTTGGGTTATGGTTAGGGTTAGGGATAGGGGTTGAGTTAGGGTTAGGGTTAGGGTTAGGGTTAGGGTTAGGGTTAGGATTAGGGTAAGGTTAGGGTTTGGATTAGGGTTAGGTTTAGGGTTTGGATTTGGGTTATGGTTAGGTTAGAGTTAGGGTTAGGGTTAGGGTTAGGATTAGGATTGGGGTTAGGGTTAGGGTTTTGGGTTAGGGTTAGGGTTAGGTAAGTTTTGGTTTAGGGTTAGGGTTAGGGTTAGGATTTTGGTTAGGTTTAGGGTTAAGGTTTTTTAGGGGTAGAGTAGGGGTAGGGTTATTGTGAGGGTTTCGGTTAGTGGTAGGCTTAGGGTTAGTATTAGGGTTAGGGTTTGGGTTAGGGTTAAGGTTAGAATTAAGGTTACGATTAGGGTTAAGTTTAGTATTTTGGTTTGGATTAGTTTTAGGGTTAGGGTTTAGGGTCAGGGGTTAGGTTTAGGGTTTGGGTTAGGGTTAGGGTTAAGGTTAGGTTTAGTGTTAGGGTTTGGGTTAGGGTTCAAGTTAGGTTTTGAGATAGGGTTAGGTTTAGGGTTAGGGTTATGGTTTGGGTTAGGGTTAGGTTTAGGGTTAGGGGTTCAGTTAGGGTTAGGTTTAGGGTTAGGATTAGGGTTAGGGTTAAGGTTAGGATTAGGGTTAGTTTTAGGGTTTGGTTAGGGTTAGGGTTAGGGTTAGGGTTAGGGTTAGGGTTAGGATTAGGTTTAGGGTTAGGGTTAGGATTAGGGTTAGGATTAGGGTTTGGGGTTGTGTTATGGTTAGGGTTAGATTTCGGGTTAGGGTTAGGGTTAGGGTTAGCGTTAGGATTAGGGTTAGGGTTAGGATTAGGATTAGGGTTAGGGTTAGGGATTTGTTTTGGGTTAGGGTTAGGGTTAGGGTTAGGGTTTGGGTTAGTGTTAGGTTTAGGGTTTGGGTTAGGGTTAGTATTGGGGTTACGATTAGGGTTTTGATTTGAGTTAGGGTTATGGTTAGGATTTGGGTTAATGTTAGGATTAGGGTTAGGGTTTGGGTTAGGGTTAGGGTTAGGGTTTGTGTTAGGGTTAGGTTTACGGTGTGGGTTTGAGTTAGGGTTAGGTTTAGGGTTAGGGTTTGGGTTTGGGTTAGGGGTAGGTTTAGGTTTAGGGTTAGGGTTTGGGTTTGGGTTAGGGTTAGAGTTAGGGTTAGGGTTAGGGTTTGGGTTTGGGTAACGGTTACGATTAGGGTTAAGTTTAGTGTTTGGGTTTCGGTTAGGTTTAGGGTTAGGATTAGGTTTAGGGATAGGATTTACTGTTAAGGTTAGTGTTGGGGTTACGGTTAGGTTTTGGGTTAAGGTTAGGTTTAGGGTTAGGATTAGGTTTAAGGTTAATGTAAGGGTCAAGATTTGGGTTAGGGTTAGGTTTTGGTTTACGGTTAGGGTTAGGGTTAGGATTAGGATTAGGGTTACGGTTAGGGTTTGGGTTAGGGTTAGGGTTACGGTTAGGATTAGGGTTAGGGTTAGGGTTAGGTTTAGGTTTAGGATTTGGTTTAGGGTTAGCTTTACAGTTAGGATTAGGCTTAGGGTTTGGGTTAGGATTAGGGTTAGGGTTAATGTTAGGATGAGAGTCAAGGTTAGGGTTAGGGTTAGGGTTAGGGTTAGGGTTTGGGTTAGGTTTAGCGTTTGGGTTAGGGTTAGGGTTACGGTTAGTGGTAAGTTTATGGTTTGGGTTTGGGTTAGGGTTAGGGGTAGGGTTAGGATTAGTGTTAGGGTTTGTTTATGGTTAGGGTTAGGTATTGGGTTAGGGTTAGGGTTAGGGTTAGGGTTAGGGTTAGGGTTTGGGTTTGGTTTAGGTTTAGGATTAGGTTTAGCGTTTAATTTGGGTGTGGGTTAGGGTTAGGGTTAGGGTTTGGGTTAGTTTTAGGATTGGGGTTAGGGTTTGGGTTAGGGTTAGTGTTAGTGTTTGGTTTAGGGTTAGGGTTAGGGTTAGGGTTAGGTTTAGGTTTAGGGTTAGGGTTTGGGTTAGGGTTAATGTTAGCGTTTGGGTTAATGTTAGGATTAGGGTTAGGGTTAGCATTAGGGTTAGGGTTAAGGTTAGGTTTTGGGTTTGGGTTAGTGTTAGGGTTAGGTTTAGTGTTAGGGTTTGGGTTAGGGTTAGCATTAGGGTTTGGGTTAGGGTTAGGGTTAGGGTTAGGATTTGGGTTAGGATTAGGGTTCTAGGTAGGATTAGGTTTAGGATTTGGGTTTGGATTAGGGTTAGGTTTAGGGTTATGGTTTGGATTAGGGTTAGGGTTATGTTTAGGATTAGGGTTAGTGTTAGGGTTTCGGTTAGGTTTAGGGTTAGGGTTAGGTTTACGGTTAGGGTTAGAGTTAGGTTTAGGGTTAGGGTTAGGGTTTGAGTTAGGGTAAGGGTTACAT
>JAJHUQ010000034.1:11862500-11872500 GCA_035773235.1 Eospalax fontanierii | reverse complement strand
TTAGGGCTAGGGTTAGGGTTAGGGTTAGGGTTAGTGTTAGGATTAGGATTAGGGTTAGGGTTTGGGTTAGGGTTATTGTTAGAGTTAGCATTAGGATTAGGGTTAGGGTTAGTTTTATTGTTAGGATTAGGGTCAGGGTTAGGGTTAGGGTTAGGTTTAGGGTTAGGGTAAGGTTTAGGGTTATTGTTAGGGTTTTGGTTAGGGTTAGGTTTAGGGTTAGGGTTAGGGTTAGGGTTAGGGTTTGGGTTTGGGGTAGGGTTAGGTTTAGAATTTTTGTTTGGGTTAGGTTTAGGTTAGGGTTAGGTTTAGTGTTTCGGTTTGGGTTAGGTTTAGGGTTCGGGTTAGAGTTAGGGTTAGGGATAGGGTTTTGTTTGGGGTTAGGGTTATGGTTATGTTTAGGGTTTGGGTTAGTGTTAGGGTTAGGGTTTCGGTTAGGGTTAGTATTGGGGTTACGATTAGCGTTTTGGTTTGGGTTAGGGTTATGATTAGGGTTTGAGTTAGTGTTAGGGTTAGGATCAGGGTTAGAGTTAGGGTAAGGGTTAGGGTTTGGTTTAGGGTTAGGGTTAGCGTTAGGTTTAAGTTTTGGGTAAGGTTTAGGGCTAGGGTTAGGGTTTGTGTTCGGGTTAGGGTTAGGGTTATGTTTATGTTTTGAGATAGGGTTAGGGTAAGGGTTAGGGTTATGGTTTGGGTTAGGGTTAGGGTTAGGGATAGGGGTTGAGTTAGGGTTAGGGTTAGGGTTAGGGTTAGGATTAGGGTAAGGTTAGGGTTTGGATTAGGGTTAGGTTTAGGGTTTGGATTTGGGTTATGGTTAGGGTTAGAGTTAGGGTTAGGGTTAGGGTTAGGGTTAGGATTAGGGTTAGGGTTAGGATCAGAATTAGGGTTAGGGTTAGGGTTTTGTTTGGGGTTAGGGTTATGGTTATGTTTAGGGTTTGGGTTAGTGTTAGGGTTAGGGTTTCGGTTAGGGTTAGTATTGGGGTTACGATTAGCGTTTTGGTTTGGGTTAGGGTTATGATTAGGGTTTGAGTTAGTGTTAGGGTTAGGGTTAGGGTTTGGGTTAGGGTTTGGGGTTAGGCATTAGGGGTTAGGTTTAGGGTTAGGGTTAGGGGTAGGGTTTGGGTTAGGGTTAGGGTTAGGGTTTGGGTTAGAGTTAGGGTTATGGTGTGGGTTTGAGTTAGGGTTAGTGTTTGGGTTATCGGTTGGGTTTTGGTTAGGGGTAGGTTTAGGTTTATGGTAAGGGTTTGGGTTTGGGTTAGGGTTAGAGTTAGAGTTAGGGTTAGGTTTTGGGTTTGGGTAACGGTTACGATTAGGGTTAAGTTTAGTGTTTGGGTTTCGGTTAGGTTTAGGGTTAGGATTAGGTTTAGGGTTAGGGTTTAGGGTTAAGGTTAGTGTTAGGGTTAGGGTTAGGTTTTGGGTTAAGGTTAGGTTTAGGGTTAGGATTACGTTTAGGGTTAGTGTAAGGGTTAAGATTTGGGTTAGGGTTAGGGTTTGGTTTAGGGTTAGGGTTAGGGTTAGGATTAGGATTGGGGTTAGGGTTAGGGTTTTGGGTTAGGGTTAGGGTTAGGTAAGTTTTGGTTTATGGTTAGGGTTAGGGTTAGGATTTTGGTTAGGTTTAGGGTTAAGGTTTTTTAGGGGTAGAGTAGGGGTAGGGTTATTGTGAGGGTTTCGGTTAGTGGTAGGCTTAGGGTTAGTATTAGGGTTAGGGTTTGGGTTAGGGTTAAGGTTAGAATTAAGGTTACGATTAGGGTTAAGTTTAGGATTTTGGTTTGGATTAGTTTTAGGGTTAGGGTTTAGGGTCAGGGGTTAGGTTTAGGGTTTGGGTTAGGGTTAGGGTTAAGGTTAGGTTTAGTGTTAGGGTTTGGGTTAGGGTTCAAGTTAGGTTTTGAGATAGGGTTAGGTTTAGGGTTAGGGTTATGGTTTGGGTTAGGGTTAGGTTTAGGGTTAGGGGTTCAGTTAGGGTTAGGTTTAGGGTTAGGATTAGGGTTAGGGTTAAGGTTAGGATTAGGGTTAGTTTTAGGGTTTGGTTAGGGTTAGGGTTAGGGTTAGGGTTAGGGTTAGGATTAGGTTTAGGGTTAGGGTTAGGATTAGAGTTAGGATTAGGTTTTGGGTTTGTGTTATGGTTAGGGTTAGATTTAGGGTTAGGGTTAGGGTTAGGGTTAGCGTTAGGATTAGGGTTAGGGTTAGGATTAGGATTAGGGTTAGGGTTAGGGATTTGTTTTGGGTTAGGGTTAGGGTTAGGGTTAGGGTTTGGGTTAGTGTTAGGTTTAGGGTTTGGGTTAGGGTTAGTATTGGGGTTACGATTAGGGTTTTGATTTGAGTTAGGCTTATGGTTAGGATTTGGGTTAATGTTAGGATTAGGGTTAGGGTTTGGGTTAGGGTTAGGGTTAGGGTTTGTGTTAGGGTTAGGTTTACGGTGTGGGTTTGAGTTAGGGTTAGGTTTAGGGTTAGGGTTTGGGTTAGGGGTAGGTTTAGGTTTAGGGTTAGGGTTTGGGTTTGGGTTAGGGTTAGAGTTAGGGTTAGGGTTAGGGTTTGGGTTTGGGTAACGGTTACGATTAGGGTTAAGTTTAGTGTTTGGGTTTCGGTTAGGTTTAGGGTTAGGATTAGGTTTAGGGATAGGATTTACTGTTAAGGTTAGTGTTGGGGTTACGGTTAGGTTTTGGGTTAAGGTTAGGTTTAGGGTTAGGATTAGGTTTAAGGTTAATGTAAGGGTTAAGATTTGGGTTAGGGTTAGGTTTTGGTTTACGGTTAGGGTTAGGGTTAGGATTAGGATTAGGGTTACGGTTAGGGTTTGGGTTAGGGTTAGGGTTACGGTTAGGATTAGGGTTAGGGTTAGGGTTAGGTTTAGGTTTAGGATTTGGTTTAGGGTTAGCTTTACAGTTAGGATTAGGCTTAGGGTTTGGGTTAGGGTTAGGGTTAGGGTTAATGTTAGGATGAGAGTCAAGGTTAGGGTTAGGGTTAGGGTTAGGGTTAGGGTTTGGGTTAGGTTTAGCTTTTGGGTTAGGGTTAGGGTTACGGTTAGTGGTAAGTTTATGGTTTGGGTTTGGGTTAGGGTTAGGGGTAGGGTTAGGATTAGTGTTACGGTTTGTTTATGGTTAGGGTTAGGTATTGGGTTAGGGTTAGGGTTAGGGTTTGGGTTTGGTTTAGGTTTAGGATTAGGTTTAGCGTTTAATTTGGGTGTGGGTTAGGGTTAGGGTTAGGGTTTGGGTTAGTTTTAGGATTGGGGTTAGGGTTTGGGTTAGGGTTAGTGTTAGTGTTTGGTTTAGGGTTAGGGTTAGGGTTAGGGTTAGGTTTAGGTTTAGGGTTAGGGTTTGGGTTAGGGTGAATGTTAGCGTTTGGGTTAATGTAAGGATTAGGGTTAGGCTTAGCATTAGGGTTAGGGTTAAGGTTAGGTTTTGGGTTTGGGTTAGTGTTAGGGTTAGGTTTAGTGTTAGGGTTTGGGTTAGGGTTAGCATTAGGGTTTGGGTTAGGGTTAGGGTTAGGGTTAGGATTAGGGTTCTAGGTAGGATTAGGTTTAGGATTTGGGTTTGGATTAGGGTTAGGTTTAGGGTTATGGTTTGGATTAGGGTTAGGGTTATGTTTAGGATTAGGGTTAGTGTTAGGGTTTCGGTTAGGTTTAGGGTTAGGGTTAGGGTTTGAGTTAGGGTAAGGGTTACATTTAGGGTTAGGATTAGCGTTAGGATTAGGATTAGTGTTAGGGTTAGGGTTAGGGTTTGTATTTGGGTTAGGGAAAGGATTAGGGTTAGGCTTAGTGTTAGTGTTAGGGTTTGGGTTTGGATTAGGTTAAGGGTTAGTGTTAGGGTTAGGGTTAGGGTTTGCTTTAGGGTTAGGGTTAGGTTTTGGTTTAGGGTTAGGGTTAGGGTTAGGTTTAGGGTTTGGATTTGGATTTGGGTTAGGTTTAGGGTTAGGGTTAGGGTTTCATTTGGGTTAGCGTTAGGTTAAGGTTAGGGTTTGGGTTAGGTTTAGGGTTATTGTTAGGATTAGGGTTAGGGTTAGGGTTAGGTTTAAGGTTAGGGTTAGGTTTTGGGTTAGGGTAAGGTTTACGTTTTGGGTTAGGGTTAGGGTTAGGTTTAGGATTAGGGTTAGTATTTGGGTTAGGGTAAGGGGTATAATTAGGATTAGGGTTAGTATTTGGATTAGGGTTAGGCTAAGTTTAGTGTTAATGTTAGGATTAGGGTTACGGTAGGGTTAGGGTTAGGGTTAGTGTTAGGGCTCGAGTTAGGGTTAGGGTTAGGGTTAGGGTTAGGCTTAGGGTTAGATTTAGGGTTAGGGTTAGCGTTTGGTTTTGGATTAGGATTAGGTTTAGGGTTTCTGTTACGGTTAGCGTTGGGTTAGGGTTTGGGTTAGGGTTAGGGTTAGGGTTAGGGTTCGGGTTAGTGTTAGGGTTCGAGTTTGGGTTAGGGATAAAGTTAGGGTTAGGGTTTGGGTTAGGGTTAGGGTTAGGATTTGGTTTAGTGTTAGGCTTATAGTTAGGATTAGTGTTTGGGTAAGTTTTAGGGTTAGGATTAGGGTTAGGGTTAGGGTTTGGGTTAGGGGTAGGGTTAGGGTTAGGGTTAGGGTTTGGGTTAGGGCTAGGGTTAGGGTTAGGGTTAGGGTTAGTGTTAGGATTAGGGTTAGGGTTAGTTTTATTGTTAGGATTAGGGTCAGGGTTAGGGTTAGGGGTAGGTTTAGGGTTAGGGTAAGGTTTAGGGTTATTGTTAGGGTTAGGGTTTTGGTTAGGGTTAGGTTTAGGGTTAGGGTTAGGGTTAGGGTTAGGGTTAGGGTTTGGGTTTGGGTTAGGGTTAGGTTTAGAATTTTGTTTTGGGTTAGGTTTAGGTTTAGTGTTAGGGTTAGGGTTACTGTTTGGGTTAGGGTTAGGGATAGATTTAGGGTTAGGTTTAGGATTAGGGTTAGGGTTAGCATTAGGGTTAGAGTTACGGTTTGGGTTACTGTTAGGGTAAGGGTTAGGGTTAGGGTTTCGGTTAGGGTTAGTGTTAGGTTTTGGATTAGGGTTAGGGTTAGTGTTAGGGTTAGGGTTTGGGTTAGGTTTAGGGTTAGTATTAGGGTTACGACTAGGGTTAAGTTTAGTGTTTGGGTTTGGGTTAGGTTTAGGGTTCTGGTTCGGGTTAGGGTTAGGGTAAGGTTTTAGGGCTAGGATTTGGGTTAGGGTTTGAGTTAGGGTTAGGGTGAGGGTTAGGATTAGGGTTTGTGTTAGGGTTAGGGTTATTGTTATGGGTTGAGTTAGGGTTAGGGTGAGGTTAAGGTTAGGGTTAGAAGTTGAGTTAGTGTTGGGGTTAAGGTTAGGGTTTGGGTTTGGGTTATGGTTAGGGTTAGAGTTAGGGTTAGGGTTAGGGTTAGGGTTAGGATTAGGGTTAGGGTTAGGATTAGGATTAGGGTTAGGTTTAGGGTTTTGGTTTGGGTTAGGGTTAGGGTTAGGTTTAGGTTTTGGGTTAGTGTTAGGTTTAGGGTTTGGGTTAGGGTTAGTATTGGGGTTACGATTAGGGTTTTGGTTTGGTTTAGGGTTATGGTTAGGGTTTGGGTTAGAGTTAGGGTAGGGTTAGGGTTTGGGTTAGGGTTTGGAGTTAGGGGTTGGGGTTAGGTTTAGGGATAGGGTTAGGGTTAGGGTTTGGGTTAGGGTTAGGGTTAGGGTTCGGTTTGGGTTAGGGTTAGGGTTACGGTGTGGGTTTGAGTTAGGGTTAGGGTTAGGGTTAGGGTTTGGGTTTGGTTTAGTGCTTGGTTTAGGGTTAGGGTTAGAGTTAGGATTAGGATTAGATTTAGGGTTAGGGTTTGGGTTAGGTTTTAGGGTTAGGGTTCGGTTTAGGTTTTGTTTTAGGGTTAGGGTTAGGGTTAGGGTTTGAGTTAGGGTTAGTCTTAGGTTTAGGGTTATGGTTTTTGTTAGGTTTAGGGTTAGGGTCAGTGTTTGAGTTTGAGTTAAGTTTAGGGTTAGGGTTAGGTTTAGGGTTAGGGTTAGGATTAGGTTTAGGATTAGGGTTAGGTTTAGTGTTTCGGTTTGGGTTAGGTTTAGGGTTCGGGTTCGGGTTAGTGTTAGCGTTAGGGTAAGGTTTTAGGGCTAGGGTTAGGGTTACGGTTTGAGTTAGTGTTAGGGTTAGGGTTAGGATTAGGGTTTGGGTTAGGGTTTGGGTTAGGGTTAGGGTTAGTGTTCGGTTTAGATTTTTGGTTAGGTTTAGGGTTAGGATTATGGTTAGGGTTAGGGTTAGGATTTGGTTTAGGGTTAGGGTAGGGGTAGGGTTAGGGTGAGGGTTCGGATTAGGGTTAGGGTTTGGGTATGGGTTAGGGTTAGGGTTAGGATTAGGATTACGGTTAGGTTTAGGGTTAGGGTTAGGGTTAGTGTTAAGGTTAGGGTTTGGATTAGGGTTAAGGTTACGATTAGGGTTAAGTTTAGGTTTTGGGTTTGGGTTAGGTCTAGGGTTAGTTTAAGGGTTAGGGTTAGGTTTAGTGTTTAGGGTTAGGATTAGGGTTAGTGTTTGGGTTAGGGTTAGGGTTAGGGTTTGGTTTAGGGTTAGGGTTAGGGTTAGGGTTAGGTTTTGGTTTGGGTTAGGGTTAGAGTAAGGGTTTGGGTTAGTGTTAGGGTTAGGGTTAGGGTTAGGGTTAGGGTTAGGGTTTAGGTTTAGGGTTAGGTTTAGGGTTTGGGTTAGGGTTAGGGTTAGGGTTAAGGTTAGGATTAGGTTTAGGGTTAGGGTTAGGGTTTGGTTTAGGATTAGGTTTAGGGTTAGGTTTAGGTTTTTGGTTAGTTTTAATGTTAGGATTAGGGTTTGGATTCGGGATAGACTTATGGTTAGGGTTAGGGTTTGAGTTAGGGTTAGGGTTTGGGTTAGGGTTAGGGTTTGGGTTAGGGTTAGGGTTAGGGTTAGGGTTAGGGTTAGGGTTAGGGTTAGGTTAAGGGTTACGATTAGGGTTAAGTTTAGTGTTTGGGTTTCGGTTAGGTTTAGGGTTAGGGTTACGATTAGTGTTAGGTTTAGGGTTTGGGTTTCGGTTAGTTTTAGCGTTAGGATTAGGGTTAGGGTTAGGGTTTAGGGTTAAGGTTAGTGTTAGGGTTAGGTTTAGGCTTTGGGTTAAGTTTAGGTTTAGGTTTAGGATTTGGGTTAGTGTTAGTATAAGGGTTAAGATTTGGGTTAGGGTTAGGGTTTGGTTTAGGGTTACGGTTAGGGTAAGGAATAGGATTAGGGTTCGGTTAGAGTTTTGGCTTGGGTTAGGGTTAGGTTTAAGTTTAAGTTTTGGGTTAGGGTTAGGGTTAGGGATAAGGTTAGGGTTAGGGTTAGGGTTAGGATCAGGGTTAGGGTTAGGGTAAGGGTTAGGGTTTGGTTTAGGGTTAGGGTTAGCGTTAGGTTTAAGTTTTGGGTTAGGTTTAAGGTTATGGTTAGGGTTTGTGTTCGGGTTAGGGAAAGGATTAGGGTTAGGGTTAGTGTTAGTGTTAGGGTTTGGGTTTGGATTAGGTTAAGGGTTAGTGTTAGGGTTAGTGTTAGGGTTTGCTTTAGGGTTAGGGTTAGGTTTTGGTTTAGGGTTAGGGTTAGGGTTAGGTTTGGGGTTTGGATTTGGGTTAGGTTTAGGGTTAGGGTTAGGGTTTCATTTGGGTTAGGGTTAGGGTTAAGGTTAGGGTTTGGGTTAGGTTTAGGGTTATTGTTAGGATTAGGGTTAGGGTTAGGGTTAGGTTTAAGGTTAGGGTTAGGGTTTGGGTTAGGGTAAGGTTTACGTTTTGGGTTAGGGTTAGGGTTAGGTTTAGGATTAGGGTTAGTAGTTGGGTTAGGGGAAGGGGTATAATTAGGATTAGGTTTAGTATTTGGGTGAGGGTTAGGCTAAGTTTAGTGTGAGTGTTAGAATTAGGGTTACGGTAGGGTTAGGGTTAGGGTTAGTGTTAGGGCTCGAGTTAGGGTTAGGGTTAGGGTTAGGGTTAGGCTTAGGGTTAGATTTAGGGTTAGGGTTAGCGTTTGGTTTTGGATTAGGATTAGGTTTAGGGTTTCTGTTACGGTTAGCGTTGGGTTAGGGTTTGGGTTAGGGTTAGGGTTAGGGTTAGGGTTCGGGTTAGTGTTAGGGTTCGAGTTTGAGTTAGGGGTAAAGTTAGGGTTAGGGTTTGGGTTAGGGTTAGGGTTAGGATTTGGTTTAGTGTTAGGGTTATAGTTAGGATTAGTGTTAGGGTAAGTTTTAGGGTTAGGGTTAGGGTTAGGGTTAGGGTTTGGGTTACGGGTAGGGTTAGGGTTAGGGTTAGGGTTAGGGTTTGGGTTAGGGCTAGGGTTAGGGTTAGGGTTAGGGTTAGTGTTAGGATTAGGATTAGGGTTAGGGTTTGGGTTAGGGTTATTGTTAGAGTAAGCATTAGGATTAGGCTTAGGGTTAGATCTATTGTTAGAATTAGGGACAGGGTTAGAGTTAGGGTTAGGTTTAGGGTTAGGGTAAGGTTTAGGGTTATTGTTAGGGTTTTGGTTAGGGTTAGGTTTAGGGTTAGGGTTAGGGTTAGGGTTAGGGTTTGGGTTTGGGGTAGGGTTAGGTTTAGAATTTTGGTTTGGGTTAGGTTTAGGTTTAGTGTTAGGGTTAAGGTTCCTGTTTGTGTTAGGGTTAGGGATAGATTTAGGGTTAGGTTTAGGATTAGGGTTAGGGTTAGCATTAGGGTTAGAGTTACGGTTTGGGTTAGGGTTAGGGTTAGGGTTAGGGTTTCAGTTAGGGTTAGTGTTAGGTTTTGGATTAGGGTTAGGGTTAGTGTTAGGGTTAGGCTTTGGGTTAGGTTTAGGGTTAGTATTAGGGTTACGACTAGGGTTAAGTTTAGTGTTTGGGTTTGGGTTAGGTTTAGGGTTCTGGTTCGGGTTAGGGTTAGGGTAAGGTTTTAGGGCTAGGATTTGGGTTAGGGTTTGAGTTAGGGTTAGGGTGAGGGTTAGGATTAGGGTTTGTGTTAGTGTTAGGGTTATTGTTATGGGTTGGGTTAGGGTTAGGGTGAGGTTAAGGTTAGGGTTAGGAGTTGAGTTAGGATTAGGGTTAAGGTTAGGGTTTGGGTTTGGGTTATGGTTAGGGTTAGAGTTAGGGTTAGGGTTAGGGTTAGGGTTAGGATTAGGGATAGGGTTAGGATTAGGATTAGGGTTAGGTTTAGGGTTTTGGTTTGGGTTAGGGTTAGGGTTAGGTTTAGGGTTTGGGTTAGTGTTAGGTTTAGGGTTTGGGTTAGGGTTAGTATTTGGGTTACTATTAGGGTTTAGGTTTGGTTTAGGGTTATGGTTAGGGTTTGGGAGAGTTAGGGTTAGGGTTAGGGTTTGGGTTAGGTTTTGGAGTTAGGGGTTGGGGTTAGGTTTAGGGATAGGGTTAGGGTTAGGGTTTGGGTTAGGGTTAGGGTTAGGGTTAGGTTTGGGTTAGGGTTAGGGTTACGGTGTGGGTTTGAGTTAGGGTTTGGGTTAGGGTTAGGGTTTGGGTTTGGTTTAGTGCTTGGTTTATTGTTAGGGTTAGGGTTAGGATTAGGATTAGATTTAGGGTTAGGGTTTGGGTTAGGGTTAGGGTTAGGGTTCGGTTTAGGTTTTGTTTTAGGGTTAGGGTTAGGGTTAGTGTTTGAGTTAGTGTTAGTCTTAGTTTTAGGGTTATGGTTTTTGTTAGGTTTAGGGTTAGGGTCAGTGTTTGAGTTTGAATTAAGTTTAGGGTTAGCGTTAGGTTTAGGGTTAGGGTTAGGATTAGGTTTAGGATTAGGGTTAGGTTTAGTGTTTCGGTTTGGGTTAGGTTTAGGGTTCGGGTTAGGGTTAGTGTTAGCGTTAGGGTAAGGTTTTAGGGCTAGGGTTAGGGTTACGGTTTGAGTTAGTGTTAGGGTTAGGGTTAGGATTAGGGTTTGGGTTAGGGTTTGGGTTAGGGTTAGGGTTAGTGTTCGGTTTAGATTTTTGGTTAGGGTTAGGGTTAGGATTATGGTTAGGGTTAGGGTTAGGATTTGGTTTAGGGTTAGGGTAGGGGTAGGGTTAGGGTGAGGGTTTGGATTAGGGTTAGGGTTTGGGTATGGGTTAGGGTTAGTGTTAAGGTTAGGGTTTGGGTTAGGGTTAAGGTTACGATT
>JAJHUQ010000034.1:11847500-11857500 GCA_035773235.1 Eospalax fontanierii | reverse complement strand
GTTTGGGTTAGGTTTAGGGTTAGGGTTATGGTTTGGGTTTCGGTTAGGTTTAGGGTTACGGTTAGGGTTAGGGTTAGGGTTAGGGTTAATGTTAGGATTAGGTTTAGGGTTAGGGTTAGAGTTAAGGATGGGTTAGGGTTAGGATTAGGGTTAGGATTAGGGTTTGGGTTAGGGTTAGGGTTAGGTTTAGGATTTGGTTTAGGGTTAACTTACAGTTAGGATTAGGGTTAGAGTTTGGGTTAGAGTTACGCTTAGGGATAGGGTTAATGTTAGGATGAGAGTCAGGGTTAGGGTTAGGGTTAGAGTTAGGGTTTGGGTTAGGTTTAGCGTTAGGGTAGGGGTTTGGGTTAGGGATAGGTTTAGGGTTAGGGTTTGGGTTAGGGGTAAGTTTATGGTTTGGTTTGGGTTAGGTTTAGGGGTACGGTTTGGATTAGTGTTAGGGTTTGTTTTAGCGTTAGGGTTAGGTTTTGGGATCGGGTTAGGGTTAGGGTTAGGGTTAGGGTTAGGGTTAGGGTTAGGGTTAGGGTTTGGGTTTGGGTTAGGTTTAGATTTAGGGTTAGGGTTTAATTTCGGTTAGGTTTAGGTTTAGGGTTAGGGTTGGGGTTAGGGTTTGGGTTAGGGCTTGGGTTAGGGTTAGGGTTATGTTTAGGATTAGGGTTAGGGTTACAGTTAGGGTTAGGGTTAGGGTTATGTTTAGAATTAGGGTTAGGGTTACAGTTAGGGTTAGGGTTAGGTTTAGGGTTAGGGTTTGGGTTAGGGTTAGGGTTAGCGTTAGGGTTAGCGTTTGGTTTAGGGTTAGGGTTAGGGTTTGGTTTAGGGTTAGAGTTAGGGTTAGTGTTAGGTTTTAGCTTTGGGTTAGGGTTAGCTTTAGGGTTAGGGTTAGGGTTTGGGTTTGGGTTAGGTTTAGGGTTAGGGTTAGGTTTAGGTTTAGGGTTAAGTTTAGGGTTATGGTTAGGTTTGGTGTTTGGGTTGGGGTTGGGGTAGGGTTAAGGGTTAGGGTCAGTGTGAGTGTTAGGGTTTGGGCTTTGGTTAGGGTTAGGGTTAGGGTTAGGGTTAGGCTTAGTGTTTGGTTTAGGGTTAGGGTTATGTTTAGGTTTTTGGTTAGGTATAGGGTTAGGGTTAGGGTTTGGGTTAGGGTTAGGGTTAGGATTGGGGTTTAGGTTAGGGTTAGGGTTAGGGTTTTGTTTTGGGTTAGGGTTACGGTTGCGGTTAGGGTAAGGGTTTTTGTTAGGTTTAGGTTTAGGGTTTGGATTATGGTTATGGTTTGGTTTTGGTTTAGCGTTAGGTTTAGGGTTACGGTTAGGTTTAGAGTTAGGGTTAGGGTTAGTGTTAGGGTTAGTTTTAATGTTAGGATTAGGTTTTGGATTCGGGATAGAGTTAGGTTTACGGTTTGTGTTAGGGTTAGGGTTAGGATTAGGGTTAGGGTTAGCGTTTCGGTTAGGGTTAGGGTTAGGGTTGGGTTTGGGTTATGGTTAGGTTTAATGTTATATTTAGTATTAGTTTTAGGGTTAGGGTTAGGGTTAGGGTAGGGTTTGGGTTAGGTTTAGGGTTAGGCTTAGTATTTTGTTTAGGGTTAGGGTTATAGCTAGGGTTAGGGTTAGGGTTATGGTTAGGATTTGGGTTTGGGTTAGGGTTAGGGTTAGGGTTAGGGTTTGGTTTAGGGGTAGGGTTAGGGCTAAGATTAGGGTTTTGGTTATGGTTAGGGTTAGGGTTAAGGTTAGGTTTAGGGTAAGGGTTAATGTTAGGATTAGGGTTAGGGTTCCGGTTAGGGTTAAGGTTAGGATTTGGGTTAGGTTTAGGGTTAGGTTTAGGATTAGGGTTAGGGTTAGTTTAAGGATTAGGGTTAGGGTTAGGGTTAGGGTTACGGTTAGGGTTTGGTTTATTGTTAGCTTTATTCTTAGGATTAGTGTTAGGGTTTGGGTTAGGGTTAATGTTAGGATTTGGGTTAATGTTAGGATTAGGGTTAGGTTAGGGTAAGGGTTAGGGTTAGGGTTAGGGTTAGGGTTAGGATTAGTTTTAGGGATAGGATTTGGGTTAGGATTAGGGTTATAGTTAGGATTATGTTTAGGATTTGGGTTAGGTTTAGGGTTAGGTTTAGGGTTAACGTTAGGATTAGGGTTAGGGTTAGGGTTAGGGTTACGGTTTGGATTAGGGTTAGGGTTATGGTTAGAATTATGATGAGGCTTGTGTTTGGGTTAAGGTTAGGGTTAGGTTTAGGGTTAGGTTTAGGAATAGGGTTAGGTTTACGGTTAGGGTTAGTGTTAGGGTTTGGGTTAGGGTCAGGGTTAAGTTTAGGGTTAGTGTTTGTGTTTGGTTAGGGTTAGGGTTAGGATTAGGGTTTGGGGTAGGTTTAGTGTTAGGGTTAGGGTTTGTGTTAGGGTTAGGGTTAGGGTTAGGGTTAGGGTTAGGCTTTGGGTTTGGGTTAGGGTTAGGTTTAGGGTTAGGGTTTGGGTTAGGTTTAGGGTTTGGTTTAGGGTTAGGTTTACGATTAGGGTTAGGTTTAGGATTAGGGTTACGGTTAGCATTTCGGTTAGGGTTACGGTTAGGGTTAAGGTTTGGTTTTGGGTTAGGGTTAGGTTTAGTGTTAGATTAATATTAGTTTTAGGGTTAGCGTTAGGGTTAGGGTTTGGGTTAGGCTTAGGGTTAGGCTTAGTATTTGGTTTAGGGTTAGTGTTATAGTCAGGATTAGGGTTAGGGTTTCGGTTAGGGTTAGGGTTAGGTTAGTGTTAGGGCTCGAGTTAGGGTTAGGGTTAGGATTAGGGTTAGGCTTAGGGTTAGATTTAGGGTTAGGGTTAGGTTTTGGGTTTGGGTAACGGTTACGATTAGGGTTAAGTTTAGTGTTTGGGTTTCGGTTAGGTTTAGGGTTAGGATTAGGTTTAGGGTTAGGGTTTAGGGTTAAGGTTAGTGTTAGGGTTAGGGTTAGGTTTTGGGTTAAGGTTAGGTTTAGGGTTAGGATTAGGTTTAGGGTTAGTGTAAGGGTTAAGATTTGGGTTAGGGTTAGGGTTAGGATTAGGGTTAGCGTTAGGGTTAGGGTTAGGATTTGGTTTAGGGTTAGCCTTATATTTAGTATTAGTGTTAGGGTTTGTGTTAGGGTTAATGTTAGGGTTTGGGTTAATTTTAGGATTAGAGTTGGGGTTAGGGTTAGGGTTAGGTTTAGGGTTAGGGTTAGGGTTAAGGTTAGGCTTTTGGTTTGGGTTACGGTTAGGGTTTGCGTTAGGGTTAGGTTTAGGGTTAAGTTTAGGCTTTGGGTTTGGGTTATGTTTAGGGTAAGGGTTATGGTTAGGCTTTGGGTTTGGGTTAGGTTTAGGGTTAGGGTTATGGTTTGGGTTTCGGTTAGGTTTAGGGTTACGGTTAGGGTTAGGGTTAGGGTTAGGGTTAATGTTAGGATTAGGTTTAGGGTTAGGGTTAGAGTTAAGGATGGGTTAGGGTTAGGATTAGGGTTAGGATTAGGGTTTGGGTTAGGGTTAGGGTTAGGTTTAGGATTTGGTTTAGGGTTAACTTACAGTTAGGATTAGGGTTAGAGTTTGGGTTAGAGTTACGCTTAGGGATAGGGTTAATGTTAGGATGAGAGTCAGGGTTAGGGTTAGGGTTAGAGTTAGGGTTTGGGTTAGGTTTAGCGTTAGGGTAGGGGTTTGGGTTAGGGATAGGTTTAGGGTTAGGGTTTGGGTTAGGGGTAAGTTTATGGTTTGGTTTGGGTTAGGTTTAGGGGTACGGTTTGGATTAGTGTTAGGGTTTGTTTTAGCGTTAGGGTTAGGTTTTGGGATCGGGTTAGGGTTAGGGTTAGGGTTAGGGTTAGGGTTAGGGTTAGGGTTAGGGTTTGGGTTTGGGTTAGGTTTAGATTTAGGGTTAGGGTTTAATTTCGGTTAGGTTTAGGTTTAGGGTTAGGGTTGGGGTTAGGGTTTGGGTTAGGGTTTGGGTTAGGTTTAGGGTTATGTTTAGGATTAGGGTTAGGGTTACAGTTAGGGTTAGGGTTAGGGTTATGTTTAGAATTAGGGTTAGGGTTACAGTTAGGGTTAGGGTTAGGTTTAGGGTTAGGGTTTGGGTTAGGGTTAGGGTTAGCGTTAGGGTTAGCGTTTGGTTTAGGGTTAGGGTTAGGGTTTGGTTTAGGGTTAGAGTTAGGGTTAGTGTTAGGTTTTAGCTTTGGGTTAGGGTTAGCTTTAGGGTTAGGGTTAGGGTTTGGGTTTGGGTTAGGTTTAGGGTTAGGGTTAGGTTTAGGTTTAGGGTTAAGTTTAGGGTTATGGTTAGGTTTGGTGTTTGGGTTGGGGTTAGGGTAGGGTTAAGGGTTAGGGTCAGTGTGAGTGTTAGGGTTTGGGCTTTGGTTAGGGTTAGGGTTAGGGTTAGGGTTAGGCTTAGTGTTTGGTTTAGGGTTAGGGTTATGTTTAGGTTTTTGGTTAGGTATAGGGTTAGGGTTAGGGTTTGGGTTAGGGTTAGGGTTAGGATTGGGGTTTAGGTTAGGGTTAGGGTTAGGGTTTTGTTTTGGGTTAGGGTTACGGTTGCGGTTAGGGTAAGGGTTTTTGTTAGGTTTAGGTTTAGGGTTTGGATTATGGTTATGGTTTGGTTTTGGTTTAGCGTTAGGTTTAGGGTTACGGTTAGGTTTAGAGTTAGGGTTAGGGTTAGTGTTAGGGTTAGTTTTAATGTTAGGATTAGGTTTTGGATTCGGGATAGAGTTAGGTTTACGGTTTGTGTTAGGGTTAGGGTTAGGATTAGGGTTAGGGTTAGCGTTTCGGTTAGGGTTAGGGTTAGGGTTGGGTTTGGGTTATGGTTAGGTTTAATGTTATATTTAGTATTAGTTTTAGGGTTAGGGTTAGGGTTAGGGTAGGGTTTGGGTTAGGTTTAGGGTTAGGCTTAGTATTTTGTTTAGGGTTAGGGTTATAGCTAGGGTTAGGGTTAGGGTTATGGTTAGGATTTGGGTTTGGGTTAGGGTTAGGGTTAGGGTTAGGGTTTGGTTTAGGGGTAGGGTTAGGGCTAAGATTAGGGTTTTGGTTATGGTTAGGGTTAGGGTTAAGGTTAGGTTTAGGGTAAGGGTTAATGTTAGGATTAGGGTTAGGGTTCCGGTTAGGGTTAAGGTTAGGATTTGGGTTAGGTTTAGGGTTAGGTTTAGGATTAGGGTTAGGGTTAGTTTAAGGATTAGGGTTAGGGTTAGGGTTAGGGTTACGGTTAGGGTTTGGTTTATTGTTAGCTTTATTCTTAGGATTAGTGTTAGGGTTTGGGTTAGGGTTAATGTTAGGATTTGGGTTAATGTTAGGATTAGGGTTAGGTTAGGGTAAGGGTTAGGGTTAGGGTTAGGGTTAGGGTTAGGATTAGTTTTAGGGATAGGATTTGGGTTAGGATTAGGGTTATAGTTAGGATTATGTTTAGGATTTGGGTTAGGTTTAGGGTTAGGTTTAGGGTTAACGTTAGGATTAGGGTTAGGGTTAGGGTTAGGGTTACGGTTTGGATTAGGGTTAGGGTTATGGTTAGAATTATGATGAGGCTTGTGTTTGGGTTAAGGTTAGGGTTAGGTTTAGGGTTAGGTTTAGGAATAGGGTTAGGTTTACGGTTAGGGTTAGTGTTAGGGTTTGGGTTAGGGTCAGGGTTAAGTTTAGGGTTAGTGTTTGTGTTTGGTTAGGGTTAGGGTTAGGATTAGGGTTTGGGGTAGGTTTAGTGTTAGGGTTAGGGTTTGTGTTAGGGTTAGGGTTAGGGTTAGGGTTAGGGTTAGGCTTTGGGTTTGGGTTAGGGTTAGGTTTAGGGTTAGGGTTTGGGTTAGGTTTAGGGTTTGGTTTAGGGTTAGGTTTACGATTAGGGTTAGGTTTAGGATTAGGGTTACGGTTAGCATTTCGGTTAGGGTTACGGTTAGGGTTAAGGTTTGGTTTTGGGTTAGGGTTAGGTTTAGTGTTAGATTAATATTAGTTTTAGGGTTAGCGTTAGGGTTAGGGTTTGGGTTAGGCTTAGGGTTAGGCTTAGTATTTGGTTTAGGGTTAGTGTTATAGTCAGGATTAGGGTTAGGGTTTCGGTTAGGGTTAGGGTTAGGTTAGTGTTAGGGCTCGAGTTAGGGTTAGGGTTAGGATTAGGGTTAGGCTTAGGGTTAGATTTAGGGTTAGGGTTAGGTTTTGGGTTTGGGTAACGGTTACGATTAGGGTTAAGTTTAGTGTTTGGGTTTCGGTTAGGTTTAGGGTTAGGATTAGGTTTAGGGTTAGGGTTTAGGGTTAAGGTTAGTGTTAGGGTTAGGGTTAGGTTTTGGGTTAGGTTAGGTTTAGGGTTAGGATTAGGTTTAGGGTTAGTGTAAGGGTTAAGATTTGGGTTAGGGTTAGGGTTAGGATTAGGGTTAGGGTTAGGGTTAGGGTTAGGATTTGGTTTAGGGTTAGCCTTATATTTAGTATTAGTGTTAGGGTTTGTGTTAGGGTTAATGTTAGGGTTTGGGTTAATTTTAGGATTAGAGTTGGGGTTAGGGTTAGGGTTAGGTTTAGGGTTAGGGTTAGGGTTAAGGTTAGGCTTTTGGTTTGGGTTACGGTTAGGGTTTGCGTTAGGGTTAGGTTTAGGGTTAAGTTTAGGCTTTGGGTTTGGGTTATGTTTAGGGTAAGGGTTATGGTTAGGCTTTGGGTTTGGGTTAGGTTTAGGGTTAGGGTTATGGTTTGGGTTTAGGGTAGGTTTAGGGTTACGGTTAGGGATAGGGTTAGGGTTAGGGTTAATGTTAGGATAAGGTTTAGGGTTAGGGTTAGAGTTAAGGATGGGATAGGGATAGGATTAGGGTTAGGAATAGGGTTTGGGTTAGGGTTAGGGTTAGGTTTAGGATTTGGTTTAGGGTTAACTTACAGTTAGGATTAGGGTTAGAGTTTGGGTTAGAGTTACGCTTAGGGATAGGGTTAATGTTAGGATGAGAGTCAGGGTTAGGGTTAGGGTTAGAGTTAGGGTTTGGGTTAGGTTTAGCGTTAGGGTAGGGGTTTGGGTTAGGGATAGGTTTAGGGTTAGGGTTTGGGTTAGGGGTAAGTTTATGGTTTGGTTTGGGTTAGGTTTAGGGGTACGGTTTGGATTAGTGTTAGGGTTTGTTTTAGCGTTAGGGTTAGGTTTTGGGATCGGGTTAGGGTTAGGGTTAGGGTTAGGGTTAGGGTTAGGGTTAGGGTTAGGGTTTGGGTTTGGGTTAGGTTTAGATTTAGGGTTAGGGTTTAATTTCGGTTAGGTTTAGGTTTAGGGTTAGGGTTGGGGTTAGGGTTTGGGTTAGGGTTTGGGTTAGGTTTAGGGTTATGTTTAGGATTAGGGTTAGGGTTACAGTTAGGGTTAGGGTTAGGGTTATGTTTAGAATTAGGGTTAGGGTTACAGTTAGGGTTAGGGTTAGGTTTAGGGTTAGGGTTTGGGTTAGGGTTAGGGTTAGCGTTAGGGTTAGCGTTTGGTTTAGGGTTAGGGTTAGGGTTTGGTTTAGGGTTAGAGTTAGGGTTAGTGTTAGGTTTTAGCTTTGGGTTAGGGTTAGCTTTAGGGTTAGGGTTAGGGTTTGGGTTTGGGTTAGGTTTAGGGTTAGGGTTAGGTTTAGGTTTAGGGTTAAGTTTAGGGTTATGGTTAGGTTTGGTGTTTGGGTTGGGGTTAGGGTAGGGTTAAGGGTTAGGGTCAGTGTGAGTGTTAGGGTTTGGGCTTTGGTTAGGGTTAGGGTTAGGGTTAGGGTTAGGCTTAGTGTTTGGTTTAGGGTTAGGGTTATGTTTAGGTTTTTGGTTAGGTATAGGGTTAGGGTTAGGGTTTGGGTTAGGGTTAGGGTTAGGATTGGGGTTTAGGTTAGGGTTAGGGTTAGGGTTTTGTTTTGGGTTAGGGTTACGGTTGCGGTTAGGGTAAGGGTTTTTGTTAGGTTTAGGTTTAGGGTTTGGATTATGGTTATGGTTTGGTTTTGGTTTAGCGTTAGGTTTAGGGTTACGGTTAGGTTTAGAGTTAGGGTTAGGGTTAGTGTTAGGGTTAGTTTTAATGTTAGGATTAGGTTTTGGATTCGGGATAGAGTTAGGCTTACGGTTTGTGTTAGGGTTAGGGTTAGGATTAGGGTTAGGGTTAGCGTTTCGGTTAGGGTTAGGGTTAGGGTTGGGTTTGGGTTATGGTTAGGTTTAATGTTATATTTAGTATTAGTTTTAGGGTTAGGGTTAGGGTTAGGGTAGGGTTTGGGTTAGGTTTAGGGTTAGGCTTAGTATTTTGTTTAGGGTTAGGGTTATAGCTAGGGTTAGGGTTAGGGTTATGGTTAGGATTTGGGTTTGGGTTAGGGTTAGGGTTAGGGTTAGGGTTTGGTTTAGGGGTAGGGTTAGGGCTAAGATTAGGGTTTTGGTTATGGTTAGGGTTAGGGTTAAGGTTAGGTTTAGGGTAAGGGTTAATGTTAGGATTAGGGTTAGGGTTCCGGTTAGGGTTAAGGTTAGGATTTGGGTTAGGTTTAGGGTTAGGTTTAGGATTAGGGTTAGGGTTAGTTTAAGGATTAGGGTTAGGGTTAGGGTTAGGGTTACGGTTAGGGTTTGGTTTATTGTTAGCTTTATTCTTAGGATTAGTGTTAGGGTTTGGGTTAGGGTTAATGTTAGGGTTTGGGTTAATGTTAGGATTAGGGTTAGGTTAGGGTAAGGGTTAGGGTTAGGGTTAGGGTTAGGGTTAGGATTAGTTTTAGGGATAGGATTTGGGTTAGGATTAGGGTTATAGTTAGGATTATGTTTAGGATTTGGGTTAGGTTTAGGGTTAGGTTTAGGGTTAACGTTAGGATTAGGGTTAGGGTTAGGGTTAGGGTTACGGTTTGGATTAGGGTTAGGGTTATGGTTAGAATTATGATGAGGCTTGTGTTTGGGTTAAGGTTAGGGTTAGGTTTAGGGTTAGGTTTAGGAATAGGGTTAGGTTTACGGTTAGGGTTAGTGTTAGGGTTTGGGTTAGGGTCAGGGTTAAGTTTAGGGTTAGTGTTTGTGTTTGGTTAGGGTTAGGGTTAGGATTAGGGTTTGGGGTAGGTTTAGTGTTAGGGTTAGGGTTTGTGTTAGGGTTAGGGTTAGGGTTAGGGTTAGGGTTAGGCTTTGGGTTTGGGTTAGGGTTAGGTTTAGGGTTAGGGTTTGGGTTAGGTTTAGGGTTTGGTTTAGGGTTAGGTTTACGATTAGGGTTAGGTTTAGGATTAGGGTTACGGTTAGCATTTCGGTTAGGGTTACGGTTAGGGTTAAGGTTTGGTTTTGGGTTAGGGTTAGGTTTAGTGTTAGATTAATATTAGTTTTAGGGTTAGCGTTAGGGTTAGGGTTTGGGTTAGGCTTAGGGTTAGGCTTAGTATTTGGTTTAGGGTTAGTGTTATAGTCAGGATTAGGGTTAGGGTTTCGGTTAGGGTTAGGGTTAGGTTAGTGTTAGGGCTCGAGTTAGGGTTAGGGTTAGGATTAGGGTTAGGCTTAGGGTTAGATTTAGGGTTAGGGTTAGGTTTTGGGTTTGGGTAACGGTTACGATTAGGGTTAAGTTTAGTGTTTGGGTTTCGGTTAGGTTTAGGGTTAGGATTAGGTTTAGGGTTAGGGTTTAGGGTTAAGGTTAGTGTTAGGGTTAGGGTTAGGTTTTGGGTTAAGGTTAGGTTTAGGGTTAGGATTAGGTTTAGGGTTAGTGTAAGGGTTAAGATTTGGGTTAGGGTTAGGGTTTGGTTTAGGGTTAGGGTTAGGGTTAGGATTAGGATTGGGGTTAGGGTTAGGGTTTTGTGTTAGGGTTAGGGTTAGGGTTAGGTTTAAGTTTTGGTTTAGGGTTAGGGTTAGGGTTAGGATTTTGGTTAGGTTTAGGGTTAAGGTTTTTTAGGGTTAGGGTAGGGGTAGGGTTATTGTGAGGGTTTCGGTTAGTGGTAGGCTTAGGTTTAGTATTAGGGTTAGGGTTTGGGGTAGGGTTAAGGTTAGTATTAAGGTTACGATTAGGGTTAAGTTTAGGATTTGGGTTTGGATTAGTTTTAGGGTTAGGGTTAGGGTTAGGGTTAGGGTTTAGGGTCAGGGGTTAGGTTTAGGGTTTGGATTAGGATTAGGGTTAAGGTTAGGTTTAGTGTTAGGGTTTGGGTTAGGGTTCAAGTTAG
>JAJHUQ010000034.1:11837500-11845000 GCA_035773235.1 Eospalax fontanierii | reverse complement strand
AGGATTAGGTTTAGGGTTAGGGTTAGGGTTTGGTTTAGGATTAGGTTTGGGGTTGGTTTAGGTTTTTGGTTAGTTTTAATGTTAGGATTAGGGTTTGGATTCGGGATAGAGTTAGGGTTAGGGTTAGGGTTTGAGTTAGGGTAGGGTTTTGGTTAGGGTTAGGGTTTGGGTTAGGGTTAGGGTTAGGGTTAGGATTAGGGTTTGGGTTTGAGTTTGAGTTAGGTTTAGGGTTTGCATTAGGGTTAGGGTTAGGGTTAGGGTTAGGGTTTGGTTTACAGTTAGGGTTAGGTTTAGGGTTAGGTTTAGGGTTAAGGTTAGGATTAGGGTTAGGGTTAGGGTTAGGGTTTGGTTTATATTTTGGGTTAGGGTTAGGGTTAAGGTTAGGATTAGGGTTAGAGTTAGGGTTAGAGTTAGGGTAAGGGTTACGAATAGGGTTAAGTTTAGTGTTTGGGTTTCGGTTAGGTTTAGGGTTAGGGTTACTATTAGAGTTAGGTTAAGGATTAGGGTGTGAGTTAGTTTTAGCGTTAGGATTAGGGTTAGGGTTAGGATTTAGGGTTAAGGTTAGTGTTAGGGTTACGTTTACGGTTTGGGTTAAGTTTAGGTTTAGGTTTAGGATTTGGGTTAGTGTTAGTATAAGGGTTAAGATTTGGGTTAGGGTTAGGGTTTGGTTTAGGGTTACGGTTAGGGTTAGGAATAGGATTAGGGTTCGGTTAGAGTTTTGGCTTGGGTTAGGGTTAGGTTTAAGTTTAAGTTTTGGGTTAGGGTTAGGGTTAGGGATAAGGTTAGGGTTAGGGTTAGGGTTAGGATCAGGGTTAGGGTTAGGGTAAGGGTTAGGGTTTGGTTTAGGGTTAGGGTTAGCGTTAGGTTTAAGTTTTGGGTTAGGTTTAGGGTTAGGGTTAGGGTTTGTGTTCGGGTTAGGGTTAGGGTTATGTTTAGGTTTTGAGATAGGGTTAGGGTTAGGGTTAGGGTTATGGTTTGGGTTAGGGTTAGGGTTAGGGATAGGGGTTGAGTTAGGGTTAGGGTTAGGGTTAGGGTTAGGGTTAGGATTAGGGTAAGGTTAGGGTTTGGATTAAGGTTAGGTTTAGGGTTTGGATTTGGGTTATGGTTAGGGTTAGAGTTAGGGTTAGGGTTAGGGTTAGGGTTAGGATTAGGGTTAGGGTTAGGATCAGAATTAGGGTTAGGGTTAGGGTTTTGTTTGGGGTTAGGGTTATGGTTATGTTTAGGGTTTGGGTTAGTGTTAGGGTTAGGGTTTCGGTTAGGGTTAGTATTGGGGTTACGATTAGCGTTTTGGTTTGGGTTAGGGTTATGATTAGGGTTTGAGTTAGTGTTAGGGTTAGGGTTAGGGTTTGGGTTAGGGTTTGGGGTTAGGCATTAGGGGTTAGATTTAGGGTTAGGGTTAGGGGTAGGGTTTGGGTTAGGGTTAGGGTTAGGGTTTGGGTTAGAGTTAGGGTTATGGTGTGGGTTTGAGTTAGGGTTAGTGTTTGGGTTATCGTTTGGGTTTTGGTTAGGGGTAGGTTTAGGTTTATGGTAAGGGTTTGGGTTTGGGTTAGGGTTACAGTTAGGTTAGGGTTAGGTTTTGGGTTTGGGTAACGGTTACGATTAGGGTTAAGTTTAGTGTTTGGGTTTCGGTTAGGTTTAGGGTTAGGATTAGGTTTAGGGTTAGGGTTTAAGGTTAAGGTTAGTGTTAGGGTTAGGTTTAGGTTTTGGGTTAAGGTTAGGTTTAGGGTTAGGATTAGGTTTAGGGTTAGTGTAAGGGTTAAGATTTGGGTTAGGGTTAGGGTTTGGTTTAGGGTTAGGGTTAGGGTTAGGATTAGGATTGGGGTTAGGGTTAGGGTTTTGGGTTAGGGTTAGGGTTAGGGTTAGGTAAGTTTTGGTTTAGGGTTAGGGTTAGGGATAGGATTTTGGTTAGGTTTAGGGTTAAGGTTTTTTAGGGTTAGGGTAGGGGTAGGGTTATTGTGAGGGTTTCGGTTAGTGGTAGGCTTAGGGTTAGTATTAGGGTTAGGGTTTGGGGTAGGGTTAAGGTTAGTATTAAGGTTACGATTAGGGTTAAGTTTAGGATTTTGGTTTGGATTAGTTTTAGGGTTAGGGTTAGGGTTAGGGTTAGGGTTTAGGGTCAGGGGTTAGGTTTAGGGTTTGGGTTAGGGTTAGGGTTAAGGTTAGGTTTAGTGTTAGGTTTTGGGTTAGGGTTCAGGTTAGGTTTTGAGATAGGGTTAGGTTTAGGGTTAGGGTTATGGTTTGGGTTAGGGTTAGGTTTAGGGTTAGGGGTTCAGTTAGGGTTAGGTTTAGGGTTAGGATTAGGGTTAGGGTTAAGGTTAGGATTAGGGTTAGTTTTAGGGTTTGGTTAGGGTTAGGGTTAGGGTTAGGGTTAGGATTAGGTTTAGGGTTAGGTTTAGGATTAGGGTTAGGATTAGGGTTTGGGTTTGTGTTATGGTTAGGGTTAGATTTAGGGTTAGGGTTAGGGTTAGGGTTAGCGTTAGGATTAGGGTTAGGGTTAGGATTAGGATTAGGGTTAGGGTTAGGGATTTGTTTTGGGTTAGGGTTAGGGTTAGGGTTAGGGTTTGGGTTAGTGTTAGGTTTAGGGTTTGAGTAAGGGTTAGTATTGGGGTTACGATTAGGGTTTTGATTTGAGTTAGGGTTATGGTTAGGATTTGGGTTAATGTTAGGATTAGGGTTAGGGTTTGGGTTAGGGTTAGGGTTAGGGTTTGTGTTAGGGTTAGGTTTACGGTGTGGGTTTGAGTTAGGGTTAGGTTTAGGGTTAGGGTTTGGGTTTGGGTTAGGGGTAGGTTTAGGTTTAGGGTTAGGGTTTGGGTTTGGGTTAGGGTTAGAGTTAGGGTTAGGGTTAGGGTTTGGGTTTGGGTAACGGTTACGATTAGGGTTAAGTTTAGTGTTTGGGTTTCGGTTAGGTTTAGGGTTAGGATTAGGTTTAGGGATAGGATTTACTGTTAAGGTTAGTGTTGGGGTTACGGTTAGGTTTTGGGTTAAGGTTAGGTTTAGGGTTAGGATTAGGTTTAAGGTTAATGTAAGGGTTAAGATTTGGGTTAGGGTTAGGTTTTGGTTTACGGTTAGGGTTAGGGTTAGGATTAGGATTAGGGTTACGGTTAGGGTTTGGGTTAGGGTTAGGGTTACGGTTAGGATTAGGGTTAGGGTTAGGGTTAGGTTTAGGTTTAGGATTTGGTTTAGGGTTAGCTTTACAGTTAGGATTAGGCTTAGGGTTTGGGTTAGGGTTAGGGTTAGGGTTAATGTTAGGATGAGAGTCAAGGTTAGGGTTAGGGTTAGGGTTAGGGTTAGGGTTTGGGTTAGGTTTAGCGTTTGGGTTAGGGATAGGTTTAGGGTTAGGGTTACGGTTAGTGGTAAGTTTATGGTTTGGGTTTGGGTTAGGGTTAGGATTAGGGTTAGGATTAGTGTTAGGGTTTGTTTATGGTTAGGGTTAGGTATTGGGTTAGGGTTAGGGTTAGGGTTAGGGTTAGGGTTAGGGTTTGGGTTTGGTTTAGGTTTAGGATTAGGTTTAGCGTTTAATTTGGAAGTGGGTTAGGGTTAGGGTTAGGGTTTGGGTTAGTTTTAGGATTGGGGTTAGGGTTTGGGTTAGGGTTAGTGTTAGTGTTTGGTTTAGGGTTAGGGTTAGGGTTAGGGTTAGGTTTAGGTTTAGGGTTAGGGTTTGGGTTAGGGTTAATGTTAGCGTTTGGGTTAATGTTAGGATTAGGGTTAGGGTTAGCATTAGGGTTAGGGTTAAGGTTAGGTTTTGGGTTTGGGTTAGTGTTAGGGTTAGGTTTAGTGTTAGGGTTTGGGTTAGGGTTAGCATTAGGGTTTGGGTTAGTGTTAGGGTTAGGGTTAGGATTTGGGTTAGGATTAGGGTTCTAGGTAGGATTAGGTTTAGGATTTGGGTTTGTGTTAGGGTTAGGTTTAGGGTTATGGTTTGGATTAGGGTTAGGGTTATGTTTAGGATTAGGGTTAGTGTTAGGGTTTCGGTTAGGTTTAGGGTTAGGGTTAGGTTTACGGTTAGGGTTAGAGTTAGGTTTAGGGTTAGGGTTAGGGTTTGAGTTAGGGTAAGGGTTACATTTAGGGTTAGGGTTAGCGTTAGGATTAGGATTAGTGTTAGGGTTAGGGTTAGGGTTTGTATTTGCGTTAGGGAAAGGATTAGGGTTAGGGTTAGTGTTACTGTTAGGGTTTGGGTTTGGATTAGGTTAAGGGTTAGTGTTAGGGTTAGGGTTAGGGTTTGCTTTAGGGTTAGGGTTAGGTTTTGGTTTAGGGTTAGGCTTAGGTTTAGGTTTAGAGTTTGGCTTTGGGTTAGGTTTAGGGTTAGGGTTAGGGTTTCATTTGGGTTAGCGTTAGGGTTAAGGTTAGGGTTTGGGTTAGGTTTAGGGTTATTGTTACGATTAGGGTTAGGGTTAGGGTTAGGTTTAAGGTTAGGGTTAGGTTTTGGGTTAGGGTAAGGTTTACGTTTTGGGTTAGGGTTAGGGTTAGGTTTAGGATTAGGGTTAGTATTTGGGTTAGGGTAAGGGGTATAATTAGGATTAGGGTTAGTATTTGGATTAGGGTTAGGCTAAGTTTAGTGTTAATGTTAGGATTAGGGTTACGGTAGGGTTAGGGTTAGGGTTAGTGTTAGGGCTCGAGTTAGGGTTAGGGTTAGGGTTAGGGTTAGGCTTAGGGTTAGATTTAGGGTTAGGGTTAGCGTTTGGTTTTGGATTAGGTTTAGGGTTTCTGTTACGGTTAGCGTTGGGTTAGGGTTTGGGTTAGGGTTCGGGTTAGTGTTAGGGTTCGAGTTTGGGTTAGGGGTAAAGTTAGGGTTAGGGTTTGGGTTAGGGTTAGGGTTAGGATTTGGTTTAGTGTTAGGCTTATAGTTAGGATTAGTGTTAGGGTAAGTTTTAGGGTTAGGGTTAGGGTTAGGGTTAGGGTTTGGGTTAGGGGTAGGGTTAGGGTTAGGGTTAGGGTTTGGGTTAGGGCTAGGGTTAGGGTTAGGGTTAGTGTTAGGATTAGGGTTAGGGTTAGGGTTTGGGTTAGGGTTAGTGTTAGAGTTAGCATTAGGATTAGGGTTAGGGTTAGTTTTAATGTTAGGATTAGGGTCAGGGTTAGGGTTAGGGTTAGGTTTAGGGTTAGGGTAAGGTTTAGGGTTATTGTTAGGGTTAGGGTTTTGGTTAGGGTTAGGTTTAGGGTTAGGGTTAGGGTTAGGGTTAGGGTTTGGGTTTGGGTTAGGGTTAGGTTTAGAATTTTGGTTTGGGTTAGGTTTAGGTTTAGTGTTAGGGTTAGGGTTACTGTTTGGGTTAGGGTTAGGGATAGATTTAGGGTTAGGTTTAGGATTAGGGTTAGGGTTAGCATTAGCGTTACAGTTACGGTTTGGGTTAGTGTTAGGTTTAGGGTTAGGGTTTCAGTTAGGGTTAGTGTTAGGTTTTGGATTAGGGTTAGCGTTAGTGTTAGGGTTAGGGTTTGGGTTAGGTTTAGGGTTAGTATTAGGGTTACGACTAGGGTTAAGTTTAGTGTTTGGGTTTGGGTTAGGTTTAGGGTTCTGGTTCGGGTTAGGGTTAGGGTAAGGTTTTAGGGCTAGGATTTGGGTTAGGGTTTGAGTTAGGGTTAGGGTGAGGGTTAGGATTAGGGTTTGTGTTAGGGTTAGGGTTATTGTTATGGGTTGAGTTAGGGTTAGGGTGAGGTTAAGGTTAGGGTTAGGAGTTGAGTTAGGGTTAGGGTTAAGGTTAGGGTTTGGGTTTGGGTTATGGTTACGGTTAGAGTTAGGGTTAGGGTTAGGGTTAGGGTTAGGATTAGGGTTAGGGTTAGGATTAGGATTAGGGTTAGGTTTAGGGTTTTGGTTTGGGTTAGGGTTAGGGTTAGGTTTAGGGTTTGGGTTAGTGTTAGGTTTAGGGTTTGGGTTAGGGTTAGTATTGGGGTTACGATTAGGGTTTTGGTTTGGTTTAGGGTTATGGTTAGGGTTTGGGTTAGAGTTAGGGTAGGGTTAGGGTTTGGGTTAGGGTTTGGAGTTAGGGGTTGGGGTTAGGTTTAGGGATAGGGTTAGGGTTAGGGTTTGGGTTAGGGTTAGGGTTAGGGTTAGGTTTGGGTTAGGGTTAGGGTTACGGTGTGGGTTTGAGTTAGGGTTAGGGTTAGGGTTAGGGTTTGGGTTTGGTTTAGTGCTTGGTTTAGGGTTAGGGTTAGGGTTTGGTTTAGGGTTAGAGTTAGGGTTAGTGTTAGGTTTTAGCTTTGGGTTAGGGTTAGCTTTAGGGTTAGGGTTAGGGTTTGGGTTTGGGTTAGGTTTAGGGTTAGGGTTAGGTTTAGGTTTAGGGTTAAGTTTAGGGTTATGGTTAGGTTTGGTGTTTGGGTTGGGGTTAGGGTAGGGTTAAGGGTTAGGGTCAGTGTGAGTGTTAGGGTTTGGGCTTTGGTTAGGGTTAGGGTTAGGGTTAGGGTTAGGCTTAGTGTTTGGTTTAGGGTTAGGGTTATGTTTAGGTTTTTGGTTAGGTATAGGGTTAGGGTTAGGGTTTGGGTTAGGGTTAGGGTTAGGATTGGGGTTTAGGTTAGGGTTAGGGTTAGGGTTTTGTTTTGGGTTAGGGTTAGGGTTGCGGTTAGGGTAAGGGTTTGTGTTAGGTTTAGTTTTAGGGTTTGGATTATGGTTATGGTTTGGTTTTGGTTTAGCGTTACGGTTAGGGTTACGGTTAGGTTTAGAGTTAGGGTTAGGGTTAGTGTTAGGGTTAGTTTTAATGTTAGGATTAGGTTTTGGATTCGGGATAGAGTTAGGTTTACGGTTTGTGTTAGGGTTAGGGTTAGGATTAGGGTTAGGGTTAGCGTTTCGGTTAGGGTTAGGGTTAGGGTTGGGTTTGGGTTATGGTTAGGTTTAATGTTATATTTAGTATTAGTTTTAGGGTTAGGGTTAGGGTTAGGGTAGGGTTTGGGTTAGGTTTAGGGTTAGGCTTAGTATTTTGTTTAGGGTTAGGGTTATAGCTAGGGTTAGGGTTAGGGTTATGGTTAGGATTTGGGTTTGGGTTAGGGTTAGGGTTAGGGTTAGGGTTTGGTTTAGGGGTAGGGTTAGGGCTAAGATTAGGGTTTTGGTTATGGTTAGGGTTAGGGTTAAGGTTAGGTTTAGAGTAAGGGTTAATGTTAGCATTAGGGTTAGGGTTCCGGTTAGGGTTAAGGTTAGGATTTGGGTTAGGTTTAGGGTTAGGTTTAGGATTAGGGTTAGGGTTAGTTTAAGGATTAGGGTTAGGGTTAGGGTTAGGGTTACGGTTAGGGTTTGGTTTATTGTTAGCTTTATTCTTAGGATTAGTGTTAGGGTTTGGGTTAGGGTTAATGTTAGGGTTTGGGTTAATGTTAGGATTAGGGTTAGGTTAGGGTAAGGGTTAGGGTTAGGGTTAGGGTTAGGGTTAGGATTAGTTTTAGGGATAGGATTTGGGTTAGGATTAGGGTTATAGTTAGGATTATGTTTAGGATTTGGGTTAGGTTTAGGGTTAGGTTTAGGGTTAACGTTAGGATTAGGGTTAGGGTTAGGGTTAGGTTTACGTTTTGGATTAGGGTGAGGGTTATGGT
>JAJHUQ010000034.1:11785000-11832500 GCA_035773235.1 Eospalax fontanierii | reverse complement strand
AGGGTTTCGGTTAGGGTTAGTATTGGGGTTACGATTAGCGTTTTGGTTTGGGTTAGGGTTATGATTAGGGTTTGAGTTAGTGTTAGGGTTAGGGTTAGGGTTTGGGTTAGGGTTTGGGGTTAGGCATTAGGGGTTAGATTTAGGGTTAGGGTTAGGGGTAGGGTTTGGGTTAGGGTTAGGGTTAGGGTTTGGGTTAGAGTTAGGGTTATGGTGTGGGTTTGAGTTAGGGTTAGTGTTTGGGTTATCGTTTGGGTTTTGGTTAGGGGTAGGTTTAGGTTTATGGTAAGGGTTTGGGTTTGGGTTAGGGTTACAGTTAGGTTAGGGTTAGGTTTTGGGTTTGGGTAACGGTTACGATTAGGGTTAAGTTTAGTGTTTGGGTTTCGGTTAGGTTTAGGGTTAGGATTAGGTTTAGGGTTAGGGTTTAAGGTTAAGGTTAGTGTTAGGGTTAGGTTTAGGTTTTGGGTTAAGGTTAGGTTTAGGGTTAGGATTAGGTTTAGGGTTAGTGTAAGGGTTAAGATTTGGGTTAGGGTTAGGGTTTGGTTTAGGGTTAGGGTTAGGGTTAGGATTAGGATTGGGGTTAGGGTTAGGGTTTTGGGTTAGGGTTAGGGTTAGGGTTAGGTAAGTTTTGGTTTAGGGTTAGGGTTAGGGATAGGATTTTGGTTAGGTTTAGGGTTAAGGTTTTTTAGGGTTAGGGTAGGGGTAGGGTTATTGTGAGGGTTTCGGTTAGTGGTAGGCTTAGGGTTAGTATTAGGGTTAGGGTTTGGGGTAGGGTTAAGGTTAGTATTAAGGTTACGATTAGGGTTAAGTTTAGGATTTTGGTTTGGATTAGTTTTAGGGTTAGGGTTAGGGTTAGGGTTAGGGTTTAGGGTCAGGGGTTAGGTTTAGGGTTTGGGTTAGGGTTAGGGTTAAGGTTAGGTTTAGTGTTAGGGTTTGGGTTAGGGTTCAGGTTAGGTTTTAAGATAGGGTTAGGTTTAGGGTTAGGGTTATGGTTTGGGTTAGGGTTAGGTTTAGGGTTAGGGGTTCAGTTAGGGTTAGGTTTAGGGTTAGGATTAGGGTTAGGGTTAAGGTTAGGATTAGGGTTAGTTTTAGGGTTTGGTTAGGGTTAGGGTTAGGGTTAGGGTTAGGATTAGGTTTAGGGTTAGGTTTAGGATTAGGGTTAGGATTAGGGTTTGGGTTTGTGTTATGGTTAGGGTTAGATTTAGGGTTAGGGTTAGGGTTAGGGTTAGCGTTAGGATTAGGGTTAGGGTTAGGATTAGGATTAGGGTTAGGGTTAGGGATTTGTTTTGGGTTAGGGTTAGGGTTAGGGTTAGGGTTTGGGTTAGTGTTAGGTTTAGGGTTTGAGTAAGGGTTAGTATTGGGGTTACGATTAGGGTTTTGATTTGAGTTAGGGTTATGGTTAGGATTTGGGTTAATGTTAGGATTAGGGTTAGGGTTTGGGTTAGGGTTAGGGTTAGGGTTTGTGTTAGGGTTAGGTTTACGGTGTGGGTTTGAGTTAGGGTTAGGTTTAGGGTTAGGGTTTGGGTTTGGGTTAGGGTTAGGGTTAGGGTTTGTGTTAGGGTTAGGTTTACGGTGTGGGTTTGAGTTAGGGTTAGGTTTAGGGTTAGGGTTTGGGTTTGGGTTAGGGGTAGGTTTAGGTTTAGGGTTAGGGTTTGGGTTTGGGTTAGGGTTAGAGTTAGGGTTAGGGGTAGGGTTTGGGTTTGGGTAACGGTTACGATTAGGGTTAAGTTTAGTGTTTGGGTTTCGGTTAGGTTTAGGGTTAGGATTAGGTTTAGGGATAGGATTTACTGTTAAGGTTAGTGTTGGGGTTACGGTTAGGTTTTGGGTTAAGGTTAGGTTTAGGGTTAGGATTAGGTTTAAGGTTAATGTAAGGGTTAAGATTTGGGTTAGGGTTAGGTTTTGGTTTACGGTTAGGGTTAGGGTTAGGATTAGGATTAGGGTTACGGTTAGGGTTTGGGTTAGGGTTAGGGTTACGGTTAGGATTAGGGTTAGGGTTAGGGTTAGGTTTAGGTTTAGGATTTGGTTTAGGGTTAGCTTTACAGTTAGGATTAGGCTTAGGGTTTGGGTTAGGGTTAGGGTTAGGGTTAATGTTAGGATGAGAGTCAAGGTTAGGGTTAGGGTTAGGGTTAGGGTTAGGGTTTGGGTTAGGTTTAGCGTTTGGGTTAGGGATAGGTTTAGGGTTAGGGTTACGGTTAGTGGTAAGTTTATGGTTTGGGTTTGGGTTAGGGTTAGGATTAGGGTTAGGATTAGTGTTAGGGTTTGTTTATGGTTAGGGTTAGGTATTGGGTTAGGGTTAGGGTTAGGGTTAGGGTTAGGGTTAGGGTTTGGGTTTGGTTTAGGTTTAGGATTAGGTTTAGCGTTTAATTTGGAAGTGGGTTAGGGTTAGGGTTAGGGTTTGGGTTAGTTTTAGGATTGGGGTTAGGGTTTGGGTTAGGGTTAGTGTTAGTGTTTGGTTTAGGGTTAGGGTTAGGGTTAGGGTTAGGTTTAGGTTTAGGGTTAGGGTTTGGGTTAGGGTTAATGTTAGCGTTTGGGTTAATGTTAGGATTAGGGTTAGGGTTAGCATTAGGGTTAGGGTTAAGGTTAGGTTTTGGGTTTGGGTTAGTGTTAGGGTTAGGTTTAGTGTTAGGGTTTGGGTTAGGGTTAGCATTAGGGTTTGGGTTAGTGTTAGGGTTAGGGTTAGGATTTGGGTTAGGATTAGGGTTCTAGGTAGGATTAGGTTTAGGATTTGGGTTTGTGTTAGGGTTAGGTTTAGGGTTATGGTTTGGATTAGGGTTAGGGTTATGTTTAGGATTAGGGTTAGTGTTAGGGTTTCGGTTAGGTTTAGGGTTAGGGTTAGGTTTACGGTTAGGGTTAGAGTTAGGTTTAGGGTTAGGGTTAGGGTTTGAGTTAGGGTAAGGGTTACATTTAGGGTTAGGGTTAGCGTTAGGATTAGGATTAGTGTTAGGGTTAGGGTTAGGGTTTGTATTTGGGTTAGGGAAAGGATTAGGGTTAGGGTTAGTGTTACTGTTAGGGTTTGGGTTTGGATTAGGTTAAGGGTTAGTGTTAGGGTTAGGGTTAGGGTTTGCTTTAGGGTTAGGGTTAGGTTTTGGTTTAGGGTTAGGGTTAGGGTTAGGTTTAGAGTTTGGCTTTGGGTTAGGTTTAGGGTTAGGGTTAGGGTTTCATTTGGGTTAGCGTTAGGGTTAAGGTTAGGGTTTGGGTTAGGTTTAGGGTTATTGTTACGATTAGGGTTAGGGTTAGGGTTAGGTTTAAGGTTAGGGTTAGGTTTTGGGTTAGGGTAAGGTTTACGTTTTGGGTTAGGGTTAGGGTTAGGTTTAGGATTAGGGTTAGTATTTGGGTTAGGGTAAGGGGTATAATTAGGATTAGGGTTAGTATTTGGATTAGGGTTAGGCTAAGTTTAGTGTTAATGTTAGGATTAGGGTTACGGTAGGGTTAGGGTTAGGGTTAGTGTTAGGGCTCGAGTTAGGGTTAGGGTTAGGGTTAGGGTTAGGCTTAGGGTTAGATTTAGGGTTAGGGTTAGCGTTTGGTTTTGGATTAGGTTTAGGGTTTCTGTTACGGTTAGCGTTGGGTTAGGGTTTGGGTTAGGGTTCGGGTTAGTGTTAGGGTTCGAGTTTGGGTTAGGGGTAAAGTTAGGGTTAGGGTTTGGGTTAGGGTTAGGGTTAGGATTTGGTTTAGTGTTAGGCTTATAGTTAGGATTAGTGTTAGGGTAAGTTTTAGGGTTAGGGTTAGGGTTAGGGTTAGGGTTTGGGTTAGGGGTAGGGTTAGGGTTAGGGTTAGGGTTTGGGTTAGGGCTAGGGTTAGGGTTAGGGTTAGGGTTAGTGTTAGGATTAGGGTTAGGGTTAGGGTTTGGGTTAGGGTTAGTGTTAGAGTTAGCATTAGGATTAGGGTTAGGGTTAGTTTTAATGTTAGGATTAGGGTCAGGGTTAGGGTTAGGGTTAGGTTTAGGGTTAGGGTAAGGTTTAGGGTTATTGTTAGGGTTAGGGTTTTGGTTAGGGTTAGGTTTAGGGTTAGGGTTAGGGTTAGGGTTAGGGTTTGGGTTTGGGTTAGGGTTAGGTTTAGAATTTTGGTTTGGGTTAGGTTTAGGTTTAGTGTTAGGGTTAGGGTTACTGTTTGGGTTAGGGTTAGGGATAGATTTAGGGTTAGGTTTAGGATTAGGGTTAGGGTTAGCATTAGGGTTAGAGTTACGGTTTGGGTTAGGGTTAGGGTTAGGGTTAGGGTTTCGGTTAGGGTTAGTGTTAGGTTTTGGATTAGGGTTAGGGTTTGTGTTAGGGTTAGGGTTTGGGTTAGGTTTAGGGTTAGTATTAGGGTTACGACTAGGGTTAAGGTTAGTGTTTGGGTTTGGGTTAGGTTTAGGGTTCTGGTTCGGGTTAGGGTTAGGGTAAGGTTTTAGGGCTAGGATTTGGGTTAGGGTTTGAGTTAGGGTTAGGGTGAGGGTTAGGATTAGGGTTTGTGTTAGGGTTAGGGTTATTGTTATGGGTTGAGTTAGGGTTAGGGTGAGGTTAAGGTTAGGGTTAGGAGTTGAGTTAGGGTTAGGGTTAAGGTTAGGGTTTGGGTTTGGGTTATGGTTACGGTTAGAGTTAGGGTTAGGGTTAGGGTTAGGGTTATAATTAGGGTTAGGGTTAGGATTAGGATTAGGGTTAGGTTTAGGGTTTTGGTTTGGGTTAGGGTTAGGGTTAGGTTTAGGGTTTGGGTTAGTGTTAGGTTTAGGGTTTGGGTTAGGGTTCCTATTGGGGCTACGTTTAGGGTTTTGGTTTGGTTTAGGGTTATGGTTAGGGTTTGGGTTAGAGTTAGGGTAGGGTTAGGGTTTGGGTTAGGGTTTGGAGTTAGGGGTTGGGGTTAGGTTTAGGGATAGGGGTAGGGTTAGGGTTTGGGTTAGGGTTATCGTTAGGGTTAGGATTGGGTTCGGGTTAGGGTTACGGTGTGGGTTTGAGTTAGGGTTAGGGTTAGGGTTAGGGTTTGGGTTTGGTTTCGTGCTTGGTTTAGGGTTAGGGTTAGGGTTTGGTTTAGGGTTAGAGTTAGGGTTAGTGTTAGGTTTTAGCTTTGGGTTAGGGTTAGCTTTAGGGTTAGGGTTAGGGTTTGGGTTTGGGTTAGGTTTAGGGTTAGGGTTAGGTTTAGGTTTAGGGTTAAGTTTAGGGTTATGGTTAGGTTTGGTGTTTGGGTTGGGGTTAGGGTAGGGTTAAGGGTTAGGGTCAGTGTGAGTGTTAGGGTTTGGGCTTTGGTTAGGGTTAGGGTTAGGGTTAGGGTTAGGCTTAGTGTTTGGTTTAGGGTTAGGGTTATGTTTAAGTTTTTGGTTAGGTATAGGGTTAGGGTTAGGGTTTGGGTTAGGGTTAGGGTTAGGATTGGGGTTTAGGTTAGGGTTAGGGTTAGGGTTTTGTTTTGGGTTAGGGTTAGGGTTGCGGTTAGGGTAAGGGTTTGTGTTAGGTTTAGTTTTAGGGTTTGGATTATGGTTATGGTTTGGTTTTGGTTTAGCGTTACGGTTAGGGTTACGGTTAGGTTTAGAGTTAGGGTTAGGGTTAGTGTTAGGGTTAGTTTTAATGTTAGGATTAGGTTTTGGATTAGGGATAGAGTTAGGTTTACGGTTTGTGTTAGGGTTAGGGTTAGGATTAGGGTTAGGGTTAGCGTTTCGGTTAGGGTTAGGGTTAGGGTTGGGTTTGGGTTATGGTTAGGTTTAATGTTATATTTAGTATTAGTTTTAGGGTTAGGGTTAGGGTTAGGGTAGGGTTTGGGTTAGGTTTAGGGTTAGGCTTAGTATTTTGTTTAGGGTTAGGGTTATAGCTAGGGTTAGGGTTAGGGTTATGGTTAGGATTTGGGTTTGGGTTAGGGTTAGGGTTAGGGTTAGGGTTTGGTTTAGGGGTAGGGTTAGGGCTAAGATTAGGGTTTTGGTTATGGTTAGGGTTAGGGTTAAGGTTAGGTTTAGAGTAAGGGTTAATGTTAGCATTAGGGTTAGGGTTCCGGTTAGGGTTAAGGTTAGGATTTGGGTTAGGTTTAGGGTTAGGTTTAGGATTAGGGTTAGGGTTAGTTTAAGGATTAGGGTTAGGGTTAGGGTTAGGGTTACGGTTAGGGTTTGGTTTATTGTTAGCTTTATTCTTAGGATTAGTGTTAGGGTTTGGGTTAGGGTTAATGTTAGGGTTTGGGTTAATGTTAGGATTAGGGTTAGGTTAGGGTAAGGGTTAGGGTTAGGGTTAGGGTTAGGGTTAGGATTAGTTTTAGGGATAGGATTTGGGTTAGGATTAGGGTTATAGTTAGGATTATGTTTAGGATTTGGGTTAGGTTTAGGGTTAGGTTTAGGGTTAACGTTAGGATTAGGGTTAGGGTTAGGGTTAGGTTTACGTTTTGGATTAGGGTTAGGGTTATGGTTAGAATTATGATGAGGCTTGGGTTTGGGTTAAGGTTAGGGTTAGGTTTAGGGTTAGGTTTAGGAATAGGGTTAGGTTTACGGTTAGGGTTAGTGTTAGGGTTTGGGTTAGGGTCAGGGTTAAGTTTAGGGTTAGTGTTTGTGTTTGGTTAGGGTTAGGGTTAGGATTAGGGTTTGGGGTAGGTTTAGTGTTAGGGTTAGGGTTTGTGTTAGGGTTAGGGTTAGGTTAGGGCTAGGGTTAGGCTTTGGGTTTGGGTTAGGGTTAGGTTTAGGGTTAGGGTTTGGGTTAGGTTTAGGGTTTGGTTTACGGTTAGGTTTACGATTAGGGTTAGGTTTAGGATTAGGGTTACGGTTAGCGTTTCGGTTAGGGTTACGGTTAGGGTTAAGGTTTGGTTTTGGGTTAGGGTTAGGTTTAGTGTTAGATTAATATTAGTTTTAGGGTTAGCGTTAGGGTTAGGGTTTGGGTTAGGCTTAGGGTTAGGCTTAGTATTTGGTTTAGGGTTAGTGTTATAGTCAGGATTAGGGTTAGGGTTTCGGTTAGGGTTAGGGTTAGGGTTAGTGTTAGGGCTCGAGTTAGGGTTAGGGTTAGGATTAGGGTTAGGCTTAGGGTTAGATTTAGGGTTAGGGTTAGGTTTTGGGTTTGGGTAACGGTTACGATTAGGGTTAAGTTTAGTGTTTGGGTTTCGGTTAGGTTTAGGGTTAGGATTAGGTTTAGGGTTAGGGTTTAGGGTTAAGGTTAGTGTTAGGGTTAGGGTTAGGTTTTGGGTTAAGGTTAGGTTTAGGGTTAGGATTAGGTTTAGGGTTAGTGTAAGGGTTAAGATTTGGGTTAGGGTTAGGGTTTGGTTTAGGGTTAGGGTTAGGGTTAGGGTTAGGATTAGGATTGGTGTTAGGCTTAGGGTTTTGTGTTAGGGTTAGGGTTAGGGTTAGGTTTAAGTTTTGGTTTAGGGTTAGGGTTAGGGTTAGGATTTTGGTTAGGTTTAGGGTTAAGGTTTTTTAGGGTTAGGGTAGGGGTAGGGTTATTGTGAGGGTTACGGTTAGTGGTAGGCTTAGGGTTAGTATTAGGGTTAGGGTTTGGGGTAGGGTTAAGGTTAGTATTAAGGTTACGATTAGGGTTAAGTTTAGGATTTGGGTTTGGATTAGTTTTAGGGTTAGGGTTAGGGTTAGGGTTAGGGTTTAGGGTCAGGGGTTAGGTTTAGTGTTTGGGTTAGGGTTAGGGTTAAGGTTAGGTTTAGTGTTAGGGTTTGGGTTAGGGTTCAAGTTAGGTTTTGAGATAGGGTTAGGTTTAGGGTTAAGGTTATGGTTTGGGTTAGGGTTAGGTTTAGGGTTAGGGGTTCAGTTAGGGTTAGGTTTAGGGTTAGGATTAGGGTTAGGGTTAAAGTTAGGATTAGGGTTAGTTTTAGGGTTTGGTTAGGGTTAGGGTTAGGGTTAGGGTTAGGATTAGGTTTAGGATTAGGGTTAGGATTAGGGTTAGGATTAGGGTTTGGGTTTGCGTTATGGTTAGGGTTAGATTTAGGGTTAGGGTTAGGGTTAGGGTTAGGATTAGGGTTAGGGTTAGGATTAGGATTAGGATTAGGGTTAGGGTTAGGGTTTTGTTTTGGGTTAGGGTTAGGGTTAGGGTTAGGGTTTGGGTTAGTGTTAGGTTTAGGGTTTGGGTTAGGGTTAGTATTGGGGTTACGATTAGCGTTTTGATTTGAGTTAGGGTTATGGTTAGGATTTGGGTTAGTGTTAGGATTAGGGTTAGGGTTTGGGTTAGGGTTAGGGTTAGGGTTTGGGTTAGGGTTAGGTTTACGGTGTGGGTTTGAGTTAGGGTTAGGTTTAGGGTTAGGGTTTGGGTTTGGGTTAGGGGTAGGTTTAGGTTTAGGGTTAGGGTTTGGGTTTGGGTTAGGGTTAGGGTTAGGGTTAGGGTTAGGGTTTGGGTTTGGGTAATGGTTACGATTAGGGTTAAGTTTAGTGTTTGGGTTTCGGTTAGGTTTAGGGTTAGGATTAGGTTTAGGGATAGGACTTACTGTTAAGGTTAGTGTTTGGGTTACGGTTAGGTTTTGGGTTAAGATTAGGTTTAGGGTTAGGATTAGGTTTAAGGTTAATGTAAGGGTTAAGATTTGGGTTAGGGTTAGGTTTTGGTTTACAGTTAGGGTTAGGGTTAGGTTTAGGTTTAGGATTTGGTTTAGGGTTAGCTTTACAGTTAGGATTAGGCTTAGGGTTTGGGTTAGGGCTACGCTTAGGGTTAGGGTTAATGTTAGGATGAGAGTCAGGGTTAGGGTTACGGTTAGGGTTAGGGTTTGAGTTAGGTTTAGCGTTAGGGTTAGGGTTTGGGTTAGGGATAGGTTTAGGGTTAGGGTTAGCGTTAGGGTTAGGGTTAGGGTTAGGGTTAGGGTTAGGGTTTTGGTTTGGGTTAGGGTTAGGGTTAGGTGTAGGGTTTGGGTTAGTGTTAGGTTTAGGGTTTGGGTTAGGGTTAGTATTGGGGTTATGATTAGGGTTTCGGTTTGGTTTAGGGTTATGGTTAGGGTTTGGGTGAGAGTTAGGGTTAGGGTTTGGGTTAGGGTTTGGAGTTAGGGGTTGGGGTTAGGTTTAGGGATAGGGTTAGGGTTAGGGTTTGGGTTAGGGTTAGGGTTTGGTTTGGGTTAGGGTTAGGGTTACGGTGTGGGTTTGAGTTAGGGTTAGGGTTAGGGTTAGGGTTTGGGTTTGGTTTAGTGCTTGGTTTAGGGTTAGGGTTAGGGTTAGGATTAGGATTAGGTTTAGGGTTAGGGTTTGGGTTAGGGTTAGGGTTAGGGTTAGGGTTCGGTTTAGGTTTTGTTTTAGGTTAGGGTTAGGGTTAGGGTTTGAGTTAGGGTTAGTCTTAGGTTTAGGGTTATGGTTTTTGTTAGGTTTAGGGTTAGGGTCAGTGTTTGAGTTTGAGTTAAGTTTAGGGCTAGGGTTAGGTTTAGGGTTAGGGTTAGGATTAGGTTTAGGATTAGGGTTAGGTTTATTGTTTCGTTTTGGGTTAGGTTTAGGGTTCGGGTTAGGGTTAGTGTTAGGGTTAGGGTAAGATTTTAGGGCTAGGGTTAGGGTTACGGTTTGAGTTAGTGTTAGGGTTAGGGTTAGGATTAGGGTTTGGGTTAGGGTTTGGGTTAGGGTTAGGGTTAGTGTTCGGTTTAGATTTTTGGTTAGGGTTAGGGTTAGGATTATGGTTAGGGTTAGGGTTAGGATTTGGTTTAGGGTTAGGGTAGGGGTAGGGTTAGGGTGAGGGTTTGGATTAGGGTTAGGGTTTGGGTATGGGTTAGGGTTAGGGTTAGGATTAGGATTACGGTTAGGTTTAGGGTTAGGATTAGGGTTAGTGTTAAGGTTAGGGTTTGGGTTAGGGTTAAGGTTACGATTAGGGTTAAGTTTAGGTTTTGGGTTTGGGTTAGGTCTAGGGTTAGATTAAGGGTTAGGGTTAGGTTTAGTGTTTAGGGTTAGGGTTAGGGTTAGTGTTTGGGTTAGGGTTAGGGTTAGGGTTTGGTTTAGGGTTAGGGTTAGGGTTAGGGTTAGGTTTTGGTTTGGGTTAGGGTTAGAGTTAGGGTTTGGGTTAGTGTTAGGTTTAGGGTTAGGGTTAGGGTTTAGTTTTAGGGTTAGGTTTAGGGTTTGGGTTAGGGTTAGGGTTAGGGTTAAGGTTAGGATTAGGTTTAGGGTTAGGGTTAGGGTTTGGTTTAGGATTAGGTTTGGGGTTGGTTTAGGTTTTTGGTTAGTTTTAATGTTAGGATTAGGGTTTGGATTCGGGATAGAGTTAGGGTTAGGGTTAGGGTTTGAGTTAGGGTAGGGTTTGGGTTAGGGTTAGGGTTTGGGTTAGGGTTAGGGTTAGGGTTAGGATTAGGGTTTGGGTTTGAGTTTGAGTTAGGTTTAGGGTTTGCATTAGGGTTAGGGTTAGGGTTAGGGTTAGGGTTTGGTTTACAGTTAGGGTTAGGGTTAGGGATAGGTTTAGGGTTAAGGTTAGGATTAGGGTTAGGGTTAGGGTTAGGGTTTGGTTTACATTTTGGGTTAGGGTTAGGGTTAAGGTTAGGATTAGGGTTAGAGTTAGGGTTAGAGTTAGGGTAAGGGTTACGAATAGGGTTAAGTTTAGTGTTTGCGTTTCGGTGAGGTTTAGGGTTAGCGTTACTATTAGCGTTAGGTTTAGGGTTTGGGTTTCCGTTAGTTTTACCGTTAGCATTAGGGTTACGGTTACGATTTAGGATTACGGTTACTGTTAGGGATAGGTTTAGGGTTTGGGTTAAGTTTAGGTTTAGGTTTAGGATTTGGGTTAGTGTTAGTATAAGGTTTAAGATTTGGGTTAGGGTTAGGGTTTGGTTTAGGGTTACGGTTAGGGTTAGGAATAGGATTAGGGTTCGGTTAGAGTTTTGGCTTGGGTTAGGGTTAGGTTTAAGTTTAAGTTTTGGGTTAGGGTTAGGGTTAGGGATAAGGTTAGGGTTAGGGTTAGGGTTAGGATCAGGGTTAGGGTTAGGGTAAGGGTTAGGGTTTGGTTTAGGGTTAGGGTTAGCGTTAGGTTTAAGTTTTGGGTTAGGTTTAGGGTTAGGGTTAGGGTTTGTGTTCGGGTTAGGGTTAGGGTTATGTTTAGGTTTTGAGATAGGGTTAGGGTTAGGGTTAGGGTTATGGTTTGGGTTAGGGTTAGGGTTAGGCATAGCGGTTGAGTTAGGGTTAGGGTTAGGGTTAGGGGTAGGGTTAGGGTTAGGATTAGGGTAAGGTTAGGGTTTGGATTAGGGTTAGGTTTAGGGTTTGGATTTGGGTTATGGTTAGGGTTAGAGTTAGGGTTAGGGTTAGGGTTAGGATTAGGGTTAGGGTTAGTATCAGAATTAGGGTTAGGGTTAGGGTTTTGTTTGGGGTTAGGTTTATGGTTATGTTTAGGGTTTGGGTTAGTGTTAGGGTTAGGGTTTCGGTTAGGGTTAGTATTGGGGTTACGATTAGCTTTTTGGTTTGGGTTAGGGTTATGATTAGGGTTTGAGTTAGTGTTAGGGTTAGGGTTAGGGTTTGGGTTAGGGTTTGGGGTTAGGCATTAGGGGTTAGGTTTAGGGTTAGGGTTAGGGGTAGGGTTTGGGTTAGGGTTAGGGTTAGGGTTTGGGTTAGAGTTAGGGTTATGGTGTGGGTTTGAGTTAGGGTTAGTGTTTGGGTTATCGTTTGGGTTTTGGTTAGGGGTAGGTTTAGGTTTATGGTAAGGGTTTGGGTTTGGGTTAGGGTTAGAGTTAGGTTAGGGTTAGGTTTTGGGTTTGGGTAACGGTTACGATTAGGGTTAAGTTTAGTGTTTGGGTTTCGGTTAGGTTTAGGGTTAGGATTAGGTTTAGGGTTAGGGTTTAAGGTTAAGGTTAGTGTTAGGGTTAGGTTTAGGTTTTGGGTTAAGGTTAGGTTTAGGGTTAGGATTAGGTTTAGGGTTAGTGTAAGGTTTAAGATTTGGGTTAGGGTTAGGGTTTGGTTTAGGGTTAGGGTTAGGGGTAGGATTAGGATTGGGGTTAGGGTTAGGGTTTTGGGTTAGGGTTAGGGTTAGGTAAGTTTTGGTTTAGGGTTAGGGTTAGGGTTAGGATTTTGTTTAGGTTTAGGGTTAAGGTTTTTTAGGGTTAGGGTAGGGGTAGGGTTATTGTGAGGGTTACGGTTAGTGGTAGGCTTAGGGTTAGTATTAGGGTTAGGGTTTGGGGTAGGGTTAAGGTTAGTATTAAGGTTACGATTAGGGTTCAGTTTAGGATTTGGGTTTGGATTAGTTTTAGGGTTAGGGTTAGGGTTAGGGTTAGGGTTTAGGGTCAGGGGTTAGGTTTAGGGTTTGGGTTAGGGTTAGGGTTAAGGTTAGGTTTAGTGTTAGGGTTTGGGTTAGGGTTCAAGTTAGGTTTTGAGATAGGGTTAGGTTTAGGGTTAGGGTTATGGTTTGGGTTAGGGTTAGGTTTAGGGTTAGGGGTTCAGTTAGGGTTAGGTTTAGGGTTAGGATTAGGGTTAGGGTTAAAGTTAGGATTAGGGTTAGTTTTAGGGTTTGGTTAGGGTTAGGGTTAGGGTTAGGGTTAGGGTTAGGATTAGGTTTAGTGTTAGGGTTAGGATTAGGGTTAGGATTAGTGTTTGGGTTTGCGTTCTGGTTAGGGTCAGATTTAGGGTAAGGGTTAGGGTTAGGGTTAGGATTAGGGTTAGGGTTAGGATTAGGATTAGGGTTAGGGTTAGGGTTTTGTTTTGGGTTAGGGTTAGGGTTAGGGTTAGGGTTTGGGTTAGTGTTAGGTTTAGGGTTTGGGTTAGGGTTAGTATTGGGTTTACGATTAGGGTTTTGATTTGAGTTAGGGTTATGGTTAGGATTTGGGTTAGTGTTAGGATTAGGGTTAGGGTTTGGGTTAGGGTTAGGGTTAGGGTTTGGGTTAGGGTTAGGTTTACGGTGTGGGTTTGAGTTAGGGTTAGGTTTAGGGTTAGGGTTTGGGTTTGGGTTAGGGGTAGGTTTAGGTTTAGGGTTAGGGTTTGGGTTTGGGTTAGGGTTAGGGTTAGGGTTAGGGTTAGGGTTTGGGTTTGGGTAACGGTTACGATTAGGGTTAAGTTTAGTGTTTGGGTTTCGGTTAGGTTTAGGGTTAGGATTAGGTTTAGGGATAGGATTTACTGTTAAGGTTAGTGTTGGGGTTACGGTTAGGTTTTGGGTTAAGATTAGGTTTAGGGTTAGGATTAGGTTTAAGGTTAATGTAAGGGTTAAGATTTGGGTTAGGGTTAGGTTTTGGTTTACAGTTAGGGTTAGGGTTAGGTTTAGGTTTAGGATTTGGTTTAGGGTTAGCTTTACAGTTAGGATTAGGCTTAGGGTTTGGGTTAGGGTTACGCTTAGGGTTAGGGTTAATGTTAGGATGAGAGTCAGGGTTAGGGTTACGGTTAGGGTTAGGGTTTGAGTTAGGTTTAGCGTTAGGGTTAGGGTTTGGGTTAGGGATAGGTTTAGGGTTAGGGTTAGCGTTAGGGTTAGGGTTATTGTTAGGGTTAGGGTTAGGGTTAGGGTTTTGGTTTGGGTTAGGGTTAGGGTTAGGTTTAGGGTTTGGGTTAGTGTTAGGTTTAGGGTTTGGGTTAGGGTTAGTATTGGGGTTATGATTAGGGTTTTGGTTTGGTTTAGGGTTATGGTTAGGGTTTGGGTGAGAGTTAGGGTTAGGGTTAGGGTTTGGGTTAGGGTTTGGAGTTAGGGGTTGGGGTTAGGTTTAGGGATAGGGTTAGGGTTAGGGTTTGGGTTAGGGTTAGGGTTTGGTTTGGGTTAGGGTTAGGGTTACGGTGTGGGTTTGAGTTAGGGTTAGGGTTAGGGTTAGGGTTTGGGTTTGGTTTAGTGCTTGGTTTAGGGTTAGGGTTAGGGTTAGGATTAGGATTAGGTTTAGGGTTAGGGTTTGGGTTAGGGTTAGGGTTAGGGTTCGGTTTAGGTTTTGTTTTAGGTTAGGGTTAGGGTTAGGGTTTGAGTTAGGGTTAGTCTTAGGTTTAGGGTTATGGTTTTTGTTAGGTTTAGGGTTAGGGTCAGTGTTTGAGTTTGAGTTAAGTTTAGGGCTAGGGTTAGGTTTAGGGTTAGGGTTAGGATTAGGTTTAGGATTAGGGTTAGGTTTATTGTTTCGTTTTGGGTTAGGTTTAGGGTTCGGGTTAGGGTTAGTGTTAGGGTTAGGGTAAGATTTTAGGGCTAGGGTTAGGGTTACGGTTTGAGTTAGTGTTAGGGTTAGGGTTAGGATTAGGGTTTGGGTTAGGGTTTGGGTTAGGGTTAGGGTTAGTGTTCGGTTTAGATTTTTGGTTAGGGTTAGGGTTAGGATTATGGTTAGGGTTAGGGTTAGGATTTGGTTTAGGGTTAGGGTAGGGGTAGGGTTAGGGTGAGGGTTTGGATTAGGGTTAGGGTTTGGGTATGGGTTAGGTTTAGGGTTAGGATTAGGATTACGGTTAGGTTTAGGGTTAGGATTAGGGTTAGTGTTAAGGTTAGGGTTTGGGTTAGGGTTAAGGTTACGATTAGGGTTAAGTTTAGGTTTTGGGTTTGGGTTAGGTCAAGGGTTAGATTAAGGGTTAGGGTTAGGTTTAGTGTTTAGGGTTAGGGTTAGGGTTAGTGTTTGGGTTAGGGTTAGGGTTAGGGTTTGGTTTAGGGTTAGGGTTAGGGTTAGGGTTAGGTTTTGGTTTGGGTTAGGGTTAGAGTTAGGGTTTGGGTTAGTGTTAGGTTTAGGGTTAGGGTTAGGGTTTAGTTTTAGGGTTAGGTTTAGGGTTTGGGTTAGGGTTAGGGTTAGGGTTAAGGTTAGGATTAGGTTTAGGGTTAGGGTTAGGGTTTGGTTTAGGATTAGGTTTGGGGTTGGTTTAGGTTTTTGGTTAGTTTTAATGTTAGGATTAGGGTTTGGATTCGGGATAGAGTTAGGGTTAGGGTTAGGGTTTGAGTTAGGGTAGGGTTTGGGTTAGGGTTAGGGTTTGGGTTAGGGTTAGGGTTAGGGTTAGGATTAGGGTTTGGGTTTGAGTTTGAGTTAGGTTTAGGGTTTGCATTAGGGTTAGTGTTAGGGTTAGGGTTAGGGTTTGGTTTACAGTTAGGGTTAGGGTTAGGGATAGGTTTAGGGTTAAGGTTAGGATTAGGGTTAGGGTTAGGGTTAGGGTTTGGTTTACATTTTGGGTTAGGGTTAGGGTTAAGGTTAGGATTAGGGTTAGAGTTAGGGTTAGAGTTAGGGTAAGGGTTACGAATAGGGTTAAGTTTAGTGTTTGGGTTTCGGTTAGGTTTAGGGTTAGGGTTACTATTAGTGTTAGGTTTAGGGTTTGGGTTTCGGTTAGTTTTAGCGTTAGGATTAGGGTTAGGGTTAGGATTTAGGGTTAAGGTTAGTGTTAGGGTTAGGTTTAGGGTTTGGGTTAAGTTTAGGTTTAGGTTTAGGATTTGGGTTAGTGTTAGTATAAGGTTTAAGATTTGGGTTAGGGTTAGGGTTTGGTTTAGGGTTACGGTTAGGGTTAGGAATAGGATTAGGGTTCGGTTAGAGTTTTGGCTTGGGTTAGGGTTAGGTTTAAGTTTAAGTTTTGGGTTAGGGTTAGGGTTAGGGATAAGGTTAGGGTTAGGGTTAGGGTTAGGATCAGGGTTAGGGTTAGGGTAAGGGTTAGGGTTTGGTTTAGGGTTAGGGTTAGCGTTAGGTTTAAGTTTTGGGTTAGGTTTAGGGTTAGGGTTAGGGTTTGTGTTCGGGTTAGGGTTAGGGTTATGTTTAGGTTTTGAGATAGGGTTAGGGTTAGGGTTAGGGTTATGGTTTGGGTTAGGGTTAGGGTTAGGGATAGGGGTTGAGTTAGGGTTAGGGTTAGGGTTAGGGTTAGGGTTAGGGTTAGGATTAGGGTAAGGTTAGGGTTTGGATTAGGGTTAGGTTTAGGGTTTGGATTTGGGTTATGGTTAGGGTTAGAGTTAGGGTTAGGGTTAGGGTTAGGGTTAGGATTAGGGTTAGGGTTAGGATCAGAATTAGGGTTAGGGTTAGGGTTTTGTTTGGGGTTAGGGTTATGGTTATGTTTAGGGTTTGGGTTAGTGTTAGGGTTAGGGTTTCGGTTAGGGTTAGTATTGGGGTTACGATTAGCTTTTTGGTTTGGGTTAGGGTTATGATTAGGGTTTGAGTTAGTGTTAGGGTTAGGGTTAGGGTTTGGGTTAGGGTTTGGGGTTAGGCATTAGGGGTTAGGTTTAGGGTTAGAGTTAGGGGTAGGGTTTGGGTTAGGGTTAGCGTTAGGGTTTGGGTTAGAGTTAGGGTTATGGTGTGGGTTTGAGTTAGGGTTAGTGTTTGGGTTATCGTTTGGGTTTTGGTTAGGGGTAGGTTTAGGTTTATGGTAAGGGTTTGGGTTTGGGTTAGGGTTAGAGTTAGGTTAGGGTTAGGTTTTGGGTTTGGGTAACGGTTACGATTAGGGTTAAGTTTAGTGTTTGGGTTTCGGTTAGGTTTAGGGTTAGGATTAGGTTTAGGGTTAGGGTTTAAGGTTAAGGTTAGTGTTAGGGTTAGGTTTAGGTTTTGGGTTAAGGTTAGGTTTAGGGTTAGGATTAGGTTTAGGGTTAGTGTAAGGTTTAAGATTTGGGTTAGGGTTAGGGTTTGGTTTAGGGTTAGGGTTAGGGTTAGGATTAGGATTGGGGTTAGGGTTAGGGTTTTGGGTTAGGGTTAGGGTTAGGTAAGTTTTGGTTTAGGGTTAGGGTTAGGGTTAGGATTTTGTTTAGGTTTAGGGTTAAGGTTTTTTAGGGTTAGGGTAGGGGTAGGGTTATTGTGAGGGTTACGGTTAGTGGTAGGCTTAGGGTTAGTATTAGGGTTAGGGTTTGGGGTAGGGTTAAGGTTAGTATTAAGGTTACGATTAGGGTTAAGTTTAGGATTTGGGTTTGGATTAGTTTTAGGGTTAGGGTTAGGGTTAGGGTTAGGGTTTAGGGTCAGGGGTTAGGTTTAGGGTTTGGGTTAGGGTTAGGGTTAATGTTAGGTTTAGTGTTAGGGTTTGGGTTAGGGTTCAAGTTAGGTTTTGAGATAGGGTTAGGTTTAGGGTTAGGGTTATGGTTTGGGTTAGGGTTAGGTTTAGGGTTAGGGGTTCAGTTAGGGTTAGGTTTAGGGTTAGGATTAGGGTTAGGGTTAAAGTTAGGATTAGGGTTAGTTTTAGGGTTTGGTTAGGGTTAGGGTTAGGGTTAGGGTTAGGGTTAGGATTAGGTTTAGGGTTAGGGTTAGGATTAGGGTTAGGATTAGGGTTTGGGTTAGGATTAGGGTTAGGATTAGGGTTTGGGTTTGCGTTATGGTTAGGGTTAGATTTAGGGTTAGGGTTAGGGTTATGGTTATGTTTAGGGTTTGGGTTAGTGTTAGGGTTAGGGTTTCGGTTAGGGTTAATATTGGGGTTACGATTAGCTTTTTGGTTTGGGTTAGGGTTATGATTAGGGTTTGAGTTAGTGTTAGGGTTAGGGTTAGGGTTTGGGTTAGGGTTTGGGGTTAGGCATTAGGGGTTAGGTTTAGGGTTAGGGTTAGGGGTAGGGTTTGGGTTAGGGTTAGGGTTAGGGTTTGGGTTAGAGTTAGGGTTATGGTGTGGGTTTGAGTTAGGGTTAGTGTTTGGGTTATCGTTTGGGTTTTGGTTAGGGGTAGGTTTAGGTTTATGGTAAGGGTTTGGGTTTGGGTTAGGGTTAGAGTTAGGTTAGGGTTAGGTTTTGGGTTTGGGTAACGGTTACGATTAGGGTTAAGTTTAGTGTTTGGGTTTCGGTTTGGGTTAGGGTTAGGATTAGGTTTAGGGTTAGGGTTTAAGGTTAAGGTTAGTGTTAGGGTTAGGTTTAGGTTTTGGGTTAAGGTTAGGTTTAGGGTTAGGATTAGGTTTAGGGTTAGTGTAAGGTTTAAGATTTGGGTTAGGGTTAGGGTTTGGTTTAGGGTTAGGGTTAGGGTTAGGATTAGGATTGGGGTTAGGGTTAGGGTTTTGGGTTAGGGTTAGGGTTAGGTAAGTTTTGGTTTAGGGTTAGGGTTAGGGTTAGGATTTTGGTTAGGTTTAGGGTTAAGGTTTTTTAGGGTTAGGGTAGGGGTAGGGTTATTGTGTGGGCTACGGTTAGTGGTAGGCTTAGGGTTAGTATTAGGGTTAGGGTTTGGGGTAGGGTTAAGGTTAGTATTAAGGTTACGATTAGGGTTAAGTTTAGGATTTGGGTTTGGATTAGTTTTAGGGTTAGGGTTAGGGTTAGGGTTAGGGTTTAGGGTCAGGGGTTAGGTTTAGGGTTTGGGTTAGGGTTAGGGTTAAGGTTAGGTTTAGTGTTAGGGTTTGGGTTAGGGTTCAAGTTAGGTTTTGAGATAGGGTTAGGTTTAGGGTTAGGGTTATGGTTTGGGTTAGGGTTAGGTTTAGGGTTAGGGGTTCAGTTAGGGTTAGGTTTAGGGTTAGGATTAGGGTTAGGGTTAAAGTTAGGATTAGGGTTAGTTTTAGGGTTTGGTTAGGGTTAGGGTTAGGGTTAGGGTTAGGGTTAGGATTAGGTTTAGGGTTAGGGTTAGGATTAGGGTTAGGATTAGGGTTTGGGTTAGGATTAGGGTTAGGATTAGGGTTTGGGTTTGCGTTATGGTTAGGGTTAGATTTAGGGTTAGGGTTAGGGTTTGGGTTAGGATTAGGGTTAGGGTTAGGATTAGGATTAGGGTTAGGGTTAGGGTTTTGTTTTGGGTTAGGGTTAGGGTTAGGGTTAGGGTTTGGGTTAGTGTTAGGTTTAGGGTTTGGGTTAGGGTTAGTATTGGGGTTACGATTAGGGTTTTGATTTGAGTTTGGTTTATGGTTAGGATTTGGGTTAGTGTTAGGATTAGGGTTAGGGTTTGGGTTAGGGTTAGGGTTAGGGTTTGGGTTAGGGTTAGGTTTACGGTGTGGGTTTGAGTTAGGGTTAGGTTTAGGGTTAGGGTTTGGGTTTGGGTTAGGGGTAGGTTTAGGTTTATGGTTAGGGTTTGGGTTTGGGTTAGGGTTAGGGTTAGGGTTAGGGTTAGGGTTTGGTTTGGGTTAGGGTTAGGGTTACGGTGTGGGTTTGAGTTAGGGTTAGGGTTAGGGTTAGGGTTTGGGTTTGGTTTAGTGCTTGGTTTAGGGTTAGGGTTAGGGTTAGGATTAGGATTAGGTTTAGGGTTAGGGTTTGGGTTAGGGTTAGGCTTAGGGTTCGGTTTAGGTTTTGTTTTAGGTTAGGGTTAGGGTTAGGGTTTGAGTTAGGGTTAGTCTTAGGTTTAGGGTTATGGTTTTTGTTAGGTTTAGGGTTAGGGTCAGTGTTTGAGTTTGAGTTAAGTTTAGGGCTAGGGTTAGGTTTAGGGTTAGGGTTAGGATTAGGTTTAGGATTAGGGTTAGGTTTATTGTTTCGTTTTGGGTTAGGTTTAGGGTTCGGGTTAGGGTTAGTGTTAGGGTTAGGGTAAGATTTTAGGGCTAGGGTTAGGGTTACGGTTTGAGTTAGTGTTAGGGTTAGGGTTAGGATTAGGGTTTGTGTTAGGGTTTGGGTTAGGGTTAGGGTTAGTGTTCGGTTTAGATTTTTGGTTAGGGTTAGGGTTAGGATTATGGTTAGGGTTAGGGTTAGGATTTGGTTTAGGGTTAGGGTAGGGGTAGGGTTAGGGTGAGGGTTTGGATTAGGGTTAGGGTTTGGGTATGGGTTAGGGTTAGGGTTAGGATTAGGATTACGGTTAGGTTTAGGGTTAGGATTAGGGTTAGTGTTAAGGTTAGGGTTTGGGTTAGGGTTAAGGTTACGATTAGGGTTAAGTTTAGGTTTTGGGTTTGGGTTAGGTCTAGGGTTAGATTAAGGGTTAGGGTTAGGTTTAGTGTTTAGGGTTAGGGTTAGGGTTAGTGTTTGGGTTAGGGTTAGGGTTAGGGTTTGGTTTAGGGTTAGGGTTAGGGTTAGGGTTAGGTTTTGGTTTGGGTTAGGGTTAGAGTTAGGGTTTGGGTTAGTGTTAGGTTTAGGGTTAGGGTTAGGGTTTAGTTTTAGGGTTAGGTTTAGGGTTTGGGTTAGGGTTAGGGTTAGGGTTAAGGTTAGGATTAGGTTTAGGGTTAGGGTTAGGGTTTGGTTTAGGATTAGGTTTGGGGTTGGTTTAGGTTTTTGGTTAGTTTTAATGTTAGGATTAGGGTTTGGATTCGGGATAGAGTTAGGGTTAGGGTTAGGGTTTGAGTTAGGGTAGGGTTTGGGTTAGGGTTAGGGTTTGGGTTAGGGTTAGGGTTAGGGTTAGGATTAGGGTTTGGGTTTGAGTTTGAGTTAGGTTTAGGGTTTGCATTAGGGTTAGGGTTAGGGTTAGGGTTAGGGTTTGGTTTACAGTTAGGGTTAGGGTTAGGGATAGGTTTAGGGTTAAGGTTAGGATTAGGGTTAGGGTTAGGGTTAGGGTTTGGTTTACATTTTGGGTTAGGGTTAGGGTTAAGGTTAGGATTAGGGTTAGAGTTAGGGTTAGAGTTAGGGTAAGGGTTACGAAGAGGGTTAAGTTTAGTGTTTGGGTTTCGGTTAGGTTTAGGGTTAGGGTTACTATTAGTGTTAGGTTTAGGGTTTGGGTTTCGGTTAGTTTTAGCGTTAGGATTAGGGTTAGGGTTAGGATTTAGGGTTAAGGTTAGTGTTAGGGTTAGGTTTAGGGTTTGGGTTAAGTTTAGGTTTAGGTTTAGGATTTGGGTTAGTGTTAGTATAAGGTTTAAGATTTGGGTTAGGGTTAGGGTTTGGTTTAGGGTTACGGTTAGGGTTAGGAATAGGATTAGGGTTCGGTTAGAGTTTTGGCTTGGGTTAGGGTTAGGTTTAAGTTTAAGTTTTGGGTTAGGGTTAGGGTTAGGGATAAGGTTAGGGTTAGGGTTAGGGTTAGGATCAGGGTTAGGGTTAGGGTAAGGGTTAGGGTTTGGTTTAGGGTTAGGGTTAGCGTTAGGTTTAAGTTTTGGGTTAGGTTTAGGGTTAGGGTTAGGGTTTGTGTTCGGGTTAGGGTTAGGGTTATGTTTAGGTTTTGAGATAGGGTTAGGGTTAGGGTTAGGGTTATGGTTTGGGTTAGGGTTAGGGTTAGGGATAGGGGTTGAGTTAGGGTTAGGGTTAGGGTTAGGGTTAGGGTTAGGGTTAGGATTAGGGTAAGGTTAGGGTTTGGATTAGGGTTAGGTTTAGGGTTTGGATTTGGGTTATGGTTAGGGTTAGAGTTAGGGTTAGGGTTAGGGTTAGGGTTAGGATTAGGGTTAGGGTTAGGATCAGAATTAGGGTTACGGTTAGGGTTTTGTTTGGGGTTAGGGTTATGGTTATGTTTAGGGTTTGGGTTAGTGTTAGGGTTAGGGTTTCGGTTAGGGTTAGTATTGGGGTTACGATTAGCTTTTTGGTTTGGGTTAGGGTTATGATTAGGGTTTGAGTTAGTGTTAAGGTTAGGGTTAGGGTTTGGGTTAGGGTTTGGGGTTAGGCATTAGGGGTTAGGTTTAGGGTTAGGGTTAGGGGTAGGGTTTGGGTTAGGGTTAGGGTTAGGGTTTGGGTTAGAGTTAGGGTTATGGTGTGGGTTTGAGTTAGGGTTAGTGTTTGGGTTATCGTTTGGGTTTTGGTTAGGGGTAGGTTTAGGTTTATGGTAAGGGTTTGGGTTTGGGTTAGGGTTAGAGTTAGGTTAGGGTTAGGTTTTGGGTTTGGGTAACGGTTACGATTAGGGTTAAGTTTAGTGTTTGGGTTTCGGTTAGGTTTAGGGTTAGGATTAGGTTTAGGGTTAGGGTTTAAGGTTAAGGTTAGTGTTAGGGTTAGGTTTAGGTTTTGGGTTAAGGTTAGGTTTAGGGTTAGGATTAGGTTTAGGGTTAGTGTAAGGTTTAAGATTTGGGTTAGGGTTAGGGTTTGGTTTAGGGTTAGGGTTAGGGTTAGGATTAGGATTGGGGTTAGGGTTAGGGTTTTGGGTTAGGGTTAGGGTTAGGTAAGTTTTGGTTTAGGGTTAGGGTTAGGGTTAGGATTTTGGTCAGGTTTAGGGTTAAGGTTTTTTAGGGTTAGGGTAGGGGTAGGGTTATTGTGAGGGTTACGGTTAGTGGTAGGCTTAGGGTTAGTATTAGGGTTAGGGTTTGGGGTAGGGTTAAGGTTAGTATTAAGGTTACGATTAGGGTTAAGTTTAGGATTTGGGTTTGGATTAGTTTTAGGGTTAGGGTTAGGGTTAGGGTTAGGGTTTAGGGTCAGGGGTTAGGTTTAGGGTTTGGGTTAGGGTTAGGGTTAAGGTTAGGTTTAGTGCTAGGGTTTGGGTTAGGGTTCAAGTTAGGTTTTGAGATAGGGTTAGGTTTAGGGTTAGGGTTATGGTTTGGGTTAGGGTTAGGTTTAGGGTTAGGGGTTCAGTTAGGGTTAGGTTTAGGGTTAGGATTAGGGTTAGGGTTAAAGTTAGGATTAGGGTTAGTTTTAGGGTTTGGTTAGGGTTAGGGTTAGGGTTAGGGTTAGGGTTAGGATTAGGTTTAGGGTTAGGGTTAGGATTAGGGTTAGGAGTAGGGTTTGGGTTTGCGTTATGGTTAGGGTTAGATTTAGGGTTAGGGTTAGGGTTAGGGTTAGGATTAGGGTTAGGGTTAGGATTAGGATTAGGGTTAGGGTTAGGGTTTTGTTTTGGGTTAGGGTTAGGGTTAGGGTTAGGGTTTGGGTTAGTGTTAGGTTTACGGTTTGGGTTAGGGTTAGTATTGGGGTTACGATTAGGGTTTTGATTTGAGTTAGGGTTATGGTTAGGATTTGGGTTAGTGTTAGGATTAGGGTTAGGGTTTGGGTTAGGGTTAGGGTTAGGGTTTGGGTTAGGGTTAGGTTTACGGTGTGGGTTTGAGTTAGGGTTAGGTTTAGGGTTAGGGTTTGGGTTTGGGTTAGGGGTAGGTTTAGGTTTAGGGTTAGGGTTTGGGTTTGGGTTAGGGTTAGGGTTTGGGTTTGGGTAACGGTTACGATTAGGGTTAAGTTTAGTGTTTGGGTTTCGGTTAGGTTTAGGGTTAGGATTAGGTTTAGGGATAGGATTTACTGTTAAGGTTAGTGTTGGGGTTACGGTTAGGTTTTGGGTTAAGATTAGGTTTAGGGTTAGGATTAGGTTTAAGGTTAATGTAAGGGTTAAGATTTGGGTTAGGGTTAGGTTTTGGTTTACAGTTAGGGTTAGGGTTAGGTTTAGGTTTAGGATTTGGTTTAGGGTTAGCTTTACAGTTAGGATTAGGCTTAGGGTTTGGGTTAGGGTTACGCTTAGGGTTAGGGTTAATGTTAGGATGAGAGTCAGGGTTAGGGTTACGGTTAGGGTTAGGGTTTGAGTTAGGTTTAGCGTTAGGGTTAGGGTTTGGGTTAGGGATAGGTTTAGGGTTAGGGTTAGCGTTAGGGTTAGGGTTAGGGTTAGGGTTAGGGTTAGGGTTAGGGTTTTGGTTTGGGTTAGGGTTAGGGTTAGGTTTAGGGTTTGGGTTAGTGTTAGGTTTAGGGTTTGGGTTAGGGTTAGTATTTGGGTTATGATTAGGGTTTTGGTTTGGTTTAGGGTTATGGTTAGGGTTTGGGTGAGAGTTAGGGTTAGGGTTAGGGTTTGGGTTAGGGTTTGGAGTTAGGGGTTGGGGTTAGGTTTAGGGTTAGGGTTAGGGTTAGGGTTTGGGTTAGGGTTAGGGTTTGGTTTGGGTTAGGGTTAGGGTTACGGTGTGGGTTTGAGTTAGGGTTAGGGTTAGGGTTAGGGTTCGGGTTTGGTTTAGTGCTTGGTTTAGGGTTAGGGTTAGGGTTAGGATTAGGATTAGGTTTAGGGTTAGGGTTTGGGTTAGGGTTAGGGTTAGGGTTCGGTTTAGGTTTTGTTTTAGGTTAGGGTTAGGGTTAGGGTTTGAGTTAGGGTTAGTCTTAGGTTTAGGGTTATGGTTTTTGTTAGGTTTAGGGTTAGGGTCAGTGTTTGAGTTTGAGTTAAGTTTAGGGCTAGGGTTAGGTTTAGGGTTAGGGTTAGGATTAGGTTTAGGATTAGGGTTAGGTTTATTGTTTCGTTTTGGGTTAGGTTTAGGGTTCGGGTTAGGGTTAGTGTTAGGGTTAGGGTAAGATTTTAGGGCTAGGGTTAGGGTTACGGTTTGAGTTAGTGTTAGGGTTAGGGTTAGGATTAGGGTTTGGGTTAGGGTTTGGGTTAGGGTTAGGGTTAGTGTTCGGTTTAGATTTTTGGTTAGGGTTAGGGTTAGGATTATGGTTAGGGTTAGGGTTAGGATTTGGTTTAGGGTTAGGGTAGGGGTAGGGTTAGGGTGAGGGTTTGGATTAGGGTTAGGGTTTGGGTATGGGTTAGGGTTAGGGTTAGGATTAGGATTACGGTTAGGTTTAGGGTTAGGATTAGGGTTAGTGTTAAGGTTAGGGTTTGGGTTAGGGTTAAGGTTACGATTAGGGTTAAGTTTAGGTTTTGGCTTTGGGTTAGGTCTAGGGTTAGATTAAGGGTTAGGGTTAGGTTTAGTGTTTAGGGTTAGGGTTAGGGTTAGTGTTTGGGTTAGGGTTAGGGTTAGGGTTTGGTTTAGGGTTAGGGTTAGGGTTAGGGTTAGGTTTTGGTTTGGGTTAGGGTTAGAGTTAGGGTTTGGGTTAGTGTTAGGTTTAGGGTTAGGTTTAGGGTTTAGTTTTAGGGTTAGGTTTAGGGTTTGGGTTAGGGTTAGGGTTAGGGTTAAGGTTAGGATTAGGTTTAGGGTTAGGGTTAGGGTTTGGTTTAGGATTAGGTTTGGGGTTGGTTTAGGTTTTTGGTTAGTTTTAATGTTAGGATTAGGGTTTGGATTCGGGATAGAGTTAGGGTTAGGGTTAGGATTTGAGTTAGGGTAGGGTTTGGGTTAGGGTTAGGGTTTGGGTTAGGGTTAGGGTTAGGGTTAGGATTAGGGTTTGGGTTTGACTTTGAGTTAGGTTTAGGGTTTGCATTAGGGTTAGGGTTAGGGTTAGGGTTAGGGTTTGGTTTACAGTTAGGGTTAGGGTTAGGGATAGGTTTAGGGTTAAGGTTAGGATTAGGGTTAGGGTTGGGGTTAGGGTTTGGTTTACATTTTGGGTTAGGGTTAGTGTTAAGGTTAGGATTAGGGTTAGAGTTAGGGTTAGAGTTAGGGTAAGGGTTACGAATAGGGTTAAGTTTAGTGTTTGGGTTTCGGTTAGGTTTAGGGTTAGGGTTACTATTAGTGTTAGGTTTAGGGTTTGGGTTTCGGTTAGTTTTAGCGTTACGATTAGGGTTAGGGTTAGGATTTAGGGTTAAGGTTAGTGTTAGGGTTAGGTTTAGGGTTTGGGTTAAGTTTAGGTTTAGGTTTAGGGTTTGGGTTAAGTTTAGGTTTAGGTTTAGGATTTGGGTTAGTGTTAGTATAAGGGTTAAGATTTGGGTTAGGGTTAGGGTTTGGTTTAGGGTTACGGTTAGCGTTAGGAATAGGATTAGGGTTCGGTTAGAGTTTTGGCTTGGGTTAGGGTTAGGTTTAAGTTTAAGTTTTGGGTTAGGGTTAGGGTTAGGGATAAGGTTAGGGTTAGGGTTAGGGTTAGGATCACGGTTAGGGTTAGGGTAAGGGTTAGGGTTTGGTTTAGGGTTAGGGTTAGCGTTAGGTTTAAGTTTTGGGTTAGGTTTAGGGTTAGGGTTAGGGTTTGTGTTCGGGTTAGGGTTAGGGTTAGGTTTAGGTTTTGAGATAGGGTTAGGGTTAGGGTTAGGGTTATGGTTTGGGTTAGGGTTAGGGTTAGGGATAGGGGTTGAGTTAGGGTTAGGGTTAGGGTTAGGGTTAGGGTTAGGGTTAGGGTTAGGATTAGGGTAAGGTTAGGGTTTGGATTAGGGTTAGGTTTAGGGTTTGGATTTGGGTTATGGTTAGGGTTAGAGTTAGGGTTAGGGTTAGGGTTAGGGTTAGGATTAGGGTTAGGGTTAGTATCAGAATTAGGGTTAGGGTTAGGGTTTTGTTTGGGGTTAGGTTTATGGTTATGTTTAGGGTTTGGGTTAGTGTTAGGGTTAGGGTTTCGGTTAGGGTTAGTATTGGGGTTACGATTAGCTTTTTGGTTTGGGTTAGGGTTATGATTAGGGTTTGAGTTAGTGTTAGGGTTAGGGTTAGGGTTTGGGTTAGGGTTTGGGGTTAGGCATTAGGGGTTAGGTTTAGAGTTAGGGTTAGGGGTAAGGTTTGGGTTAGGGTTAGGGTTAGGGTTTGGGTTAGAGTTAGGGTTATGGTGTGGGTTTGAGTTAGCGTTAGTGTTTGGGTTATCGTTTGGGTTTTGGTTAGGGGTAGGTTTAGGTTTATGGTAGGGGTTTGGGTTTGGGTTTGGGTTAGGGTTAGAGTTAGGTTAGGGTTAGGTTTTGGGTTTGGGTAACGGTTACGATTAGGGTTAAGTTTAGTGTTTGGGTTTCGGTTTGGGTTAGGGTTAGGATTAGGTTTAGGGTTAGGGTTTAAGGTTAAGGTTAGTGTTAGGGTTAGGTTTAGGTTTTGGGTTAAGGTTAGGGTTAGGGTTAGGATTAGGTTTAGGGTTAGTGTAAGGTTTAAGATTTGGGTTAGGGTTAGGGTTTGGTTTAGGGTTAGGGTTAGGGTTAGGATTAGGATTGGGGTTAGGGTTAGGGTTTTGGGTTAGGGTTAGGGTTAGGTAAGTTTTGGTTTAGGGTTAGGGTTAGGGTTAGGATTTTGGTCAGGTTTAGGGTTAAGGTTTTTTAGGGTTAGGGTAGGGGTAGGGTTATTGTGAGGGTTACGGTTAGTGGTAGGCTTAGGGTTAGTATTAGGGTTAGGGTTTGGGGTAGGGTTAAGGTTAGTATTAAGGTTACGATTAGGGTTAAGTTTAGGATTTGGGTTTGGATTAGTTTTAGGGTTAGGGTTAGGGTTAGGGTTAGGGTTTAGGGTCAGGGGTTAGGTTTAGGGTTTGGGTTAGGGTTAGGGTTAAGGTTAGGTTTAGTGTTAGGGTTTGGGTTAGGGTTCAAGTTAGGTTTTGAGATAGGGTTAGGTTTAGGGTTAGGGTTATGGTTTGGGTTAGGGTTAGGTTTAGGGTTAGGGGTTCAGTTAGGGTTAGGTTTAGGGTTAGGATTAGGGTTAGGGTTAAAGTTAGGATTAGGGTTAGTTTTAGGGTTTGGTTAGGGTTAGGGTTAGGGTTAGGGTTAGGGTTAGGATTAGGTTTAGGGTTAGGGTTAGGATTAGGGTTAGGATTAGGGTTTGGGTTTGCGTTATGGTTAGGGTTAGATTTAGGGTTAGGGTTAGGGTTAGGGTTAGGATTAGGGTTAGGGTTAGGATTAGGATTAGGGTTAGGGTTAGGGTTTTGTTTTGGGTTAGGGTTAGGGTTAGGGTTAGGGTTTGGGTTAGTGTTAGGTTTAGGGTTTGGGTTAGGGTTAGTATTGGGGTTACGATTAGGGTTTTGATTTGAGTTAGGGTTATGGTTAGGATTTGGGTTAGTGTTAGGATTAGGGTTAGGGTTTGGGTTAGGGTTAGGGTTAGGGTTTGGGTTAGGGTTAGGTTTACGGTGTGGGTTTGAGTTAGGGTTAGGTTTAGGGTTAGGGTTTGGGTTTGGGTTAGGGGTAGGTTTAGGTTTAGGGTTAGGGTTTGGGTTTGGGTTAGGGTTAGGGTTAGGGTTAGGGTTAGGGTTTGGGTTTGGGTAACGGTTACGATTAGGGTTAAGTTTAGTGTTTGGGTTTCGGTTAGGTTTAGGGTTAGGATTAGGTTTAGGGATAGGATTTACTGTTAAGGTTAGTGTTGGGGTTACGGTTAGGTTTTGGGTTAAGATTAGGTTTAGGGTTAGGATTAGGTTTAAGGTTAATGTAAGGTTAAGATTTGGGTTAGGGTTAGGTTTTGGTTTACAGTTAGGGTTAGGGTTAGGTTTAGGTTTAGGATTTGGTTTAGGGTTAGCTTTACAGTTAGGATTAGGCTTAGGGTTTGGGTTAGGGTTACGCTTAGGGTTAGGGTTAATGTTAGGATGAGAGTCAGGGTTAGGGTTACGGTTAGGGTTAGGGTTTGAGTTAGGTTTAGCGTTAGGGTTAGGGTTTGGGTTAGGGATAGGTTTAGGGTTAGTGTTAGGGTTAGGGTTAGGGTTAATGTTAGAGTTAGGGTTAAGGTTAGGGTTTTGGTTTGGGTTAGGGTTAGGGGTAGGTTTAGGGTTTGGGTTAGTGTTAGGTTTAGGGTTTGGGTTAGGGTGAGTATTGGGGTTATGATTAGGGTTTTGGTTTGGTTTGTGGTTATGTTTAGGGTTTGGGTGAGAGTTAGGGTTAGGGTTAGGGTTTGGGTTAGGGTTTGGAGTGAGGGGGTGGGGTTAGGTTTAGGGATAGGGTTAGGGTTAGGGTTTGGGTTGGGGTTAGGGTTTGGTTTGGGTTAGGGTTAGGGTTACGGTGTGGGTTTGAGTTAGGGTTAGGGTTAGGGTTAGGGTTTGGGTTTGGTTTAGTGCTTGGTTTAGGGTTAGGGTTAGGGTTAGGATTAGGATTAGGTTTAGGGTTAGGGTTTGGGTTAGGGTTAGGGTTAGGGTTCGGTTTAGGTTTTGTTTTAGGTTAGGGTTAGGGTTAGGGTTTGAGTTAGGGTTAGTCTTAGGTTTAGGGTTATGGTTTTTGTTAGGTTTAGGGTTAGGGTCAGTGTTTGAGTTTGAGTTAAGTTTAGGGCTAGGGTTAGGTTTAGGGTTAGGGTTAGGATTAGGTTTAGGATTAGGGTTAGGTTTATTGTTTCGTTTTGGGTTAGGTTTAGGGTTCGGGTTAGGGTTAGTGTTAGGGTTAGGGTAAGATTTTAGGGCTAGGGTTAGGGTTACGGTTTGAGTTAGTGTTAGGGTTAGGGTTAGGATTAGGGTTTGGGTTAGGGTTTGGGTTAGGGTTAGGGTTAGTGTTCGGTTTAGATTTTTGGTTAGGGTTAGGGTTAGGATTATGGTTAGGGTTAGGGTTAGGATTTGGTTTAGGGTTAGGGTAGGGGTAGGGTTAGGGTGAGGGTTTGGATTAGGGTTAGGGTTTGGGTATGGGTTAGGGTTAGGGTTAGGATTAGGATTACGGTTAGGTTTAGGGTTAGGATTAGGGTTAGTGTTAAGGTTAGGGTTTGGGTTAGGGTTAAGGTTACGATTAGGGTTAAGTTTAGGTTTTGGGTTTGGGTTAGGTCTAGGGTTAGATTAAGGGTTAGGGTTAGGTTTAGTGTTTAGGGTTAGGGTTAGGGTTAGTGTTTGGGTTAGGGTTAGGGTTAGGGTTTGGTTTAGGGTTAGGGTTAGGGTTAGGGTTAGGTTTTGGTTTGGGTTAGGGTTAGAGTTAGGGTTTGGGTTAGTGTTAGGTTTAGGGTAGGGTTAGGGTTTAGTTTTAGGGTTAGGTTTAGGGTTTGGGTTAGGGTTAGGGTTAGGGTTAAGGTTAGGATTAGGTTTAGGGTTAGGGTTAGGGTTTGGTTTAGGATTAGGTTTGGGGTTGGTTTAGGTTTTTGGTTAGTTTTAATGTTAGGATTAGGGTTTGGATTCGGGATAGAGTTAGGGTTAGGGTTAGGGTTTGAGTTAGGGTAGGGTTTGGGTTAGGGTTAGGGTTTGGGTTAGGGTTAGGGTTAGGGTTAGGATTAGGGTTTGGGTTTGAGTTTGAGTTAGGTTTAGGGTTTGCATTAGGGTTAGGGTTAGGGTGAGGGTTAGGGTTTGGTTTACAGTTAGAGTTAGGGTTAGGGATAGGTTTAGGGTTAAGGTTAGGATTAGGGTTAGGGTTAGGGTTAGGGTTTGGTTTACATTTTGGGTTAGGGTTAGGGTTAAGTTTAGGATTAGGGTTAGAGTTAGGGTTAGAGTTAGGGTAAGGGTTACGAATAGGGTTAAGTTTAGTGTTTGGGTTTCGGTTAGGTTTAGGGTTAGGGTTACTATTAGTGTTAGGTTTAGGGTTTGGGTTTCGGTTAGTTTTAGCGTTAGGATTAGGCTTAGGGTTAGGATTTAGGGTTAAGGTTAGTGTTAGGGTTAGGTTTAGGGTTTGGGTTAAGTTTAGGTTTAGGTTTAGGATTTGGGTTAGTGTTAGTATAAGGTTTAAGATTTGGGTTAGGGTTAGGGTTTGGTTTAGGGTTACGGTTAGGGTTAGGAATAGGATTAGGGTTCGGTTAGAGTTTTGGCTTGGGTTAGGGTTAGGTTTAAGTTTAAGTTTTGGGTTAGGGTTAGGGTTAGGGATAAGGTTAGGGTTAGGGTTAGGGTTAGGATCAGGGTTAGGGTTAGGGTTAGGGTTAGGGTTAGGGTTTGTGTTCGGGTTAGGGTTAGGGTTAAGTTTTGGGTTAGGTTTAGGGTTAGGGTTAGGGTTTGTGTTCGGGTTAGGGTTAGGGTTATGTTTAGGTTTTGAGATAGGGTTAGGGTTAGGGTTAGGGTTATGGTTTGGGTTAGGGTTAGGGTTAGGGATAGGGGTTGAGTTAGGGTTAGGGTTAGGGTTAGGGTTAGGGTTAGGGTTAGGATTAGGGTAAGGTTAGGGTTTGGATTAGGGTTAGGTTTAGGGTTTGGATTTGGGTTATGGTTAGGGTTAGAGTTAGGGTTAGGGTTAGGGTTAGGGTTAGGATTAGGGTTAGGGTTAGGATCAGAATTAGGGTTAGGGTTAGGGTTTTGTTTGGGGTTAGGGTTATGGTTATGTTTAGGGTTTGGGTTAGTGTTAGGGTTAGGGTTTCGGTTAGGGTTAGTATTGGGGTTACGATTAGCTTTTTGGTTTGGGTTAGGGTTATGATTAGGGTTTGAGTTAGTGGTAGGGTTAGGGTTAGGGTTTGGGTTAGGGTTTGGGGGGAGGCATTAGGGGTTAGGGTTAGGGTTAGGGTTAGGGGTAGGGTTTGGGTTAGGGTTAGGGTGAGGGTTTGGGGTAGAGTTAGGGTTATGGTGTGGGTTTGAGTTAGGGTTAGTGTTTGGGTTATCGTTTGGGTTTTGGTTAGGGGTAGGTTTAGGTTTATGGTAAGGGTTTGGGTTTGGGTTAGGGTTAGAGTTAGGTTAGGGTTAGGTTTTGGGTTTGGGTAACGGTTACGATTAGGGTTAAGTTTAGTGTTTGGGTTTCGGTTAGGTTTAGGGTTAGGATTAGGTTTAGGGTTAGGGTTTAAGGTTAAGGTTAGTGTTAGGGTTAGGTTTAGGTTTTGGGTTAAGGTTAGGTTTAGGGTTAGGATTAGGTTTAGGGTTAGTGTAAGGGTTAAGATTTGGGTTAGGGTTAGGGTTTGGTTTAGGGTTAGGGTTAGGGTTAGGATTAGGATTGGGGTTAGGGTTAGGGTTTTGGGTTAGGGTTAGGGTTAGGTAAGTTTTGGTTTAGGGTTAGGGTTAGGGTTAGGATTTTGGTTAGGTTTAGGGTTAAGGTTTTTTAGGGTTAGGGTAGGGGTAGGGTTATTGTGAGGGTTACGGTTAGTGGTAGGCTTAGGGTTAGTATTAGGGTTAGGGTTTGGGGTAGGGTTAAGGTTAGTATTAAGGTTACGATTAGGGTTAAGTTTAGGATTTGGGTTTGGATTAGTTTTAGGGTTAGGGTTAGGGTTAGGGTTAGGGTTTAGGGTCAGGGGTTAGGTTTAGTGTTTGGGTTAGGGTTAGGGTTAAGGTTAGGTTTAGTGTTAGGGTTTGGGTTAGGGTTCAAGTTAGGTTTTGAGATAGGGTTAGGTTTAGGGTTAGGGTTATGGTTTGGGTTAGGGTTAGGTTTAGGGTTAGGGGTTCAGTTAGGGTTAGGTTTAGGGTTAGGATTAGGGTTAGGGTTAAAGTTAGGATTAGGGTTAGTTTTAGGGTTTGGTTAGGGTTAGGGTTAGGGTTAGGGTTAGGGTTAGGATTAGGTTTAGGGTTAGGGTTAGGATTAGGGTTAGGAGTAGGGTTTGGGTTTGCGTTATGGTTAGGGTTAGATTTAGGGTTAGGGTTAGGGTTAGGGTTAGGATTAGGGTTAGGGTTAGGATTAGGATTAGGGTTAGGGTTAGGGTTTTGTTATGGGTTAGGGTTAGGGTTAGGGTTAGGGTTTGGGTTAGTGTTAGGTTTAGGGTTTGGGTTAGGGTTAGTATTGGGGTTACGATTAGGGTTTTGATTTGAGTTAGGGTTATGGTTAGGATTTGGGTTAGTGTTAGGATTAGGGTTAGGGTTTGGGTTAGGGTTAGGGTTAGGGTTTGGGTTAGGGTTAGGTTTACGGTGTGGGTTTGAGTTAGGGTTAGGTTTAGGGTTAGGGTTTGGGTTTGGGTTAGGGGTAGGTTTAGGTTTAGGGTTAGGGTTTGGGTTTGGGTTAGGGTTAGGGTTAGGGTTAGGGTTAGGGTTAGGGTTTAGGGTTAGGGTTAGGGTTAGGGTTAGGGTTAGGTTTAGGTTTAGGATTTGGTTTAGGGTTAGCTTTACAGTTAGGATTAGGCTTAGGGTTTGGGTTAGGGTTAGGGTTAGGGTTAATGTTAGGATGAGAGTCAAGGTTAGGGTTAGGGTTAGGGTTAGGGTTAGGGTTTGGGTTAGGTTTAGCGTTTGGGTTAGGGTTAGGGTTAGGGGGAGTGGTAAGTTTATGGTTTGGGTTTGGGTTAGGGCTAGGGGTAGGGTTAGGACTAGAGTCAGGGTCTGTTTATGGTTAGGGTTAGTTCTTGGGTTAGGGTTAGAGTTAGGGTTAGGGTTAGGGTTAGGGTTTGGGTTTGGTTTAGGTTTAGGATTAGGTTTAGCGTTTAATTTGGGTGTGGGTTAGGGTTAGGGTTAGGGTTTGGGTTAGTTTTAGGATTGGGGTTAGGGTTTGGCTTAGGGTTAGTGTTAGTGTTTGGTTTAGGGTTAGGGTTAGGGTTAGGGTTAGGTTTAGGTTTAGGGTTAGGGTTTGGGTTAGGGTTAATGTTAGCGTTTGGGTTAATGTTAGGATTAGGGTTAGGGTTAGCATTAGGGTTAGGGTTAAGGTTAGGTTTTGGGTTTGGGTTAGTGTTAGGGTTAGGTTTAGTGTTAGGGTTTGGGGTAGGGTTAGCATTAGGGTTTGGGTTAGGGTTAGGGTTAGGGTTAGGATTTGGGTTAGGATTAGGGTTCTAGGTAGGATTAGGTTTAGGATTTGGGTTTGGATTAGGGTTAGGTTTAGGGTTATGGTTTGGATTAGGGTTAGGGTTATGTTTAGGATTAGGGTTAGTGTTAGGGTTTCGGTTAGGTTTAGGGTTAGGGTTAGGTTTACGGTTAGGGTTAGAGTTAGGTTTAGGGTTAGGGTTAGGGTTTGAGTTAGGGTAAGGGTTACATTTAGGGTTAGGGTTAGCGTTAGGATTAGGATTAGTGTTAGGGTTAGGGTTAGGGTTTGTATTTGGGTTAGGGAAAGGATTAGGGTTAGGGTTAGTGTTAGTGTTAGGGTTTGGGTTTGGATTAGGTTAAGGGTTAGTGTTAGGGTTAGGGTTAGGGTTTGCTTTAGGGTTAGGGTTAGGTTTTGGTTTAGGGTTAGGGTTAGGGTTAGGTTTAGGGTTTGGATTTGGGTTAGGTTTAGGGTTAGGGTTAGGGTTTCATTTGGGTTAGCGTTAGGTTAAGGTTAGGGTTTGGGTTAGGTTTAGGGTTATTGTTAGGATTAGGGTTAGGGTTAGGGTTAGGTTTAAGGTTAGGGTTAGGTTTTGGGTTAGGGTAAGGTTTACGTTTTGGGTTAGGGTTGGGGTTAGTTTTAGGCTTGGGGTTAGTATTTGGGTTAGGGTAAGGGGTATAATTAGGATTAGGGTTAGTATTTGGATTAGGGTTAGGCTAAGTTTAGTGTTAATGTTAGGATTAGGGTTACGGTAGGGTTAGGGTTAGGGTTAGTGTTAGGGCTCGAGTTAGGGTTAGGGTTAGGGTTAGGGTTAGGCTTAGGGTTAGATTTAGGGTTAGGGTTAGCGTTTGGTTTTGGATTAGGATTAGGTTTAGGGTTTCTGTTACGGTTAGCGTTGGGGTAGGGTTTGGGTTAGGGTTAGGGTTAGGGTTAGGGTTCGGGTTAGTGTTAGGGTTCGAGTTTGGGTTAGGGGTAAAGTTAGGGTTAGGGTTTGGGTTAGGGTTAGGGTTAGGATTTGGTTTAGTGTTAGGCTTATAGTTAGGATTAGTGTTAGGGTAAGTTTTAGGGTTAGGATTAGGGTTAGGGTTAGGGTTTGGGTTAGGGGTAGGGTTAGGGTTAGGGTTAGGGTTTGGGTTAGGGCTAGGGTTAGGGTTAGGGTTAGGGTTAGTGTTAGGATTAGGGTTAGGGTTAGTTTTATTGTTAGGATTAGGGTCAGGGTTAGGGTTAGGGTTAGGTTTAGGGTTAGGGTAAGGTTTAGGGTTATTGTTAGGGTTAGGGTTTTGGTTAGGGTTAGGTTTAGGGTTAGGGTTAGGGTTAGGGTTAGGGTTTGGGTTTGGGTTAGGGTTAGGTTTAGAATTTTGGTTTGGGTTAGGTTTAGGTTTAGTGTTAGGGTTAGGGTTACTGTTTGGGTAAGGGTTAGGGATAGATTTAGGGTTAGGTTTAGGATTAGGGTTAGGGTTAGCATTAGGGTTAGAGTTACGGTTTGGGTTAGGGTTAGGGTTAGGGTTAGGGTTAGGGTGTCGGTTAGTGTTAGTGTTACGTTTTGGATTATGGTTAGGGTTAGTGTTAGGGTTAGGTTTTGGGTGAGGTTATGGGTTAGTATTAGGGTTACGACTAGGGTTAAGTTTAGTGTTTGGGTTTGGGTTAGGTTTAGGGTTCTGGTTCGGGCTAGGGTTAGGGTAAGGTTTTAGGGCTAGGATTTGGGTTAGGGTTTGAGTTAGGGTTAGGGTGAGGGTTAGGATTAGGGTTTGTGTTAGGGTTAGGGTTATTGTTATGGGTTGAGTTAGGGTTAGGGTGAGGTTAAGGTTAGGGTTAGGAGTTGAGTTAGGGTTAGGGTTAAGGTTAGGGTTTGGGTTTGGGTTATGGTTAGGGTTAGAGTTAGGGTTAGGGTTAGGGTTAGGGTTAGGATTAGGATTAGGGTTAGGTTTAGGGTTTTGGTTTGGGTTAGGGTTAGGGTTAGGTTTAGGGTTTGGGTTAGTGTTAGTTTTAGGGTTTGGGTTAGGGTTAGTATTGGGGTTACGATTAGGGTTTTGGTTTGGTTTAGGGTTATGGTTAGGGTTTGGGTTAGAGTTAGGGTAGGGTTAGGGTTTGGGTTAGGGTTTGGAGTTAGGGGTTGGGGTTAGGTTTAGGGATAGGGTTAGGGTTAGGGTTTGGGTTAGGGTTAGGGTTAGGGTTAGGTTTGGGTTAGGGTTAGGGTTACGGTGTGGGTTTGAGTTAGGGTTAGGGTTAGGGTTAGGGTTTGGGTTTGGTTTAGTGCTTGGTTTAGGGTTAGGGTTAGAGTTAGGATTAGGATTAGATTTAGGGTTAGGGTTTGGGTTAGGTTTTAGGGTTAGGGTTCGGTTTAGGTTTTGTTTTAGGGTTAGGGTTTGGGTTAGGGTTTGAGTTAGGGTTAGTCTTAGGTTTAGGGTTATGGTTTTTGTTAGGTTTAGGGTTAGGGTCAGTGTTTGAGTTTGAGTTAAGTTTAGGGTTAGGTTAGGTTTAGGGTTAGGGTTAGGATTAGGTTTAGGATTGGGGTCAGGTTTGGTGTTTCGGTTTGGGTTAGGTTTAGGGTTCGGGTTCGGGTTAGTGTTAGCGTTAGGGTAAGGTTTTAGGGCTAGGGTTAGGCTTACGGTTTGAGTTAGTGTTAGGGTTAGGGTTAGGATTAGGGTTTGGGTTAGGGTTTGGGTTAGGGTTAGGGTTAGTGTTCGGTTTAGATTTTTGGTTAGGGTTAGGGTTAGGATTATGGTTAGGGTTAGGGTTAGGATTTGGTTTAGGGTTAGGGTAGGGGTAGGGTTAGGGTGAGGGTTCGGATTAGGGTTAGGTTTTGGGTATGGGTTAGGGTTAGGGTTAGGATTAGGATTACGGTTAGGTTTAGGGTTAGGGTTAGGGTTAGTGTTAAGGTTAGGGTTTGGATTAGGGTTAAGGTTACGATTAGGGTTAAGTTTAGGTTTTGGGTTTGGGTTAGGTCTAGGGTTAGTTTAAGGGTTAGGGTTAGGTTTAGTGTTTAGGGTTAGGGTTAGGGTTAGTGTTTGGGTTAGGGTTAGGGTTAGGGTTTGGTTTAGGGTTAGGGTTAGGGTTAGGGTTAGGTTTTGGTTTGGGTTAGGGTTAGAGTAAGGGTTTGGGTTAGTGTTAGGGTTAGGGTTAGGGTTAGGGTTAGGGTTAGGGTTTAGGTTTAGGGTTAGGTTTAGGGTTTGGCTTAGGGTTAGGGTTAGGGTTAAGGTTAGGATTAGGTTTAGGGTTAGGGTTAGGGTTTGGTTTAGGATTAGGTTTAGGGTTAGGTTTAGGTTTTTGGTTAGTTTTAATGTTAGGATTAGGGTTTGGATTCGGGATAGACTTATGGTTAGGGTTAGGGTTAGGGTTTGAGTTAGGGTTAGGGTTTGGGTTAGGGTTAGGGTTTGGGTTAGGGTTAGGGTTAGGGTTAGGGTTAGGGTTAGGGTTAGGTTAAGGGTTACGATTAGGGTTAAGTTTAGTGTTTGGGTTTCGGTTAGGTTTAGGGTTAGGGTTACGATTAGTGTTAGGTTTAGGGTTTGGGTTTGGGTTAGTTTTAGCGTTAGGATTAGGGTTAGGGTTAGGGTTTAGGGTTAAGGTTAGTGTTAGGGTTAGGTTTAGGCTTTGGGTTAAGTTTAGGTTTAGGTTTAGGATTTGGGTTAGTGTTAGTATAAGGGTTAAGATTTGGTTTAGGGTTAGGGTTTGGTTTAGGGTTACGGTTAGGGTTAGGAGTAGGATTAGGGTTCGGTTAGAATTTTGGCTTGGGTTAGGGTTAGGTTTAAGTTTAAGTTTTGGGTTAGGGTTAGGGTTAGGGATAAGGTTAGGGTTAGGGTTAGGGTTAGGATCAGGGTTAGGGTTAGGGTAAGGGTTAGGGTTTGGTTTAGGGTTAGGGTTAGCGTTAGGTTTAAGCTTTGAGTTAGGTTTAGGGTTAGGGTTAGGGTTTGTGTTCGGGTTAGGGAAAGGATTAGGGTTAGGGTTAGTGTTAGTGTTAGGGTTTGGGTTTGGATTAGGTTAAGGGTTAGTGTTAGGGTTAGTGTTAGGGTTTGTTTTAGGGTTAGGGTTAGGTTTTGGTTTAGGGTTAGGGTTAGGGTTAGGTTTAGGGTTTGGATTTGGGTTAGGTTTAGGGTTAGGTTTAGGGTTTCATTTGGGTTAGGGTTAGGGTTAAGGTTAGGGTTTGGGTTAGGTTTAGGGTTATTGTTAGGATTAGGGTTAGGGTTAGGGTTAGGTTTAAGGTTAGGGTTAGGGTTTGGGTTAGGGTAAGGTTTACGTTTTGGGTTAGGGTTAGGGTTAGGTTTAGGATTAGGGTTAGTATTTGGTTTAGGGGAAGGGGTATAATTAGGATTAGCGTTAGTATTTGGGTTAGGGTTAGGCTAAGTTTAGTGTTAATGTTAGGATTAGGGTTACGGTAGGGTTAGGGTTAGGGTTAGTGTTAGGGCTCGAGTTAGGGTTAGGGTTAGGGTTAGGGTTAGGCTTAGGGTTAGATTTAGGGTTAGGGTTAGCGTTTGGTTTTGGATTAGGATTAGGTTTAGGGTTTCTGTTACGGTTAGCGTTGGGTTAGGGTTTGGGTTAGGGTTAGGGTTAGGGTTAGGGTTCGGGTTAGTGTTAGGGTTCGAGTTTGGGTTAGGGGTAAAGTTAGGGTTAGGGTTTGGGTTAGGGTTAGGGTTAGGATTTGGTTTAGTGTTAGGGTTATAGTTAGGATTAGTGTTAGGGTAAGTTTTAGGGTTAGGGTTAGGGTTAGGGTTAGGGTTTGGGTTAGGTGTAGGGTTAGGGTTAGGGTTAGGGTTTGGGTTAGGGCTAGGGTTAGGGTTAGGGTTAGGGTTAGTGTTAGGATTAGGGTTAGGGTTAGGGTTTGGGTTAGGGTTAGTGTTAGATTTAGCATTAGGATTAGGGTTAGGGTTAGTTTTATTGTTAGGATTAGGGTCAGGGTTAGGGTTAGGGTTAGGTTTAGGGTTAGGGTAAGGTTTAGGGTTATTGTTAGGGTTAAGGTTTTGGTTAGGGTTAGGTTTAGGGTTAGGGTTAGGGTTAGGGTTTGGGTTTGGGTTAGTGTTAGGTTTAGAATTTTGGTTTGGGTTAGGTTTAGGTTTAGTGTTAGGGTTAAGGTTACTGTTTGTGTTAGGGTTAGGGATAGATTTAGGGTTAGGTTTAGGATTAGGGTTAGGGATAGCATTAGGGTTAGAGTTACGGTTTGGGGTAGGGTTAGGGGTAGGATTAGGGTTTCAGTTAGGGTTAGTTTTAGGTTTTGGCTTAGGGTTAGGGTTAGTGTTAGGGTTAGGGTTTGGGTTAGGTTTAGGGTTAGTATTAGGGTTACGACTAGGGTTAAGTTTAGTGTTTGGGTTTGGGTTAGGTTTAGGGTTCTGGTTCGGGTTAGGGTTAGGGTACGGTTTTAGGGCTAGGATTTGAGTTAGGGTTTGAGTTAGGGTTAGGGTGAGGGTTAGGATTAGGGTTTGTGTTAGGGTTAGGGTTATTGTTATGGGTTGGGTTAGGGTTAGGGTGAGGTTAAGGTTAGGCTTAGGAGTTGAGTTAGGATTAGGGATAAGGTTAGGGTTTGGGTTTGGGTTATGGTTAGGGTTAGAGTTAGGGTTAGGGTTAGGGTTAGGGTTTGGATTAGGGTTAGGGTTAGGATTAGGATTAGGGTTAGGTTTAGGGTTTTGGTTTGGGTTAGGGTTAGGGTTAGGTTTAGGGTTTGGGTTAGTGTTAGGTTTAGGGTTTGGGTTAGGGTTAGTATTGGGGTTAATATTAGGGTTTTGGTTTGGTTTAGGGTTATGGTTAGGGTTTGGGAGAGTTAGGGTTAGGGTTAGGGTTTGGGTTAGGTTTTGGAGTTAGGGGTTGGGGTTAGGTTTAGGGATAGGGTTAGGGTTAGGGTTTGGGTTAGGGTTAGGGTTAGGGTTAGGTTTGGGTTAGGGTTAGGGTTACGGTGTGGGTTTGAGTTAGGGTTAGGGTTAGGGTTAGGGTTTGGGTTTGGTTTTGTGCTTGGTTTATTGTTAGGGTTAGGGTTAGGATTAGGATTAGATTTAGGGTTAGGGTTTGGGTTAGGGTTAGGGTTAGGGTTCGGTTTAGGTTTTGTTTTAGGGTTAGGGTTAGGGTTAGGGTTAGGGTTAGGGTAAGGGTAAGGGTAAGGGTAACGATTAGGCTTAAGTTTAGTGTTTGGGTTTCGGTTAGGTTTAGGGTTAGGGTTACGATTAGTGTTAGGTTTAGGGTTTGGGTTTCGGTTAGTTTTAGCGTTAGGATTAGGGTTAGGGTTAGGGTTTAGGGTTAAGGTTAGTGTTAGGGTTAGGTTTAGGCTTTGGGTTAAGTTTAGGTTTAGGTTTAGGATTTGGGTTAGTGTTAGTATAAGGGTTAAGATTTGGGTTAGGGTTAGGGTTTGGTTTAGGGTTACGGTTAGGGTTAGGAATAGGATTAGGGTTCGGTTAGAGTTTTGGCTTGGGTTAGGGTTAGGTTTAAGTTTAAGTTTTGGGTTAGGGTTAGGGTTAGGGATAAGGTTAGGGTTAGGGTTAGGGTTAGGATCAGGGTTAGGGTTAGGGTAAGGGTTAGGGTTTGGTTTAGGGTTAGGGTTAGCGTTAGGTTTAAGTTTTGGGTTAGGTTTAGGGTTAGGGTTAGGGTTTGTGTTCGGGTTAGGGTTAGGGTTATGTTTAGGTTTTGAGATAGGGTTAGGGTTAGGGTTAGGGTTATGGTTTGGGTTAGGGTTAGGGTTAGGGATAGGGGTTGAGTTAGGGTTAGGGTTAGGGTTAGGGTTAGGGTTAGGGTTAGGATTAGGGTAAGGTTAGGGTTTGGATTAGGGTTAGGTTTAGGGTTTGGATTTGGGTTATGGTTAGGGTTAGAGTTAGGGTTAGGGTTAGGGTTAGGGTTAGGATTAGGGTTAGGGTTAGGATCAGAATTAGGGTTAGGGTTAGGGTTTTGTTTGGGGTTAGGGTTATGGTTGTGTTTAGGGTTTGGGTTAGTGTTAGGGTTAGGGTTTCGGTTAGGGTTAGTATTGGGGTTACGATTAGCTTTTTGGTTTGGGTTAGGGTTATGATTAGGGTTTGAGTTAGTGTTAGGGTTAGGGTTAGGGTTTGGGTTAGGGTTTGGGGTTAGGCATTAGGGGTTAGGTTTAGGGTTAGGGTTAGGGGTAGGGTTTGGGTTAGGGTTAGGGTTAGGGTTTGGGTTAGAGTTAGGGTTATGGTGTGGGTTTGAGTTAGGGTTAGTGTTTGGGTTATCGTTTGGGTTTTGGTTAGGGGTAGGTTTAGGTTTATGGTAAGGGTTTGGGTTTGGGTTAGGGTTAGAGTTAGGTTAGGGTTAGGTTTTGGGTTTGGGTAACGGTTACGATTAGGGTTAAGTTTAGTGTTTGGGTTTCGGTTAGGTTTAGGGTTAGGATTAGGTTTAGGGTTAGGGTTTAAGGTTAAGGTTAGTGTTAGGGTTAGGTTTAGGTTTTGGGTTAAGGTTAGGTTTAGGGTTAGGATTAGGTTTAGGGTTAGTGTAAGGGTTAAGATTTGGGTTAGGGTTAGGGTTTGGTTTAGGGTTAGGGTTAGGGTTAGGATTAGGATTGGGGTTAGGGTTAGGGTTTTGGGTTAGGGTTAGGGTTAGGTAAGTTTTGGTTTAGGGTTAGGGTTAGGGTTAGGATTTTGGTTAGGTTTAGGGTTAAGGTTTTTTAGGGTTAGGGTAGGGGTAGGGTTATTGTGAGGGTTACGGTTAGTGGTAGGCTTAGGGTTAGTATTAGGGTTAGGGTTTGGGGTAGGGTTAAGGTTAGTATTAAGGTTACGATTAGGGTTAAGTTTAGGATTTGGGTTTGGATTAGTTTTAGGGTTAGGGTTAGGGTTAGGGTTAGGGTTTAGGGTCAGGGGTTAGGTTTAGTGTTTGGGTTAGGGTTAGGGTTAAGGTTAGGTTTAGTGTTAGGGTTTGGGTTAGGGTTCAAGTTAGGTTTTGAGATAGGGTTAGGTTTAGGGTTAGGGTTATGGTTTGGGTTAGGGTTAGGTTTAGGGTTAGGGGTTCAGTTAGGGTTAGGTTTAGGGTTAGGATTAGGGTTAGGGTTAAAGTTAGGATTAGGGTTAGTTTTAGGGTATGGTTAGGGTTAGGGTTAGGGTTAGGGTTAGGGTTAGGATTAGGTTTAGGGTTAGGGTTAGGATTAGGGTTAGGATTAGGGTTTGGGTTTGCGTTATGGTTAGGGTTAGATTTAGGGTTAGGGTTAGGGTTAGGGTTAGGATTAGGGTTAGGGTTAGGATTAGGATTAGGGTTAGGGTTAGGGTTTTGTTATGGGTTAGGGTTAGGGTTAGGGTTAGGGTTTGGGTTAGTGTTAGGTTTAGGGTTTGGGTTAGGGTTAGTATTGGGGTTACGATTAGGGTTTTGATTTGAGTTAGGGTTATGGTTAGGATTTGGGTTAGTGTTAGGATTAGGGTTAGGGTTTGGGTTAGGGTTAGGGTTAGGGTTTGGGTTAGGGTTAGGTTTACGGTGTGGGTTTGAGTTAGGGTTAGGTTTAGGGTTAGGGTTTGGGTTTGGGTTAGGGGTAGGTTTAGGTTTAGGGTTAGGGTTTGGGTTTGGGTTAGGGTTAGGGTTAGGGTTAGGGTTAGGGTTAGGGTTTAGGGTTAGGGTTAGGGTTAGGGTTAGGGTTAGGTTTAGGTTTAGGATTTGGTTTAGGGTTAGCTTTACAGTTAGGATTAGGCTTAGGGTTTGGGTTAGGGTTAGGGTTAGGGTTAATGTTAGGATGAGAGTCAAGGTTACGGTTAGGGTTAGGGTTAGGGTTAGGGTTTGGGTTAGGTTTAGCGTTTGGGTTAGGGTTAGGGTTACGGTTAGTGGTAAGTTTGTGGTTTGGGTTTGGGTTAGGGTTAGGGGTAGGGTTAGGATTAGTGTTAGGGTTTGTTTATGGTTAGGGTTAGTTATTGGGTTAGGGTTAGGGTTAGGGTTAGGGTTAGGGTTAGGGTTTGGGTTTGGTTTAGGTTTAGGATTAGGTTTAGCGTTTAATTTGGGTGTGGGTTAGGGTTAGGGTTAGGGTTTGGGTTAGTTTTAGGATTGGGGTTAGGGTTTGGCTTAGGGTTAGTGTTAGTGTTTGGTTTAGGGTTAGGGTTAGGGTTAGGGTTAGGTTTAGGTTTAGGGTTAGGGTTTGGGTTAGGGTTAATGTTAGCGTTTGGGTTAATGTTAGGATTAGGGTTAGGGTTAGCATTAGGGTTAGGGTTAAGGTTAGGTTTTGGGTTTGGGTTAGTGTTAGGGTTAGGTTTAGTGTTAGGGTTTGGGGTAGGGTTAGCATTAGGGTTTGGGTTAGGGTTAGGGTTAGGGTTAGGATTTGGGTTAGGATTAGGGTTCTAGGTAGGATTAGGTTTAGGATTTGGGTTTGGATTAGGGTTAGGTTTAGGGTTATGGTTTGGATTAGGGTTAGGGTTATGTTTAGGATTAGGGTTAGTGTTAGGGTTTCGGTTAGGTTTAGGGTTAGGGTTAGGTTTACGGTTAGGGTTAGAGTTAGGTTTAGGGTTAGGGTTAGGGTTTGAGTTAGGGTAAGGGTTACATTTAGGGTTAGGGTTAGCGTTAGGATTAGGATTAGTGTTAGGGTTAGGGTTAGGGTTTGTATTTGGGTTAGGGAAAGGATTAGGGTTAGGGTTAGTGTTAGTGTTAGGGTTTGGGTTTGGATTAGGTTAAGGGTTAGTGTTAGGGTTAGGGTTAGGGTTTGCTTTAGGGTTAGGGTTAGGTTTTGGTTTAGGGTTAGGGTTAGGGTTAGGTTTAGGGTTTGGATTTGGGTTAGGTTTAGGGTTAGGGTTAGGGTTTCATTTGGGTTAGCGTTAGGTTAAGGTTAGGGTTTGGGTTAGGTTTAGGGTTATTGTTAGGATTAGGGTTAGGGTTAGGGTTAGGTTTAAGGTTAGGGTTAGGTTTTGGGTTAGGGTAAGGTTTACGTTTTGGGTTAGGGTTAGGGTTAGGTTTAGGATTAGGGTTAGTATTTGGGTTAGGGTAGGGGGTATAATTAGGATTAGGGTTAGTATTTGGATTAGGGTTAGGCTAAGTTTAGTGTTAATGTTAGGATTAGGGTTACGGTAGGGTTAGGGTTAGGGTTAGTGTTAGGGCTCGAGTTAGGGTTAGGGTTAGGGTTAGGGTTAGGCTTAGGGTTAGATTTAGGGTTAGGGTTAGCGTTTGGTTTTGGATTAGGATTAGGTTTAGGGTTTCTGTTACGGTTAGCGTTGGGTTAGGGTTTGGGTTAGGGTTAGGGTTAGGGTTAGGGTTCGGGTTAGTGTTAGGGTTCGAGTTTGGGTTAGGGGTAAAGTTAGGGTTAGGGTTTGGGTTAGGGTTAGGGTTAGGATTTGGTTTAGTGTTAGGCTTATAGTTAGGATTAGTGTTAGGGTAAGTTTTAGGGTTAGGATTAGGGTTAGGGTTAGGGTTTGGGTTAGGGGTAGGGTTAGGGTTAGGGTTAGGGTTTGGGTTAGGGCTAGGGTTAGGGTTAGGGTTAGGGTTAGTGTTAGGATTAGGGTTAGGGTTAGTTTTATTGTTAGGATTAGGGTCAGGGTTAGGGTTAGGGGTAGGTTTAGGGTTAGGGTAAGGTTTAGGGTTATTGTTAGGGTTAGGGTTTTGGTTAGGGTTAGGTTTAGGGTTAGGGTTAGGGTTAGGGTTAGGGTTTGGGTTTGGGTTAGGGTTAGGTTTAGAATTTTGGTTTGGGTTAGGTTTAGGTTTAGTGTTAGGGTTAGGGTTACTGTTTGGGTAAGGGATAGGTATAGTTTATGGTTAGGTTTAGGCTTAGGGTTAGGGTTAGCATTAGGGTTAGAGTTACGGTTTGGGTTAGGGTGAGGGTTAGGGTTAGGGTTAGGGTTTCGGTTAGGGTTAGTGTTACGTTTTGGATTAGGGTTAGGGTTAGTGTTAGGGTTAGGGTTTGGGTTAGGTTTAGGGTTAGTATTAGGGTTACGACTAGGGTTAAGTTTAGTGTTTGGGTTTGGGTTAGGTTTAGGGTTCTGGTTCGGGTTAGGGTTAGGGTAAGGTTTTAGGGCTAGGATTTGGGTTAGGGTTTGAGTTAGGGTTAGGGTGAGGGTTAGGATTAGGGTTTGTGTTAGGGTTAGGGTTATTGTTATGGGTTGAGTTAGGGTTAGGGTGAGGTTAAGGTTAGGGTTAGGAGTTGAGTTAGGGTTAGGGTTAAGGTTAGGGTTTGGGTTTGGGTTATGGTTAGGGTTAGAGTTAGGGTTAGGGTTAGGGTTAGGGTTAGGATTAGGATTAGGGTTAGGTTTAGGGTTTTGGTTTGGGTTAGGGTTAGGGTTAGGTTTAGGGTTTGGGTTAGTGTTAGTTTTAAAGTTTGGGTTAGGGTTAGTATTGTGGTTACGATTAGGGTTTTGGTTTGGGTTAGGGTTATGGTTAGGGTTTGGGTTAGAGTTAGTGTAGGGTTAGGGTTTGGGGTAGGGTTTGGAGTTAGGGGTTGGGGTTAGGTTTAGGGATAGGGTTAGGGTTAGGGTTTGGGTTAGGGTTAGGGTTAGGGTTAGGTTTGGGTTAGGGTTAGGGTTACGGTGTGGGTTTGAGTTAGGGTTAGGGTTAGGGTTAGGGTTTGGGTTTGGTTTAGTGCTTGGTTTAGGGTTAGGGTTAGAGTTAGGATTAGGATTAGATTTAGGGTTAGGGTTTGGGTTAGGTTTTAGGGTTAGGGTTCGGTTTAGGTTTTGTTTTAGGGTTAGGGTTTGGGTTAGGGTTTGAGTTAGGGTTAGTCTTAGGTTTAGGGTTATGGTTTTTGTTAGGTTTAGGGTTAGGGTCATTGTTGGAGAAGGAGTTAAGTTTAGGGTTAGGTTAGGTTTAGGGCTAGGGTTAGGATAAGGTTTAGGATTAGGGTCAGGTTTAGTGTTTCGGTTTGGGTTAGGTTTAGGGTTCGGGTTCGGGTTAGTGTTAGCGTTAGGGTAAGGTTTTAGGGCTAGGGTTAGGCTTACGGTTTGAGTTAGTGTTAGGGTTAGGGTTAGGATTAGGGTTTGGGTTAGGGTTTGGGTTAGGGTTAGGGTTAGTGTTCGGTTTAGATTTTTGGTTAGGGTTAGGGTTAGGATTATGGTTAGGGTTAGGGTTAGGATTTGGTTTAGGGTTAGGGTAGGGGTAGGGTTAGGGTGAGGGTTCGGATTAGGGTTAGGTTTTGGGTATGGGTTAGGGTTAGGGTTAGGATTAGGATTACGGTTAGGTTTAGGGTTAGGGTTAGGGTTAGTGTTAAGGTTAGGGTTTGGATTAGGGTTAAGGTTACGATTAGGGTTAAGTTTAGGTTTTGGGTTTGGGTTAGGTCTAGGGTTAGTTTAAGGGTTAGGGTTAGGTTTAGTGTTTAGGGTTAGGGTTAGGGTTAGTGTTTGGGTTAGGGTTAGGGTTAGGGTTTGGTTTAGGGTTAGGGTTAGGGTTAGGGTTAGGTTTTGGTTTGGGTTAGGGTTAGAGTAAGGGTTTGGGTTAGTGTTAGGGTTAGGGTTAGGGTTAGGGTTAGGGTTAGGGTTTAGGTTTAGGGTTAGGTTTAGGGTTTGGCTTAGGGTTAGGGTTAGGGTTAAGGTTAGGATTAGGTTTAGGGTTAGGGTTAGGGTTTGGTTTAGGATTAGGTTTAGGGTTAGGTTTAGGTTTTTGGTTAGTTTTAATGTTAGGATTAGGGTTTGGATTCGGGATAGACTTATGGTTAGGGTTAGGGTTAGGGTTTGAGTTAGGGTTAGGGTTTGGGTTAGGGTTAGGGTTTGGGTTAGGGTTAGGGTTAGGGTTAGGGTTAGGGTTAGGGTTAGGTTAAGGGTTACGATTAGGGTTAAGTTTAGTGTTTGGGTTTCGGTTAGGTTTAGGGTTAGGGTTACGATTAGTGTTAGGTTTAGGGTTTGGGTTTCGGTTAGTTTTAGCGTTAGGATTAGGGTTAGGGTTAGGGTTTAGGGTTAAGGTTAGTGTTAGGGTTAGGTTTAGGCTTTGGGTTAAGTTTAGGTTTAGGTTTAGGATTTGGGTTAGTGTTAGTATAAGGGTTAAGATTTGGTTTAGGGTTAGGGTTTGGTTTAGGGTTACGGTTAGGGTTAGGAGTAGGATTAGGGTTCGGTTAGAATTTTGGCTTGGGTTAGGGTTAGGTTTAAGTTTAAGTTTTGGGTTAGGGTTAGGGTTAGGGATAAGGTTAGGGTTAGGGTTAGGGTTAGGATCAGGGTTAGGGTTAGGGTAAGGGTTAGGGTTTGGTTTAGGGTTAGGGTTAGCGTTAGGTTTAAGCTTTGAGTTAGGTTTAGGGTTAGGGTTAGGGTTTGTGTTCGGGTTAGGGAAAGGATTAGGGTTAGGGTTAGTGTTAGTGTTAGGGTTTGGGTTTGGATTAGGTTAAGGGTTAGAGTTAGGGTTAGTGTTAGGGTTTGCTTTAGGGTTAGGGTTAGGTTTTGGTTTAGGGTTAGGGTTAGGGTTAGGTTTAGGGTTTGGATTTGGGTTAGGTTTAGGGTTAGGTTTAGGGTTTCATTTGGGTTAGGGTTAGGGTTAAGGTTAGGGTTTGGGTTAGGTTTAGGGTTATTGTTAGGATTAGGGTTAGGGTTAGGGTTAGGTTTAAGGTTAGGGTTAGGGTTTGGGTTAGGGTAAGGTTTACGTTTTGGGTTAGGGTTAGGGTTAGGTTTAGGATTAGGGTTAGTATTTGGGTTAGGGGAAGGGGTATAATTAGGATTAGGGTTAGTATTTGGGTTAGGGTTAGGCTAAGTTTAGTGTTAATGTTAGGATTAGGGTTACGGTAGGGTTAGGGTTAGGGTTAGTGTTAGGGCTCGAGTTAGGGTTAGGGTTAGGGTTAGGGTTAGGCTTAGGGTTAGATTTAGGGTTAGGGTTAGCGTTTGGTTTTGGATTAGGATTAGGTTTAGGGTTTCTGTTACGGTTAGCGTTGGGTTAGGGTTTGGGTTAGGGTTAGGGTTAGGGTTAGGGTTCGGGTTAGTGTTAGGGTTCGAGTTTGGGTTAGGGGTAAAGTTAGGGTTAGGGTTTGGGTTAGGGTTAGGGTTAGGATTTGGTTTAGTGTTAGGGTTATAGTTAGGATTAGTGTTAGGGTAAGTTTTAGGGTTAGGGTTAGGGTTAGGGTTAGGGTTTGGGTTAGGTGTAGGGTTAGGGTTAGGGTTAGGGTTTGGGTTAGGGCTAGGGTTAGGGTTAGGGTTAGGGTTAGTGTTAGGATTAGGGTTAGGGTTAGGGTTTGGGTTAGGGTTAGTGTTAGATTTAGCATTAGGATTAGGGTTAGGGTTAGTTTTATTGTTAGGATTAGGGTCAGGGTTAGGGTTAGGGTTAGGTTTAGGGTTAGGGTAAGGTTTAGGGTTATTGTTAGGGTTAAGGTTTTGGTTAGGGTTAGGTTTAGGGTTAGGGTTAGGGTTAGGGTTTGGGTTTGGGTTAGTGTTAGGTTTAGAATTTTGGTTTGGGTTAGGTTTAGGTTTAGTGTTAGGGTTAAGGTTACTGTTTGTGTTAGGGTTAGGGATAGATTTAGGGTTAGGTTTAGGATTAGGGTTAGGGTTAGCATTAGGGTTAGAGTTACGGGTTGGGTTAGGGTTAGGGTTAGGATTAGGGTTTCAGTTAGGGTTAGTTTTAGGTTTTGGATTAGGGTTAGGGTTAGTGTTAGGGTTGGGGTTTGGGTTAGGTTTAGGGTTAGTATTAGGGTTACGACTAGGGTTAAGTTTAGTGTTTGGGTTTGGGTTAGGTTTAGGGTTCTGGTTCGGGTTAGGGTTAGGGTAAGGTTTTAGGGCTAGGATTTGGGTTAGGGTTTGAGTTAGGGTTAGGGTGAGGGTTAGGATTAGGGTTTGTGTTAGGGTTAGGGTTATTGTTATGGGTTGGGTTAGGGTTAGGGTGAGGTTAAGGTTAGGCTTAGGAGTTGAGTTAGGATTAGGGATAAGGTTAGGGTTTGGGTTTGGGTTATGGTTAGGGTTAGAGTTAGGGTTAGGGTTAGGGTTAGGGTTTGGATTAGGGTTAGGGTTAGGATTAGGATTAGGGTTAGGTTTAGGGTTTTGGTTTGGGTTAGGGTTAGGGTTAGGTTTAGGGTTTGGGTTAGTGTTAGGTTTAGGGTTTGGGTTAGGGTTAGTATTGGGGTTAATATTAGGGTTTTGGTTTGGTTTAGGGTTATGGTTAGGGTTTGGGAGAGTTAGGGTTAGGGTTAGGGTTTGGGTTAGGTTTTGGAGTTAGGGGTTGGGGTTAGGTTTAGGGATAGGGTTAGGGTTAGGGTTTGGGTTAGGGTTAGGGTTAGGGTTAGGTTTGGGTTAGGGTT
>JAJHUQ010000034.1:11762500-11780000 GCA_035773235.1 Eospalax fontanierii | reverse complement strand
TAGGGTTAGGGTTATGGTTTGGGTTAGGGTTAGGTTTAGGGTTAGGGGTTCAGTTAGGGTTAGGGTTAGGGTTAGGGTTAGGGTTAGGGTTAGGGTTAGGGTTAGGGTTTGGGTTAGTGTTAGGTTTAGGGTTTGGGTTAGGGTTAGTATTGGGGTTACGATTAGGGTTTTGATTTGAGTTAGGGTTATGGTTAGGCTATGGGTAAGTGTTAGGATTAGGGTTAGGGTTTGGGTGAGGGTTAGGGTTAGGGTTTGGGTTAGGGTTAGGTTTACGGTGTGGGTTTGAGTTAGGGTTAGGTTTAGGGTTAGGATTAGGTTTAGGGATAGGATTTACTGTTAAGGTTAGTGTTGGGGTTACGGTTAGGTTTTGGGTTAAGATTAGGTTTAGGGTTAGGATTAGGTTTAAGGTTAATGTAAGGGTTAAGATTTGGGTTAGGGTTAGGTTTTGGTTTACAGTTAGGGTTAGGGTTAGGTTTAGGTTTAGGATTTGGTTTAGGGTTAGCTTTACAGTTAGGATTAGGCTTAGGGTTTGGGTTAGGGTTACGATTAGGGTTAGGGTTAATGTTAGGATGAGAGTCAGGGTTAGGGTTACGGTTAGGGTTAGGGTTTGAGTTAGGTTTAGCGTTAGGGTTAGGGTTTGGGTTAGGGATAGGTTTAGGGTTAGGGTTAGCGTTAGGGTTAGGGTTAGGGTTAGGGTTAGGGTTATGGTTAGGGTTAGGGTTTTGGTTTTGGTTAGGGTTAGGGTTAGGTTTAGGGTTTGGGTTAGTGTTAGGTTTAGGGTTTGGGTTAGGGTTAGTATTGGGGTTATGATTAGGGTTTTGGTTTGGTTTAGGGTTATGGTTAGGGTTTGGGTGAGAGTTAGGGTTAGGGTTAGGGTTTGGGTTAGGGTTTGGAGTTAGGGGTTGGGGTTAGGTTTAGGGATAGGGTTAGGGTTACGTTTTGGGTTAGGGTTAGGGTTTGGTTTGGGTTAGGGTTAGGGTTACGGTGTGGGTTTGAGTTAGGGTTAGGGTTAGGGTTAGGGTTTGGGTTTGGTTTAGTGCTTGGTTTAGGGTTAGGGTTAGGGTTAGGATTAGGATTAGGTTTAGGGTTAGGGTTTGGGTTAGGGTTAGGGTTAGGGTTCGGTTTAGGTTTTGTTTTAGGTTAGGGTTAGGGTTAGGGTTTGAGTTAGGGTTAGTCTTAGGTTTAGGGTTATGGTTTTTGTTAGGTTTAGGGTTAGGGTCAGTGTTTGAGTTTGAGTTAAGTTTAGGGCTAGGGTTAGGTTTAGGGTTAGGGTTAGGATTAGGTTTAGGATTAGGGTTAGGTTTATTGTTTCGTTTTGGGTTAGGTTTAGGGTTCGGGTTAGGGTTAGTGTTAGGGTTAGGGTAAGATTTTAGGGCTAGGGTTAGGGTTACGGTTTGAGTTAGTGTTAGGGTTAGGGTTAGGATTAGGGTTTGGGTTAGGGTTTGGGTTAGGGTTAGGGTTAGTGTTCGGTTTAGATTTTTGGTTAGGGTTAGGGTTAGGATTATGGTTAGGGTTAGGGTTAGGATTTGGTTTAGGGTTAGGGTAGGGGTAGGGTTAGGGTGAGGGTTTGGATTAGGGTTAGGGTTTGGGTATGGGTTAGGGTTAGTGTTAGGATTAGGATTACGGTTAGGTTTAGGGTTAGGATTAGGGTTAGTGTTAAGGTTAGGGTTTGGGTTAGGGTTAAGGTTACGATTAGGGTTAAGTTTAGGTTTTGGGTTTGGGCTAGCTCTAGGGTTAGATTAAGGGTTAGGGTTAGGTTTAGTGTTTAGGGTTAGGGTTAGGGTTAGTGTTTGGGTTAGGGTTAGGGTTAGGGTTTGGTTTAGGGTTAGGGTTAGGGTTAGGGTTAGGTTTTGGTTTGGGTTAGGGTTAGATTTAGGGTTTGGGTTAGTGTTAGGTTTAGGGTTAGGGTTAGGGTTTAGTTTTAGGGTTAGGTTTAGGGTTTGGGTTAGGGTTAGGGTTAGGGTTAAGGTTAGGATTAGGTTTAGGGTTAGGGTTAGGGTTTGGTTTAGGATTAGGTTTGGGGTTGGTTTAGGTTTTTGGTTAGTTTTAATGTTAGGATTAGGGTTTGGATTCGGGATAGAGTTAGGGTTAGGGTTAGGGTTTGAGTTAGGGTAGGGTTTGGGTTAGGGTTAGGGTTTGGGTTAGGGTTAGGGTTAGGGTTAGGATTAGGGTTTGGGTTTGAGTTTGAGTTAGGTTTAGGGTTTGCATTAGGGTTAGGGTTAGGGTTAGGGTTAGGGTTTGGTTTACAGTTAGGGTTAGGGTTAGGGATAGGTTTAGGGTTAAGGTTAGGATTAGGGTTAGGGTTAGGGTTAGGGTTTGGTTTACATTTTGGGTTAGGGTTAGGGTTAAGGTTAGGATTAGGGTTAGAGTTAGGGTTAGAGTTAGGGTAAGGGTTACGAATAGGGTTAAGTTTAGTGTTTGGGTTTCGGTTAGGTTTAGGGTTAGGGTTACTATTAGTGTTAGGTTTAGGGTTTGGTTTTCGGTTAGTTTTAGCGTTAGGATTAGGGTTAGGGTTAGGATTTAGGGTTAAGGTTAGTGTTAGGGTTAGGTTTAGGGTTTGGGTTAAGTTTAGGTTTAGGTTTAGGATTTGGGTTAGTGTTAGTATAAGGGTTAAGATTTGGGTTAGGGTTAGGGTTTGGTTTAGGGTTACGGTTAGGGTTAGGAATAGGATTAGGGTTCGGTTAGAGTTTTGGCTTGGGTTAGGGTTAGGTTTAAGTTTAAGTTTTGGGTTAGGGTTAGGGTTAGGGATAAGGTTAGGGTTAGGGTTAGGGTTAGGATCAGGGTTAGGGTTAGGGTAAGGGTTAGGGTTTGGTTTAGGGTTAGGGTTAGCGTTAGGTTTAAGTTTTGGGTTAGGTTTAGGGTTAGGGTTAGGGTTTGTGTTCGGGTTAGGGTTAGGGTTATGTTTAGGTTTTGAGATAGGGTTAGGGTTAGGGTTAGGGTTATGGTTTGGGTTAGGGTTAGGGTTAGGGATAGGGGTTGAGTTAGGGTTAGGGTTAGGGTTAGGGTTAGGGTTAGGGTTAGGGTTAGGATTAGGGTAAGGTTAGGGTTTGGATTAGGGTTAGGTTTAGGGTTTGGATTTGGGTTATGGTTAGGGTTAGAGTTAGGGTTAGGGTTAGGGTTAGGGTTAGGATTAGGGTTAGGGTTAGGATCAGAATTAGGGTTAGGGTTAGGGTGTTGTTTGGGGATAGGGTTATGGTTATGTTTAGGGTTTGGGTTAGTGTTAGGGTTAGGGTTTCGGTTAGGGTTAGTATTGGGGTTACGATTAGCGTTTTGGTTTGGGTTAGGGTTATGATTAGGGTTTGAGTTAGTGTTAGGGTTAGGGTTAGGGTTTGGGTTAGGGTTTGGGGTTAGGCATTAGGGGTTAGGTTTAGGGTTAGGGTTAGGGGTAGGGTTTGGGTAAGGGTTAGGGTTAGGGTTTGGGTTAGAGTCAGGGTTATGGTGTGGGTTTGAGTTAGGGTTAGTGTTTGGGTTATCGTTTGGGTTTTGGTTAGGGGTAGGTTTAGGTTTATGGTAAGCGTTTGGGTTTGGGTTAGGGTTAGAGTTAGGGTTAGGGTTAGGTTTTGGGTTTGGGTAACGGTTACGATTAGGGTTAAGTTTAGTGTTTGTGTTTCGGTTAGGTTTAGGGTTAGGATTAGGTTTAGGGTTAGGGTTTAGGGTTAAGGTTAGTGTTAGGGTTAGGGTTAGGTTTTGGGTTAAGGTTAGGTTTAGGGTTAGGATTAGGTTTAGGGTTAGTGTAAGGGTTAAGATTTGGGTTAGGGTTAGGGTTTGGTTTAGGGTTAGGGTTAGGGTTAGGATTAGGATTGGGGTTAGGGTTAGGGTTTTGGGTTAGGGTTAGGGTTAGGTAAGTTTTGGTTTAGGGTTAGGGTTAGGGTTAGGATTTTGTTTAGGTTTAGGGTTAAGGTTTTTTAGGGTTAGGGTAGGGGTAGGGTTATTGTGAGGGTTTCGGTTAGTGGTAGGCTTAGGGTTAGTATTAGGGTTAGGGTTTGGGTTAGGGTTAAGGTTAGAATTAAGGTTACGATTAGGGTTAAGTTTAGGATTTTGGTTTGGATTAGTTTTAGGGTTAGGGTTTAGGGTCAGGGGTTAGGTTTAGGGTTTGGGTTAGGGTTAGGGTTAAGGTTAGGTTTAGTGTTAGGATTTGGGTTAGGGTTCAAGTTAGGTTTTGAGATAGGGTTAGGTTTAGGGTTAGGGTTATGTTTTGGGTTAGGGTTAGGTTTAGGGTTAGGGGTTCAGTTAGGGTTAGGTTTAGGGTTAGGATTAGGGTTAGGGTTAAGGTTAGGATTAGGGTTAGTTTTAGGGTTTGGTTAGGGTTAGGGTTAGGGTTAGGGTTAGGGTTAGGGTTAGGATTAGGTTTAGGGTTAGGGTTAGGATTAGGGTTAGGATTAGGGTTTGTGTTTGTGTTATGGTTAGGGTTAGATTTAGGGTTAGGGTTAGGGTTAGGGTTAGGGTTAGCATTAGGATTAGGGTTAGGGTTAGGATTAGGATTAGGGTTAGGGTTAGGGATTTGTTTTGGGTTAGGGTTAGGGTTAGGGTTAGGGTTTGGGTTAGTGTTAGGTTTAGGGTTTGGGTTAGGGTTAGTATTGGGGTTACGATTAGGGTTTTGATTTGAGTTAGGGTTATGGTTAGGATTTGGGTTAATGTTAGGATTAGGGTTAGGGTTTGGGTTAGGGTTAGGGTTAGGGTTTGTGTTAGGGTTAGGTTTACGGTGTGGGTTTGAGTTAGGGTTAGGTTTAGGGTTAGGGTTTGGGTTTGGGTTAGGGGTAGGTTTAGGTTTAGGGTTAGGGTTTGGGTTTGGGTTAGGGTTAGAGTTAGGGTTAGGGTTAGGGTTTGGGTTTGGGTAACGGTTACAATTAGGGTTAAGTTTAGTGTTTGGGTTTCGGTTAGGTTTAGGGTTAGGATTAGGTTTAGGGATAGGATTTACTGTTAAGGTTAGTGTTGGGGTTACGGTTAGGTTTTGGGTTAAGGTTAGGTTTAGGGTTAGGATTAGGTTTAAGGTTAATGTAAGGGTTAAGATTTGGGTTAGGGTTAGGTTTTGGTTTACGGTTAGGGTTAGGGTTAGGATTAGGATTAGAGTTACGGTTAGGGTTTGGGTTAGGGTTAGGGTTACGGTTAGGATTAGGGTTAGGGTTAGGGTTAGGTTTAGGTTTAGGATTTGGTTTAGGGTTAGCTTTACAGTTAGGATTAGGCTTAGGGTTTGGGTTAGGGTTACGATTAGGGTTAGGGTTAATGTTAGGATGAGAGTCAGGGTTAGGGTTACGGTTAGGGTTAGGGTTTGAGTTAGGTTTAGCGTTAGGGTTAGGGTTTGGGTTAGGGATAGGTTTAGGGTTAGGGTTAGCGTTAGGGTTAGGGTTAGGGTTAGGTTTTGGGTTATGGTTAGGGTTAGGGTTTTGGTTTGGGTTAGGGTTAGGGTTAGGTTTAGGGTTTGGGTTAGTGTTAGGTTTAGGGTTTGGGTTAGGGTTAGTATTGGGGTTATGATTAGGGTTTTGGTTTGGTTTAGGGTTATGGTTAGGGTTTGGGTGAGAGTTAGGGTTAGGGTTAGGGTTTGGGTTAGGGTTTGGAGTTAGGGGTTGGGGTTAGGTTTAGGGATAGGGTTAGGGTTACGTTTTGGGTTAGGGTTAGGGTTTGGTTTGGGTTAGGGTTAGGGTTACGGTGTGGGTTTGAGTTAGGGTTAGGGTTAGGGTTAGGGTTTGGGTTTGGTTTAGTGCTTGGTTTAGGGTTAGGGTTAGGGTTAGGATTAGGATTAGGTTTAGGGTTAGGGTTTGGGTTAGGGTTAGGGTTAGGGTTCGGTTTAGGTTTTGTTTTAGGTTAGGGTTAGGGTTAGGGTTTGAGTTAGGGTTAGTCTTAGGTTTAGGGTTATGGTTTTTGTTAGGTTTAGGGTTAGGGTCAGTGTTTGAGTTTGAGTTAAGTTTAGGGCTAGGGTTAGGTTTAGGGTTAGGGTTAGGATTAGGTTTAGGATTAGGGTTAGGTTTATTGTTTCGTTTTGGGTTAGGTTTAGGGTTCGGGTTAGGGTTAGGGTTAGGGTTAGGGTAAGATTTTAGGGCTAGGGTTAGGGTTACGGTTTGAGTTAGTGTTAGGGTTAGGGTTAGGATTAGGGTTTGGGTTAGGATTTGGGTTAGGGTTAGGGTTAGTGTTCGGTTTAGATTTTTGGTTAGGGTTAGGGTTAGGATTATGGTTAGGGTTAGGGTTAGGATTTGGTTTAGGGTTAGGGTAGGGGTAGGGTTAGGGTGAGTGTTTGGATTAGGGTTAGGGTTTGGGTATGGGTTAGGGTTAGTGTTAGGATTAGGATTACGGTTAGGTTTAGGGTTAGGATTAGGGTTAGTGTTAAGGTTAGGGTTTGGGTTAGGGTTAAGGTTACGATTAGGGTTAAGTTTAGGTTTTGGGTTTGGGTTAGGTCTAGGGTTAGATTAAGGGTTAGGGTTAGGTTTAGTGTTTAGGGTTAGGGTTAGGGTTAGTGTTTGGGTTAGGGTTAGGGTTAGGGTTTGGTTTAGGGTTAGGGTTAGGGTTAGGGTTAGGTTTTGGTTGGGGTTAGGGCTAGAGTTGGGGCTTGGGTAAGAGTTAGGTTGAGGGTTAGGGATAGGGTTTAGTTTTAGGGTTAGGTTTAGGGTTTGGGTTAGGGCTAGGGTTAGGGTTAAGGTTAGGATTAGGTTTAGGGTTAGGGTTAGGGTTTGGTTTAGGATTAGGTTTGGGGTTGGTTTAGGTTTTTGGTTAGTTTTAATGTTAGGATTAGGGTTTGGAGTCGGGATAGAGTTAGGGTTAGGGTTAGGGTTTGAGTTAGGGTAGGGTTTGGGTTAGGGTTAGGGTTTGGGTTAGGGTTAGGGTTAGGGTTAGGATTAGGGTTTGGGTTTGAGTTTGAGTTAGGTTTAGGGTTTGCATTAGGGTTAGGGTTAGGGTTAGGGTTAGGGTTTGGTTTACAGTTAGGGTTAGGGTTAGGGATAGGTTTAGGGTTAAGGTTAGGATTAGGGTTAGGGTTAGGGTTAGGGTTTGGTTTACATTTTGGGTTGGGGGTAGGGTTAAGGTTAGGATTAGGGTTAGAGTTAGGGTTAGAGTTAGGGTAAGGGTTACGAATAGGGTTAAGTTTAGTGTTTGGGTTTCGGTTAGGTTTAGGGTTAGGGTTACTATTAGTGTTAGGTTTAGGGTTTGGGTTTCGGTTAGTTTTAGCGTTAGGATTAGGGTTAGGCTTAGGATTTAGGGTTATGGTTAGTGTTAGGGTTAGGTTTAGGGTTTGGGTTAAGTTTAGGTTTAGGTTTAGGATTTGGGTTAGTGTTAGTATAAGGGTTAAGATTTGGGTTAGGGTTAGGGTTTGGTTTAGGGTTACGGTTAGGGTTAGGAATAGGATTAGGGTTCGGTTAGAGTTTTGGCTTGGGTTAGGGTTAGGTTTAAGTTTAAGTTTTGGGTTAGGGTTAGGGTTAGGGATAAGGTTAGGGTTAGGGTTAGGGTTAGGATCAGGGTTAGGGTTAGGGTAAGGGTTAGGGTTTGGTTTAGGGTTAGGGTTAGCGTTAGGTTTAAGTTTTGGGTTAGGTTTAGGGTTAGGGTTAGGGTTTGTGTTCGGGTTAGGGTTAGGGTTATGTTTAGGTTTTGAGATAGGGTTAGGGTTAGGGTTAGGGTTATGGTTTGGGTTAGGGTTAGGGTTAGGGATAGGGGTTGAGTTAGGGTTAGGGTTAGGGTTAGGGTTAGGGTTAGGGTTAGGGTTAGGATTAGGGTAAGGTTAGGGTTTGGATTAGGGTTAGGTTTAGGGTTTGGATTTGGGTTATGGTTAGGGTTAGAGTTAGGGTTAGGGTTAGGGTTAGGGTTAGGATTAGGGTTAGGGTTAGGATCAGAATTAGGGTTAGGGTTAGGGTGTTGATTGGGGATAGGGTTATGGTTATGTTTAGGGTTTGGGTTAGTGTTAGGGTTAGGGTTTCGGTTAGGGTTAGTATTGGGGTTACGATTAGCGTTTTGGTTTGGGTTAGGGTTATGATTAGGGTTTGAGTTAGTGTTAGGGTTAGGGTTAGGGTTTGGGTTAGGGTTTGGGGTTAGGCATTAGGGGTTAGGTTTAGGGTTAGGGTTAGGGGTAGGGTTTGGGTTAGGGTTAGGGTTAGGGTTTGGGTTAGAGTCAGGGTTATGGTGTGGGTTTGAGTTAGGGTTAGTGTTTGGGTTATCGTTTGGGTTTTGGTTAGGGGTAGGTTTAGGTTTATGGTAAGCGTTTGGGTTTGGGTTAGGGTTAGAGTTAGGGTTAGGGTTAGGTTTTGGGTTTGGGTAACGGTTACGATTAGGGTTAAGTTTAGTGTTTGTGTTTCGATTAGGTTTAGGGTTAGGATTAGGTTTAGGGTTAGGGTTTAGGGTTAAGGTTAGTGTTAGGGTTAGGGTTAGGTTTTGGGTTAAGGTTAGGTTTAGGGTTAGGATTAGGTTTAGGGTTAGTGTAAGGGTTAAGATTTGGGTTAGGGTTAGGGGTTGGTTTAGGGTTAGGGTTAGGGTTAGGATTAGGATTGGGGTTAGGGTTAGGGTTTTGGGTTAGGGTTAGGGTTAGGTAAGTTTTGGTTTAGGGTTAGGGTTAGGGTTAGGATTTTGGTTAGGTTTAGGGTTAAGGTTTTTTAGGGTTAGGGTAGGGGTAGGATTATTGTGAGGGTTTCGGTTAGTGGTAGGCTTAGGGTTAGTATTAGGGTTAGGGTTTGGGTTAGGGTTAAGGTTAGAATTAAGGTTACGATTAGGGTTAAGTTTAGGATTTTGGTTTGGATTAGTTTTAGGGTTAGGGTTTAGGGTCAGGGGTTAGGTTTAGGGTTTGGGTTAGGGTTAGGGTTAAGGTTAGGTTTAGTGTTAGGATTTGGGTTAGGGTTCAAGTTAGGTTTTGAGATAGGGTTAGGTTTAGGGTTAGGGTTATGGTTTGGGTTAGGGTTAGGTTTAGGGTTAGGGGTTCAGTTAGGGTTAGGTTTAGGGTTAGGATTAGGGTTAGGGTTAAGGTTAGGATTAGGGTTAGTTTTAGGGTTTGGTTAGGGTTAGGGTTAGGGTTAGGGTTAGGATTAGGTTTAGGGTTAGGGTTAGGATTAGGGTTAGGATAAGGGTTTGTGTTTGTGTTATGGTTAGGGTTAGATTTAGGGTTAGGGTTAGGGTTAGGGTTAGGGTTAGCGTTAGGATTAGGGTTAGGGTTAGGATTAGGATTAGGGTTAGGGTTAGGGATTTGTTTTGGGTTAGGGTTAGGGTTAGGGTTAGGGTTTGGGTTAGTGTTAGGTTTAGGGTTTGGGTTAGGGTTAGTATTGGGGTTACGATTAGGGTTTTGATTTGAGTTAGGGTTATGGTTAGGATTTGGGTTAATGTTAGGATTAGGGTTAGGGTTTGGGTTAGGGTTAGGGTTAGGGTTTGTGTTAGGGTTAGGTTTACGGTGTGGGTTTGAGTTAGGGTTAGGTTTAGGGTTAGGGTTTGGGTTTGGGTTAGGGGTAGGTTTAGGTTTAGGGTTAGGGTTTGGGTTTGGGTTAGGGTTAGAGTTAGGGTTAGGGTTAGGGTTTGGGTTTGGGTAACGGTTACGATTAGGGTTAAGTTTAGTGTTTGGGTTTCGGTTAGGTTTAGGGTTAGGATTAGGTTTAGGGATAGGATTTACTGTTAAGGTTAGTGTTGGGGTTACGGTTAGGTTTTGGGTTAAGGTTAGGTTTAGGGTTAGGATTAGGTTTAAGGTTAATGTAAGGGTTAAGATTTGGGTTAGGGTTAGGTTTTGGTTTACGGTTAGGGTTAGGGTTAGGATTAGGATTAGGGTTACGGTTAGGGTTTGGGTTAGGGTTAGGGTTACGGTTAGGATTAGGGTTAGGGTTAGGGTTAGGTTTAGGTTTAGGATTTGGTTTAGGGTTAGTTTTACAGTTAGGATTAGGCTTAGGGTTTGGGTTAGGGTTAGAGGTAGGGTTAATGTTAGGATGAGAGTCAAGGTTAGGTTTAGGGTTAGGGTTAGGGTTAGGGTTTGGGTTAGGTTTAGCGTTTGGGTTAGGGTTAGGGTTACGGTTAGTGGTAAGTTTATGGTTTGGGTTTGGGTTAGGGTTAGGGGTAGGGTTAGGATTAGTGTTAGGGTTTGTTTATGGTTAGGGTTAGGTATTGGGTTAGGGTTAGGGTTAGGGTTAGGGTTAGGGTTAGGGTTTGGGTTTGGTTTAGGTTTAGGATTAGGTTTAGCGTTTAATTTGGGTGTGGGTTAGGGTTAGGGTTAGGGTTTGGGTTAGTTTTAGGATTGGGGTTAGGGTTTGGGTTAGGGTTAGGGTTAAGGTTAGGTTTTGGGTTTGGGTTAGTGTTAGGTTTAGGTTTAGGGTTAGGGTTTGGGTTAGGGTTAATGTTAGCGTTTGGGTTAATGTTAGGATTAGGGTTAGGGTTAGCATTAGGGTTAGGGTTAAGGTTAGGTTTTGGGTTTGGGTTAGTGTTAGGGTTAGGTTTAGTGTTAGGGTTTGGGTTAGGGTTAGCATTAGGGTTTGGGTTAGGGTGAGGGTGAGGGTTATGATTTGGGATAGAATTAGGGTTCTAGGTAGGATTAGTTTTAGGATTTGGGTTTGGATTAGGGCTAGGTTTAGGGTTCTGGTTTGGATCAGGGTTAGGGTTATGTTTAGGATTAGGGTTAGTGTTAGGGTTTCGGTGAGGTTTAGGGTTAGGGTTAGGTTTACGGTTAGGGTTAGAGTTAGGTTTAGGGTTAGGGTTAGGGTTTGAGTTAGGGTAAGGGTTACATTTAGGGTTAGGGTTAGCGTTAGGATTAGGATTAGTGTTAGGGTTAGGGTTAGGGTTTGTATTTGGGTTAGGGAAAGGATTAGGGTTAGGGTTAGTGTTAGTGTTATTGTTTGGGTTTGGATTAGGTTAAGGGTTAGTGTTAGGGTTAGGGTTAGGGTTTGCTTTAGGGTTAGGGTTAGGTTTTGGTTTAGGGTTAGGGTTAGGGTTAGGTTTAGGGTTTGAATTTGGGTTAGGTTTAGGGTTAGGGTTAGGGTTTCATTTGGGTTAGCGTTAGGTTAAGGTTAGGGTTTGGGTTAGGTTTAGGGTTATTGTTAGGATTAGGGTTAGGGTTAGGGTTAGGTTTAAGGTTAGGGTTAGGTTTTGGGTTAGGGTAAGGTTTACGTTTTGGGTTAGGGTTAGGGTTAGGTTTAGGATTAGGGTTAGTATTTGGGTTAGGGTAAGGGGTATAATTAGGATTAGGGTTAGTATTTGGATTAGGGTTAGGCTAAGTTTAGTGTTAATGTTAGGATTAGGGTTACGGTAGGGTTAGGGTTAGGGTTAGTGTTAGGGCTCGATTTAGGGTTAGGGTTAGGGTTATGGTTAGGGTTAGGCTTAGGGTTAGATTTAGGGTTAGGGTTAGCGTTTGGTTTTGGATTAGGATTAGGTTTAGGGTTTCTGTTACGGTTAGCGTTGGGTTAGGGTTTGGGTTAGGGTTAGGGTTAGGGTTAGGGTTCGGGTTAGTGTTAGGGTTCGGGTTTGGGTTAGGGGTAAAGTTAGGGTTAGGGTTTGGGTTAGGGTTAGGGTTAGGATTTGGTTTAGTGTTAGGCTTATAGTTAGGATTAGTGTTAGGGTAAGTTTTAGGGTTAGGATTAGGGTTAGGGTTAGGGTTTGGGTTAGGGGGAGGGTTAGGGTTAGGGTTAGGGTTTGGGTTAGGGCTAGGCTTAGGGTTAGGGGTAGGGTTAGTGTTAGGATTAGGGTTAGGGTTAGTTTTATTGTTAGGATTAGGGTCAGGGTTAGGGTTAGGGTTAGGTTTAGGGTTAGGGTAAGGTTTAGGGTTATTGTTAGGGTTAGGGTTTTGGTTAGGGTTAGGTTTAGGGTTAGGGTTAGGGTTAGGGTTAGGGTTTGGGTTTGGGTTAGGGTTAGGTTTCGAATTTTGGTTTGGGTTAGGTTTAGGTTTAGTGTTAGGGTTAGGGTTACTGTTTGGGTTAGGGTTAGGGATAGATTTAGGGTTAGGTTTAGGATTAGGGTTAGGGTTAGCATTAGGGTTAGAGGTACGGTTTGGGTTAGGGTTAGGGTTAGGGTTAGGGTTAGGGTTTCGGTTAGGGTTAGTGTTAGGTTTTGGATTAGGGTAAGGGTTAGTGTTAGGGTTAGGGTTTGGGTTAGGTTTAGGGTTAGTATTAGGGTTACGACTAGGGTTAAGTTTAGTGTTTGGGTTTGGGTTAGGTTTAGGGTTCTGGTTCGGGTTAGGGTTAGGGTAAGGTTTTAGGGCTAGGATTTGGGTTAGGGTTTGAGTAGGGTTAGGGTGAGGGTTAGGATTAGGGTTTGTGTTAGGGTTAGGGTTATTGTTATGTGTTGAGTTAGGGTTAGGGTGAGGTTAAGGTTAGGGTTAGGAGTTGAGTTAGGGTTAGGGTTAAGGTTAGGGTTTGGGTTTGGGTTATGGTTAGGGTTAGAGTTAGGGTTAGGGTTAGGGTTAGGGTTAGGATTAGTGTTAGGGTTAGGATTAGGATTAGGGTTAGGTTTAGGGTTTTGGTTTGGGTTAGGGTTAGGGTTAGGGTTAGGGTTTGGGTTAGTGTTAGGTTTAGGGTTTGGGTTAGGGTTAGTATTGGGGTTACGATTAGGGTTTTGATTTGAGTTAGGGTTATGGTTAGGATTTGGGTTAATGTTAGGATTAGGGTTAGGGTTTGGGTTAGGGTTAGGGTTAGGGTTTGTGTTAGGGTTAGGTTTACGGTGTGGGTTTGAGTTAGGGTTAGGTTTAGGGTTAGGGTTTGGGTTTGGGTTAGGGGTAGGTTTAGGTTTAGGGTTAGGGTTTGGGTTTGGGTTAGGGTTAGAGTTAGGGTTAGGGTTAGGGTTTGGGTTTGGGTAACGGTTACGATTAGGGTTAAGTTTAGTGTTTGGGTTTCGGTTAGGTTTAGGGTTAGGATTAGGTTTAGGGATAGGATTTACTGTTAAGGTTAGTGTTGGGGTTACGGTTAGGTTTTGGGTTAAGGTTAGGTTTAGGGTTAGGATTAGGTTTAAGGTTAATGTAAGGGGTAAGATTTGTATTAGGGTTAGGTTTTGGTTTACGGTTAGGGTTAGGGTTAGGATTAGGATTAGGGTTACGGTTAGGGTTTGGGTTAGGGTTAGGGTTACGGTTAGGATTAGGGTTAGGGTTAGGGTTAGGTTTAGGTTTAGGATTTGGTTTAGGGTTAGCTTTACAGTTAGGATTAGGCTTAGGGTTTGGGTTAGGGTTAGGGTTAGGGTTAATGTTAGGATGAGAGTCAAGGTTAGGTTTAGGGTTAGGGGTAGGGTTAGGGTTTGGGTTAGGTTTAGCGTTTGGGTGAGGGTTAGGTTTACGGTTAGTGGTAAGGTTATGGTTGGGGTTTGGGTTAGGGTTAGGGGTAGGGGTAGGATTAGTGTTAGGGTTTGTTTATGGTTAGGGTTAGGTATTGGGTTAGGGTTAGGGTTAGGGTTAGGGTTAGGGTTAGGGTTTGGGTTTGGTTTAGGTTTAGGATTAGGTTTAGCGTTTAATTTGGGTGTGGGTTAGGGTTAGGGTTAGGGTTTGGGTTAGTTTTAGGATTGGGGTTAGGGTTTGGGTTAGGGTTAGTGTTAGTGTTTGGTTTAGGGTTAGGGTTAGGGTTAGGTTTAGGTTTAGGGTTAGGGTTTGGGTTAGGGTTAATGTTAGCGTTTGGGTTAATGTTAGGATTAGGGTTAGGGTTAGCATTAGGGTTAGGGTTAAGGTTAGGTTTTGGGTTTGGGTTAGTGTTAGGGTTAGGTTTAGTGTTAGGGTTTGGGTTAGGGTTAGCATTAGGGTTTGGGTTAGGGTTAGGGTTAGGGTTAGGATTTGGGTTAGGATTAGGGTTCTAGGTAGGATTAGGTTTAGGATTTGGGTTTGGATTAGGGTTAGGTTTAGGGTTATGGTTTGGATTAGGGTTAGGGTTATGTTTAGGATTAGGGTTAGTGTTAGGGTTTCGGTGAGGTTTAGGGTTAGGGTTAGGTTTACGGTTAGGGTTAGAGTTAGGTTTAGGGTTAGGGTTAGGGTTTGAGTTAGGGTAAGGGTTACATTTAGGGTTAGGGTTAGCGTTAGGATTAGGATTAGTGTTAGGGTTAGGGTTAGGGTTTGTATTTGGGTTAGGGAAAGGATTAGGGTTAGGGTTAGTGTTAGTGTTATTGTTTGGGTTTGGATTAGGTTAAGGGTTAGTGTTAGGGTTAGGGTTAGGGTTTGCTTTAGGGTTAGGGTTAGGTTTTGGTTTAGGGTTAGGGTTAGGGTTAGGTTTAGGGTTTGGATTTGGGTTAGGTTTAGGGTTAGGGTTAGGGTTTCATTTGGGTTAGCGTTAGGTTAAGGTTAGGGTTTGGGTTAGGTTTAGGGTTATTGTTAGGATTAGGGTTAGGTTTAGGGTTAGGTTTAAGGTTAGGGTTAGGTTTTGGGTTAGGGTAAGGTTTACGTTTTGTGTTAGGGTTAGGGTTAGGTTTAGGATTAGGGTTAGTATTTGGGTTAGGGTAAGGGGTATAATTAGGATTAGGGTTAGTATTTGGATTAGGGTTAGGCTAAGTTTAGTGTTAATGTTAGGATTAGGGTTACGGTAGGGTTAGGGTTAGGGTTAGTGTTAGGGCTCGAGTTAGGGTTAGGGTTAGGGTTATGGTTAGGGTTAGGCTTAGGGTTAGATTTAGGGTTAGGGTTAGCGTTTGGTTTTGGATTAGGATTAGGTTTAGGGTTTCTGTTACGGTTAGCGTTGGGTTAGGGTTTGGGTTAGGGTTAGGGTTAGGGTTAGGGTTCGGGTTAGTGTTAGGGTTCGGGTTTGGGTTAGGGGTAAAGTTAGGGTTAGGGTTTGGGTTAGGGTTAGGGTTAGGATTTGGTTTAGTGTTAGGGTTATAGTTAGGATTAGTGTTAGGGTAAGTTTTAGGGTTAGGATTAGGGTTAGGGTTAGGGTTTGGGTTAGGGGTAGGGTTAGGGTTAGGGTTAGGGTTTGGGTTAGGGCTAGGGTTAGGGTTAGGGTTAGGGTTAGTGTTAGGATTAGGGTTAGGGTTAGTTTTATTGTTAGGATTAGGGTCAGGGTTAGGGTTAGGGGTAGGTTTAGGGTTAGGGTAAGGTTTAGGGTTATTGTTAGGGTTAGGGTTTTGGTTAGGGTTAGGTTTAGGGTTAGGGTTAGGGTTAGGGTTAGGGTTAGGGTTTGGGTTTGGGTTAGGGTTAGGTTTAGAATTTTGGTTTGGGTTAGGTTTAGGTTTAGTGTTAGGGTTAGGGTTACTGTTTGGGTTAGGGTTAGGGATAGATTTAGGGTTAGGTTTAGGATTAGGGTTAGGGTTAGCATTAGGGTTAGAGGTACGGTTTGGGTTAGGTTTAGGGTTAGGGTTAGGGTTAGGGTTTCGGTTAGGGTTAGTGTTAGGTTTTGGATTAGGGTAAGGGTTAGTGTTAGGGTTAGGGTTTGGGTTAGGTTTAGGGTTAGTATTAGGGTTACGACTAGGGTTAAGTTTAGTGTTTGGGTTTGGGTTAGGTTTAGGGTTCTGGTTCGGGTTAGGGTTAGGGTAAGGCTTTAGGGCTAGGATTTGGGTTAGGGTTTGAGTAGGGTTAGGGTGAGGGTTAGGATTAGGGTTTGTGTTAGGGTTAGGGTTATTGTTATGTGTTGAGTTAGGGTTAGGGTGAGGTTAAGGTTAGGGTTAGGAGTTGAGTTAGGGTTAGGGTTAAGGTTAGGGTTTGGGTTTGGGTTATGGTTAGGGTTAGAGTAAGGGTTAGGGTTAGGGTTAGGGTTAGGATTAGGGTTAGGGTTAGGATTAGGATTAGGGTTAGGTTTAGGGTTTTGGTTTGGGTTAGGGTTAGGGTTAGGTTTAGGGTTTGGGTTAGTGTTAGGTTTAGGGTTTGGGTTAGGGTTAGTATTGGGGTTACGATTAGGGTTTTGGTTTGGTTTAGGGTTATGGTTAGGGTTTGGGTTAGAGTTAGGGTAGGGTTAGGGTTTGGGTTAGGGTTTGGAGTTAGGGGTTGGGGTTAGGTTTAGGGATAGGGTTAGGGTTAGGGTTTGGGTTAGGGTTAGGGTTAGGGTTAGGTTTGGGTTAGGGTTAGGGTTGGGGTGTGGGTTTGAGTTAGGGTTAGGGTTAGGGTTGGGGTTTGGGTTTGGTTTAGTGCTTGGTTTAGGGTTAGGGTTAGAGTTAGGATTAGGATTAGATTTAGGGTTAGGGTTTGGGTTAGGTTTTAGGGTTAGGGTTCGGTTTAGGTTTTGTTTTAGGGTTAGGGTTAGGGTTAGGGTTTGAGTTAGGGTTAGTCTTAGGTTTAGGGTTATGGTTTTTGTTAGGTTTAGGGTTAGGGTCAGTGTTTGAGTTTGAGTTAAGTTTAGGGTTAGGGTTAGGTTTAGGGTTAGATTTAGGATTAGGTTTAGGATTAGGGTTAGGTTTAGTGTTTCGGTTTGGGTTAGGTTTAGGGTTCGGGTTCGGGTTAGTGTTAGCGTTAGGGTAAGGTTTTAGGGCTAGGGTTAGTGTTTCGGTTTGGGTTAGGTTTAGGGTTCGAGTTAGGATTAGGGTTAAGGTTACGATTAGGGTTAAGTTTAGGTTTTGGGTTTGGGTTAGGTCTAGGGTTAGTTTAAGGGTTAGGGTTAGGTTTAGTGTTTAGGGTTAGGGTTAGGGTTAGTGTTTGGGTTAGGGTTAGGGTTAGGGTTTGGTTTAGGGTTAGGGTTAGGGTTAGGGTTAGGTTGTGGTTCGGGTTAGGGTAAGAGTAAGGGTTTGGGTTAGTGTTAGGGTTAGGGTTAGGGTTAGGGTTAGGGTTAGGGTTAGGGTTTAGGTTTAGGGTTAGGTTTAGGGTTTGGGTTAGGGTTAGGGTTAGGGTTAAGGTTAGGATTAGGTTTAGGGTTAGGGTTAGGGTTTGGTTTAGGATTAGGTTTAGGGTTAGGTTTAGGTTTTTGGTTAGTTTTAATGTTAGGATTAGGGTTTGGATTCGGGATAGACTTATGGTTAGGGTTAGGGTTTGAGTTAGGGTTAGGGTTTGGGTTAGGGTTAGGGTTTGGGTTAGGGTTAGGGTTAGGGTTAGGGTTAGGGTTAGGGTTAGGTTAAGGGTTACGATTAGGGTTAAGTTTAGTGTTTGGGTTTCGGTTAGGTTTAGGGTTAGGGTTACGATTAGTGTTAGGTTTAGGGTTTGGGTTTCGGTTAGTTTTAGCGTTAGGATTAGGGTTAGGGTTAGGGTTTAGGGTTAAGGTTAGTGTTAGGGTTAGGTTTAGGCTTTGGGTTAAGTTTAGGTTTAGGTTTAGGATTTGGGTTAGTGTTAGTATAAGGGTTAAGATTTGTGTTAGGGTTAGGGTTTGGTTTAGGGTTACGGTTAGGGTTAGGAGTAGGATTAGGGTTCGGTTAGAGTTTTGGCTTGGGTTAGGGTTAGGTTTAAGTTTAAGTTTTGGGTTAGGGTTAGGGTTAGGGATAAGGTTAGGGTTAGGGTTAGGGTTAGGATCAGGGTTAGGGTTAGGGTAAGGGTTAGGGTTTGGTTTAGGGTTAGGGTTAGCGTTAGGTTTAAGCTTTGGGTTAGGTTTAGGGTTAGGGTTAGGTTTTGTGTTCGGGTTAGGGAAAGGATTAGGGTTAGGGTTAGTGTTAGTGTTAGGGTTTGGGTTTGGATTAGGTTAAGGGTTAGTGTTAGGGTTAGTGTTAGGGTTTGCTTTAGGGTTAGGGTTAGGTTTTGGTTTAGGGTTAG
>JAJHUQ010000034.1:11732500-11757500 GCA_035773235.1 Eospalax fontanierii | reverse complement strand
GTTTGTGTTAGGGTTAGGGATAGATTTAGGGTTAGGTTTAGGATTAGGGTTAGGGTTAGCATTAGCGTTAGAGTTACGGTTTGGGTTAGGGTTAGGTTTAGGGTTAGGGTTTCAGTTAGGGTTAGTGTTAGGTTTTGGATTAGGGTTAGCGTTAGTGTTAGGGTTAGGGGTTGGGTTAGGGTTTGGGTTAGTATTAGGGTTTCGACTAGGGTTAAGTTTAGTGTTTGGGTTTGGGTTAGGTTTAGGGTTCTGGTTCGGGTTAGGGTTAGGGTAAGGTTTTAGGGCTAGGATTTGTGTTAGGGTTTGAGTTAGGGTTAGGGTGAGGGTTAGGATTAGGGTTTGTGTTAGGGTTAGGGTTATTGTTATGGGTTGGGTTAGGGTTAGGGTGAGGTTAAGGTTAGGGTTAGGAGTTGAGTTAGGATTAGGGTTAAGGTTAGGGTTTGGGTTTGGGTTATGGTTAGGGTTAGAGTTAGGGTTAGGTTTAGGGTTAGGGTTAGGATTAGGGTTAGGGTTAGGATTAGGATTAGGGTTAGGTTTAGGGTTTTGGTTTGGGTTAGGGTTAGGGTTAGGTTTAGGGTTTGGGTTAGTGTTAGGTTTAGGGTTTGGGTTAGGGTTAGTATTGGGGTTACTATTAGGGTTTTGGTTTGGTTTAGGGTTATGGTTAGGGTTTGGGTTAGAGTTAGGGTTAGGGTTAGGGTTTGGGTTAGGTTTTGGAGTTAGGGGTTGGGGTTAGGTTTAGGGATAGGGTTAGGGTTAGGGTTTGGGTTAGGGTTAGGGTTAGGGTTAGGTTTGGGTTAGGGTTAGGGTTACGGTGTGGGTTTGAGTTAGGGTTAGGGTTAGGGTTAGGGTTTGGGTTTGGTTTAGTGCTTGGTTTATTGTTAGGGTTAGGGTTAGGATTAGGATTAGATTTAGGGTTAGGGTTTGGGTTAGGGTTAGGGTTAGGGTTCGGTTTAGGTTTTGTTTTAGGGTTAGGGTTAGGGTTAGTGTTTGAGTTAGTGTTAGTCTTAGGTTTAGGGTTATGGTTTTTGTTAGGTTTAGGGTTAGGTTCAGTGTTTGAGTTTGAATTAAGTTTAGGGTTAGGGTTAGGTTTAGGGTTAGGGTTAGGATTAGGTTTAGGATTAGGGTTAGGTTTAGTGTTTCGGTTTGGGTTAGGTTTAGGGTTCGGGTTCGGGTTAGTGTTAGCGTTAGGGTAAGGTTTTAGGGCTAGGGTTAGGGTTACGGTTTGAGTTAGTGTTACTGTTAGGGTTAGGATTAGGGTTTGGGTTAGGGTTTGGGTTAGGGTTAGGGTTAGTGTTCGGTTTAGATTTTTGGTTAGGGTTAGGGTTAGGATTATGGTTAGGGTTAGGGTTAGGATTTGGTTTAGGGTTAGGGTAGGGGTAGGGTTAGGGTGAGGGTTTGGATTAGGGTTAGGGTTTGGGTATGGGTTAGGGTTAGTGTTAAGGTTAGGGTTTGGGTTAGGGTTAAGGTTACGATTAGGGTTAAGTTTAGGTTTTGGGTTTGGGTTAGGTCTAGGGTTAGTTTAAGGGTTAGGGTTAGGTTTAGTGTTTAGGGTTAGGGTTAGGGTTAGTGTTTGGGTTAGGGTTAGGGTTAGGGTTTGGTTTAGGGTTAGGGTTAGGGTTAGGGTTAGGTTTTGGTTTGGGTTAGGGTTAGAGTTAGGGTTTGGGTTAGTGTTAGGGTTAGTGTTAGGGTTAGGGTTAGGGTTTAGGTTTAGGGTTAGGTTTAGGGTTTGGGTTAGGGTTAGGGTTAGGGTTAAGGTTAGGATTAGGTTTAGGGTTAGGGTTAGGGTTTGGTTTAGGATTAGGTTTAGGGTTAGGTTTAGGTTTTTGGTTAGTTTTAATGTTAGGATTAGGGTTTGGATTCGGGATAGAGTTAGGGTTAGGGTTAGGGTTTGAGTTAGGGTTAGGGTTTGGGTTAGGGTTAGGGTTTGGGTTAGGGTTAGGGTTAGGGTTAGGGTTAGGGTTAGGGTTAGGGTAAGGGTTACGATTAGGGTTAAGTTTAGTGTTTGGGTTTCGGTTAGGTTTAGGGTTAGGGTTACGATTAGTGTTAGGTTTAGGGTTTGGGTTTCGGTTAGTTTTAGCGTTAGGATTAGGGTTAGGGTTAGGGTTTAGGGTTAAGGTTAGTGTTAGGGTTAGGTTTAGGCTTTGGGTTAAGTTTAGGTTTAGGTTTAGGATTTGGGTTAGTGTTAGTATAAGGGTTAAGATTTGGGTTAGGGTTAGGGTTTGGTTTAGGGTTACGGTTAGGGTTAGGAATAGGATTAGGGTTCGGTTAGAGTTTTGGCTTGGGTTAGGGTTAGGTTTAAGTTTAAGTTTTGGGTTAGGGTTAGGGTTAGGGATAAGGTTAGGGTTAGGGTTAGGGTTAGGATCAGGGTTAGGGTTAGGGTAAGGGTTAGGGTTTGGTTTAGGGTTAGGGTTAGCGTTAGGTTTAAGTTTTGGGTTAGGTTTAGGGTTAGGGTTAGGGTTTGTGTTCGGGTTAGGGTTAGGGTTAGGTTTAGGTTTTGAGATAGGGTTAGGGTTAGCGTTAGGGTTATGGTTTGGGTTAGGGTTAGGGTTAGGGATAGTGGTTGAGTTAGGGTTGGGGTTAGGGTTAGGGTTAGGGTTAGGGTTAGGGTTAGGATTAGGGTAAGGTTAGGGTTTGGATTAGGGTTAGGTTTAGGGTTTGGATTTGGGTTATGGTTAGGGTTAGAGTTAGGGTTAGGGTTAGGGTTAGGGTTAGGATTAGTGTTAGGGTTAGGATCAGAATTAGGGTTAGGGTTAGAGTTTTGTTTGGGGTTAGGGTTATGGCTAGGTTTAGGGTTTGGGTTAGTGTTAGGTTTAGGGTTTCGGTTAGGGTTAGTATTGGGGTTACGATTAGCGTTTTGGTTTGGGTTAGGGTTATGATTAGGGTTTGAGTTAGTGTTAGGGTTAGGGTTAGGGTTTGGGTTAGGGTTTGGGGTTAGGCATTAGGGGTTAGGTTTAGGGTTAGGGGTAGGGTTAGGGTTTGGGTTAGGGTTAGGGTTAGGGTTTGGGTTAGAGTTAGGGTTATGGTGTGGGTTTGAGTTAGGGTTAGTGTTTGGGTTATCGTTTGGGTTTTGGTTAGGGGTAGGTTTAGGTTTATGGTAAGGGTTTGGATTTGGGTTAGGGTTAGAGTTAGGGTTAGGGTTAGGGTTTGGGTTTGGGTAACGGTTACGATTAGGGTTAAGTTTAGTGTTTGGGTTTCGGTTAGGTTTAGGGTTAGGATTAGGTTTAGGGTTAGGGTTTAGGGTTAAGGTTAGTGTTAGGGTTAGGTTTTGGGTTAATGTTAGGTTTAGGGTTAGGATTAGGTTTAGGGTTAGTGTAAGGGTTAAGATTTGGGTTAGGGTTAGGGTTTGGTTTAGGGTTAGGGTTAGGGTTAGGATTAGGATTGGGGTTAGGGTTAGGGTTTTGGGTTAGGGTTAGGGTTAGGGTTAGGTTTAAGTTTTGGTTTAGGGTTAGGGTTAGGGTTAGGATTTTGGTTAGGTTTAGGGTTAAGGTTTTTTAGGGTTAGGGTAGGGGTAGGGTTATTGTGAGGGTTTTGGTTAGTGGTAGGCTTTGGGTTAGTATTAGGGTTAGGGTTTGGGGTAGGGTTAGGGTTAGTATTAAGGTTACGATTAGGGTTAAGTTTAGGATTTTGGTTTGGATTAGTTTTAGGGTTAGGGTTAGAGTTAGGGTTAGGGTTTTCGGGCAGGGGTTAGGTTTAGGGTTTGGGTTAGGGTTAGGGTTAAGGTTAGGTTTAGTGTTAGGGTTTGGGTTAGGGTTCAAGTTAGGTTTTGAGATAGGGTTAGGTTTAGGGTTAGGGTTATGGTTTGGGTTAGGGTTAGGTTTAGGGTTAGGGGTTCAGTTAGGGTTAGGTTTAGGGTTAGGATTAGGGTTAGGGTTAAGGTTAGGATTAGGGTTAGGTTTAGGATTTGGTTAGGGTTAGGGTTAGGGTTAGGGTTAGGATTAGGTTTAGGGTTAGGGTTAGGATTAGGGTTAGGATTAGGGTTTGGGTTTGCGTTATGGTTAGGGTTAGATTTAGGGTTAGGGTTAGGGTTAGGGTTAGGATTAGGGTTAGGGTTAGGATTAGGATTAGGGTTAGGGTTAGGGTTTTGCTTTGGGTTAGGGTTAGGGTTAGGGTTAGGGTTTGGGTTAGTGTTAGGTTTAGGGTTTGGGTTAGGGTTAGTATTGGGGTTACGATTAGGGTTTTGATTTGAGTTAGGGTTATGGTTAGGATTTGTGTTAGTGTTAGGATTAGTGTTAGTGTTTGGGTTAGGGTTAGGGTTAGGGTTTGGGTTAGGGTTAGGTTTACGGTGTGGGTTTGAGTTAGGGTTAGGGTTAGGGTTAGGGTTTGGGTTTGGGTTTGCGTTATGGTTAGGGTTAGATTTAGGGTTAGGGTTAGGGTTAGGGATAGGATTAGGGTTAGGGTTAGGATTAGGATTAGGGTTAGGGTTAGGGTTTTGTTTTGGGTTAGGGTTAGGGTTAGGGTTAGGTTTTGGGTTAGTGTTAGGTTTAGGGTTTGGGTTAGGGTTAGTATTGGGGTTACGATTAGGGTTATGATTTGAGTTAGGGTTATGGTTAGGATTTGGGTTAGTGTTAGGATTAGGGTAAGGGTTTGGGTTAGGGTTAGGGTTGGGGTTTGGGTTAGGGTTAGGTTTACGGTGTGGGTTTGAGTTAGGGTAAGGTTTAGGGTTAGGGTTTGGGTTTGGGTTAGGGGTAGGTTTAGGTTTAGGGTTAGGGTTTGGGTTTGGGTTAGGGTTAGAGTTAGGGTTAGGGTTAGGGTTTGGGTTTGGGTAACGGTTACGATTAGGGTTAAGTTTAGTGTTTGGGTTTCGGTTAGGTTTAGGGTTAGGATTAGGTTTAGGGATAGGATTTACTGTTAAGGTTAGTGTTGGGGTTACGGTTAGGTTTTGGGTTAAGGTTAGGTTTAGGGTTAGGATTAGGTTTAAGGTTAATGTAAGGGTTAAGATTTGGGTTAGGGTTAGGATTAGGTTTTGGTTTACGGTTAGGGTTAGGGTTAGGATTAGGATTAGGGTTAGGGTTAGGGTTTGGGTTAGGGTTAGGGTTAGGATTAGGGTTAGGGTTAGGGTTAGGTTTAGGTTTAGGATTTGGTTTAGGGTTAGCTTTACAGTTAGGATTAGGCTTAGGGTTTGGGTTAGGGATACGCTTAGGGTTAGAGTTAATGTTAGGATGAGAGTCAGGGTTAGGGTTACGGTTAGGGTTAGGGTTTGAGTTAGGTTTAGCATTAGGGTTAGGGTTTGGTTTAGGGATAGGTTTAGGGTTAGGGTTAGCGTTAGGGTTACGGTTATGGTTTGGGTTTGGGTTAGGGTTAGGGTTCTGGTTCGGGTTAGGGTTAGGGTAAGGTTTTAGGGCTAGGATTTGGGTTAGGGTTTGAGTTAGGGTTAGGGTCAGGGTTAGGATTAGGGTTTGTGTTAGGGTTAGGGTTATTGTTATGGGTTGGGTTAGGGTTAGGGTGAGGTTAAGGTTAGGGTTAGGAGTTGAGTTAGGATTAGGGTTAAGGTTAGGGTTTGGGTTTGGGTTATGGTTAGGGTTAGAGTTGGGGTTAGGGTAAGGGTTAGGGTTAGGATTAGGGTTAGGATTAGGATTAGGATTAGGGTTAGGTTTAGGATTTTGGTTTGGGTTAGGGTTAGGGTTAGGTTTAGGGTTTGGGTTATTGTTAGGTTTAGGGTTTGGGTTAGGGTTAGTATTGGGGTTACGATTAAGGTTTTGGTTTGGTTTAGGGTTATGGTTAGGGTTTGGGTTAGAGTTAGGGTTAGGGTTAGGGTTTGGGTTAGGGTTTGGAGTTAGGGGTTGGGGTTAGGTTTAGGGATAGGGTTAGGGTTAGGGTTTGGGTTAGGGTTAGGGTTAGGGTTAGGTTTGGGTTGGGGTTAGGGTTACGGTGTGGGTTTGAGTTAGGGTTAGGGTTAGGGTTAGGGTTTGGGTTTGGTTTAGTGCTTGGTTTAATGTTAGGGTTAGGGTTAGGATTAGGATTAGATTTAGGGTTAGGGTTTGGGTTAGGGTTAGGGTTAGGGGTCGGTTTAGGGTTTGTTTTAGGGTTAGGGTTAGGGTTAGTGTTTGAGTTAGTGTTAGTCTTAGGTTTAGGGTTATGGTTTTTGTTAGGTTTAGGGTTAGGGTCAGTGTTTGAGTTTGAATTAAGTTTAGGGTTAGGGTTAGGTTTAGGGTTAGGGTTAGGATTAGGTTTAGGATTAGGGTTAGGTTTAGTGTTTCGGTTTGGGTTAGGTTTAGGGTTCGGGTTAGGGTTAGTGTTAGCGTTAGGGTAAGGTTTTAGGGCTAGGGTTAGGGTTACGGTTTGAGTTAGTGTTAGGGTTAGGGTTAGGATTAGGGTTTGGGTTAGGGTTTGGGTTCGGGTTAGGGTTAGTGTTCGGTTTAGATTTTTGGTTAGGGTTAGGGTTAGGATTATGGTTAGGGTTAGGGTTAGGATTTGGTTTAGGGTTAGGGTAGGGGTAGGGTTAGGGTGAGGGTTTGGATTAGGGTTAGGGTTTGGGTATGGGTTAGGGTTAGTGTTAAGGTTAGGGTTTGGGTTAGGGTTAAGGTTACGATTAGGGTTAAGTTTAGGTTTTGGATTTGGGTTAGGTCTAGGGTTAGTTTAAGGGTTAGGGTTAGGTTTAGTGTTTAGGGTTAGGGTTAGGGTTAGTGTTTGGGTTAGGGTTAGGGTTAGGGTTTGGTTTAGGGTTAGGGTTAGGGTTAGGGTTAGGTTTTGGCTTGGGTTAGGGTTAGAGTTACGGTTTGGGTTAGTGTTAGGGTTAGTGTTAGGGTTAAGGTTAGGGTTTAGGTTTAGGGTTAGGTTTAGGGTTTGGGTTAGGGTTAGGGTTAGGGTTAGGGTTAAGGTTAGGATTAGGTTTAGGGTTAGGGTTAGGGTTTGGTTTAGGATTAGGTTTAGGGTTAGGTTTAGGTTTTTGGTTAGTTTTAATGTTAGGATTAGGGTTTGGATTCGGGATAGAGTTAGGGTTAGGGTTAGGGTTTGAGTTAGGGTTAGGGTTTGGGTTAGGGTTAGGGTTTGGGTTAGGGTTAGGGTTAGGGTTAGGGTTAGGTTTAGGGTTAGGGTAAGGGTTACGATTAGGGTTAAGTTTAGTGTTTGGGTTTCGGTTAGGTTTAGGGTTAGGGTTACGATTAGTGTTAGGTTTAGGGTTAGGGTTAGGGTTAGGGTTAGGGTTAGGGTTAGGGTTAGGGTTAGGATTAGGGTAAGGTTAGGGTTTGGATTAGGGTTAGGTTTAGGGTTTGGATTTGGGTTATGGTTAGGGTTAGAGTTAGGGTTAGGGTTAGGGTTAGGGTTAGGATTAGGGTTAGGGTTAGGATCAGAATTAGGGTTAGGGTTAGGGTTTTGTTTGGGGTTAGGGTTATGGTTAGGTTTAGGGTTTGGGTTAGTGTTAGGGTTAGGGTTTCGGTTAGGGTTAGTATTGGGGTTACGATTAGCGTTTTGGTTTGGGTTAGGGTTATGATTAGGGTTTGAGTTAGTGTTAGGTTTAGGGTTAGGGTTTGGGTTAGGGTTTGGGGTTAGGCATTAGGGGTTAGGTTTAGGGTTAGGGGTAGGGGCAGGGGTAGGGTTTGGGTTAGGGTTAGGGTTAGGGTTTGGGTTAGAGTTAGGGTTATGGTGTGGGTTTGAGTTAGGGTTAGTGTTTGGGTTATCGTTTGGGTTTTGGTTAGGGGTAGGTTTAGGTTTATGGTAAGGGTTTGGATTTGGGTTAGGGTTAGAGTTAGGGTTAGGGTTAGGGTTTGGGTTTGGGTAACGGTTACGATTAGGGTTAAGTTTAGTGTTTGGGTTTCAGTTAGGTTTAGGGTTAGGATTAGGTTTAGGGTTAGGGTTTAGGGTTAAGGTTAGTGTTAGGGTTAGGGTTAGGTTTTGGGTTAAGGTTAGGTTTAGGGTTAGGATTAGGTTTAGGGTTAGTGTAAGGGTTAAGATTTGGGTTAGGGTTAGGGTTTGGTTTAGGGTTAGGGTTAGGGTTAGGATTAGGATTGGGGTTAGGGTTCGGGTTTTGGGTTAGGGTTAGGGTTAGGGTTAGGTTTAAGTTTTGGTTTAGGGTTAGGGTTAGGGTTAGGATTTTGGTTAGGTTTAGGGTTAAGGTTTTTTAGGGTTAGGGTAGGGGTAGGGTTATTGTGAGGGTTTCGGTTAGTGGTAGGCTTTGGGTTAGTATTAGGGTTAGGGTTTGGGGTAGGGTTAGGGTTAGTATTAAGGTTACGATTAGGGTTAAGTTTAGGATTTTGGTTTGGATTAGTTTTAGGGTTAGGGTTAGGGTTAGGGTTAGGGTTTACGGTCAGGGGTTAGGTTTAGGGTTTGGGTTAGGGTTAGGGTTAAGGTTAGGTTTAGTGTTAGGGTTTGGGTTAGGGTTCAAGTTAGGTTTTGAGATAGGGTTAGGTTTAGGGTTAGGGTTATGGTTTGGGTTAGGGTTAGGTTTAGGGTTAGGGGTTCAGTTAGGGTTAGGTTTAGGGTTAGGATTAGGGTTAGGGTTAAGGTTAGGATTAGGGTTAGGTTTAGGATTTGGTTAGGGTTAGGGTTAGGGTTAGGGTTAGGATTAGGTTTAGGGTTAGGGTTAGGATTAGGGTTAGGATTAGGGTTTGGGTTTGCGTTATGGTTAGGGTTAGATTTAGGGTTAGGGTTAGGGTTAGGGTTAGGATTAGGGTTAGGGTTAGGATTAGGATTAGGGTTAGGGTTAGGGTTTTGCTTTGGGTTAGGGTTAGGGTTAGGGTTAGGGTTTGGGTTAGTGTTAGGTTTAGGGTTTGGGTTAGGGTTAGTATTGGGGTTACGATTAGGGTTTTGATTTGAGTTAGGGTTATGGTTAGGATTTGGGTTAGTGTTAGGATTAGGGTTAGGGTTTGGGTTAGGGTTAGGGTTAGGGTTTGGGTTAGGGTTAGGTTTACGGTGTGGGTTTGAGTTAGGGTTAGGGTTAGGGTTAGGGTTTGGGTTTGGGTTTGCGTTATGGTTAGGGTTAGATTTAGGGTTAGGGTTAGGGTTAGGGATAGGATTAGGGTTAGGGTTAGGATTAGGATTAGGGTTAGGGTTAGGGTTTTGTTTTGGGTTAGGGTTAGGGTTAGGGTTAGGTTTTGGGTTAGTGTTAGGTTTAGGGTTTGGGTTAGGGTTAGTATTGGGGTTACGATTAGGGTTTTGATTTGAGTTAGGGTTATGGTTAGGATTTGGGTTAGTGTTAGGATTAGGGTTAGGGTTTGGGTTAGGGTTAGGGTTAGGGTTTGGGTTAGGGTTAGGTTTACGGTGTGGGTTTGAGTTAGGGTTAGGTTTAGGGTTAGGGTTTGGGTTTGGGTTAGGGGTAGGTTTAGGTTTAGGGTTAGGGTTTGGGTTTGGGTTAGGGTTAGAGTTAGGGTTAGGGTTAGGGTTTGGGTTTGGGTAACGGTTACGATTAGGGTTAAGTTTAGTGTTTGGGTTTCGGTTAGGTTTAGGGTTAGGATTAGGTTTAGGGATAGGATTTACTGTTAAGGTTAGTGTTGGGGTTACGGTTAGGTTTTGGGTTAAGGTTAGGTTTAGGGTTAGGATTAGGTTTAAGGTTAATGTAAGGGTTAAGATTTGGGTTAGGGTTAGGATTAGGTTTTGGTTTACGGTTAGGGTTAGGGTTAGGATTAGGATTAGGGTTAGGGTTAGGGTTTGGGTTAGGGTTAGGGTTAGGATTAGGGTTAGGGTTAGGGTTAGGTTTAGGTTTAGGATTTGGTTTAGGGTTAGCTTTACAGTTAGGATTAGGCTTAGGGTTTGGGTTAGGGATACGCTTAGGGTTAGAGTTAATGTTAGGATGAGAGTCAGGGTTAGGGTTACGGTTAGGGTTAGGGTTTGAGTTAGGTTTAGCATTAGGGTTAGGGTTTGGTTTAGGGATAGGTTTAGGGTTAGGGTTAGCGTTAGGGTTACGGTTATGGTTTGGGTTTGGGTTAGGGTTAGGGTTCTGGTTCGGGTTAGGGTTAGGGTAAGGTTTTAGGGCTAGGATTTGGGTTAGGGTTTGAGTTAGGGTTAGGGTCAGGGTTAGGATTAGGGTTTGTGTTAGGGTTAGGGTTATTGTTATGGGTTGGGTTAGGGTTAGGGTGAGGTTAAGGTTAGGGTTAGGAGTTGAGTTAGGATTAGGGTTAAGGTTAGGGTTTGGGTTTGGGTTATGGTTAGGGTTAGAGTTAGGGTTAGGGTTAGGGTTAGGGTTAGGATTAGGGTTAGGATTAGGATTAGGATTAGGGTTAGGTTTAGGATTTTGGTTTGGGTTAGGGTTAGGGTTAGGTTTAGGGTTTGGGTTATTGTTAGGTTTAGGGTTTGGGTTAGGGTTAGTATTGGGGTTACGATTAAGGTTTTGGTTTGGTTTAGGGTTATGGTTAGGGTTTGGGTTAGAGTTAGGGTTAGGGTTAGGGTTTGGGTTAGGGTTTGGAGTTAGGGGTTGGGGTTAGGTTTAGGGATAGGGTTAGGGTTAGGGTTTGGGTTAGGGTTAGGGTTAGGGTTAGGTTTGGGTTAGGGTTAGGGTTACGGTGTGGGTTTGAGTTAGGGTTAGGGTTAGGGTTAGGGTTTGGGTTTGGTTTAGTGCTTGGTTTAATGTTAGGGTTAGGGTTAGGATTAGGATTAGATTTAGGGTTAGGGTTTGGGTTAGGGTTAGGGTTAGGGTTCGGTTTAGGTTTTGTTTTAGGGTTAGGGTTAGGGTTAGTGTTTGAGTTAGTGTTAGTCTTAGGTTTAGGGTTATGGTTTTTGTTAGGTTTAGGGTTAGGGTCAGTGTTTGAGTTTGAATTAAGTTTAGGGTTAGGGTTAGGTTTAGGGTTAGGGTTAGGATTAGGTTTAGGATTAGGGTTAGGTTTAGTGTTTCGGTTTGGGTTAGGTTTAGGGTTCGGGTTAGGGTTAGTGTTAGCGTTAGGGTAAGGTTTTAGGGCTAGGGTTAGGGTTACGGTTTGAGTTAGTGTTAGGGTTAGGGTTAGGATTAGGGTTTGGGTTAGGGTTTGGGTTCGGGTTAGGGTTAGTGTTCGGTTTAGATTTTTGGTTAGGGTTAGGGTTAGGATTATGGTTAGGGTTAGGGTTAGGATTTGGTTTAGGGTTAGGGTAGGGGTAGGGTTAGGGTGAGGGTTTGGATTAGGGTTAGGGTTTGGGTATGGGTTAGGGTTAGTGTTAAGGTTAGGGTTTGGGTTAGGGTTAAGGTTACGATTAGGGTTAAGTTTAGGTTTTGGATTTGGGTTAGGTCTAGGGTTAGTTTAAGGGTTAGGGTTAGGTTTAGTGTTTAGGGTTAGGGTTAGGGTTAGTGTTTGGGTTAGGGTTAGGGTTAGGGTTTGGTTTAGGGTTAGGGTTAGGGTTAGGGTTAGGTTTTGGTTTGGGTTAGGGTTAGAGTTACGGTTTGGGTTAGTGTTAGGGTTAGTGTTAGGGTTAAGGTTAGGGTTTAGGTTTAGGGTTAGGTTTAGGGTTTGGGTTAGGGTTAGGGTTAGGGTTAGGGTTAAGGTTAGGATTAGGTTTAGGGTTAGGGTTAGGGTTTGGTTTAGGATTAGGTTTAGGGTTAGGTTTAGGTTTTTGGTTAGTTTTAATGTTAGGATTAGGGTTTGGATTCGGGATAGAGTTAGGGTTAGGGTTAGGGTTTGAGTTAGGGTTAGGGTTTGGGTTAGGGTTAGGGTTTGGGTTAGGGTTAGGGTTAGGGTTAGGGTTAGGTTTAGGGTTAGGGTAAGGGTTACGATAAGGGTTAAGTTTAGTGTTTGGGTTTCGGTTAGGTTTAGGGTTAGGGTTACGATTAGTGTTAGGTTTAGGGTTAGGGTTAGGGTTAGGGTTAGGGTTAGGGTTAGGGTTAGGGTTAGGATTAGGGTAAGGTTAGGGTTTGGATTAGGGTTAGGTTTAGGGTTTGGATTTGGGTTATGGTTAGGGTTAGAGTTAGGGTTAGGGTTAGGGTTAGGGTTAGGATTAGGGTTAGGGTTAGGATCAGAATTAGGGTTAGGGTTAGGGTTTTGTTTGGGGTTAGGGTTATGGTTAGGTTTAGGGTTTGGGTTAGTGTTAGGGTTAGGGTTTCGGTTAGGGTTAGTATTGGGGTTACGATTAGCGTTTTGGTTTGGGTTAGGGTTATGATTAGGGTTTGAGTTAGTGTTAGGTTTAGGGTTAGGGTTTGGGTTAGGGTTTGGGGTTAGGCATTAGGGGTTAGGTTTAGGGTTAGGGGTAGGGGCAGGGGTAGGGTTTGGGTTAGGGTTAGGGTTAGGGTTTGGGTTAGAGTTAGGGTTATGGTGTGGGTTTGAGTTAGGGTTAGTGTTTGGGTTATCGTTTGGGTTTTGGTTAGGGGTAGGTTTAGGTTTATGGTAAGGGTTTGGATTTGGGTTAGGGTTAGAGTTAGGGTTAGGGTTAGGGTTTGGGTTTGGGTAACGGTTACGATTAGGGTTAAGTTTAGTGTTTGGGTTTCAGTTAGGTTTAGGGTTAGGATTAGGTTTAGGGTTAGGGTTTAGGGTTAAGGTTAGTGTTAGGGTTAGGGTTAGGTTTTGGGTTAAGGTTAGGTTTAGGGTTAGGATTAGGTTTAGGGTTAGTGTAAGGGTAAAGATTTGGGTTAGGGTTAGGGTTTGGTTTAGGGTTAGGGTTAGGGTTAGGATTAGGATTGGGGTTAGGGTTCGGGTTTTGGGTTAGGGTTAGGGTTAGGGTTAGGTTTAAGTTTTGGTTTAGGGTTAGGGTTAGGGTTAGGATTTTGGTTAGGTTTAGGGTTAAGGTTTTTTAGGGTTAGGGTAGGGGTAGGGTTATTGTGAGGGTTTCGGTTAGTGGTAGGCTTTGGGTTAGTATTAGGGTTAGGGTTTGGGGGAGGGTTAGGGTTAGTATTAAGGTTACGATTAGGGTTAAGTTTAGGATTTTGGTTTGGATTAGTTTTAGGGTTAGGGTTAGGGTTAGGGTTAGGGTTTACGGTCAGGGGTTAGGTTTAGGGTTTGGGTTAGGGTTAGGGTTAAGGTTAGGTTTAGTGTTAGGGTTTGGGTTAGGGTTCAAGTTAGGTTTTGAGATAGGGTTAGGTTTAGGGTTAGGGTTATGGTTTGGGTTAGGGTTAGGTTTAGGGTTAGGGGTTCAGTTAGGGTTAGGTTTAGGGTTAGGATTAGGGTTAGGGTTAAGGTTAGGATTAGGGTTAGGTTTAGGATTTGGTTAGGGTTAGGGTTAGGGTTAGGGTTAGGATTAGGTTTAGGGTTAGGGTTAGGATTAGGGTTAGGATTAGGGTTTGGGTTTGCGTTATGGTTAGGGTTAGATTTAGGGTTAGGGTTAGGGTTAGGGTTAGGATTAGGGTTAGGGTTAGGATTAGGATTAGGGTTAGGGTTAGGGTTTTGTTTTGGGTTAGGGTTAGGGTTAGGGTTAGGGTTAGTATTGGGGTTACGATTAGGGTTTTGATTTGAGTTAGGGTTATGGTTAGGATTTGGGTTAGTGTTAGGATTAGGGTTAGGGTTTGGGTTAGGGTTAGGGTTAGGGTTTGGGTTAGGGTTAGGTTTACGGTGTGGGTTTGAGTTAGGGTTAGGGTTAGGGTTAGGGTTTGGGTTTGGGTTTGCGTTATGGTTAGGGTTAGATTTAGGTTTAGGGTTAGGGTTAGGGTTAGGATTAGGGTTAGTGTTAGGATTAGGATTAGGGTTAGGGTTAGGGTTTTGTTTTGGGTTAGGGTTAGGGTTAGGGTTAGGGTTTGGGTTAGTGTTAGGTTTAGGGTTTGGGTTAGGGTTAGTATTGGGGTTACGATTAGGGTTTTGATTTGAGTTAGGGTTATGGTTAGGATTTGGGTTAGTGTTAGGATTAGGGTTAGGGTTTGGGTTAGGGTTAGGGTTAGGGTTTGGGTTAGGGTTAGGTTTACGGTGTGGGTTTGAGTTAGGGTTAGGGTTAGGGTTAGGGTTTGGGTTTGGGTTTGCGTTATGGTTAGGGTTAGATTTAGGGTTAGGGTTAGGGTTAGGGTTAGGGTTAGGATTAGGATTAGGGTTAGGGTTAGGGTTTTGTTTTGGGTTAGGGTTAGGGTTAGGGTTAGGGTTTGGGTTAGTGTTAGGTTTAGGGTTTGGGTTAGGGTTAGTATTGGGGTTACGATTAGGGTTTTGATTTGAGTTAGGGTTATGGTTAGGATTTGGGTTAGTGTTAGGATTAGGGTTAGGGTTTGGGTTAGGGTTAGGGTTAGGGTTTGGGTTAGGGTTAGGTTTACGGTGTGGGTTTGAGTTAGGGTTAGGTTTAGGGTTAGGGTTTGGGTTTGGGTTAGGGGTAGGTTTAGGTTTAGGGTTAGGGTTAGGGTTTGGGTTTGGGTTAGGGTTAGAGTTAGGGTTAGGGTTAGGGTTTGGGTTTGGGTAACGGTTACGATTAGGGTTAAGTTTAGTGTTTGGGTTTCGGTTAGGTTTAGGGTTAGGATTAGGTTTAGGGATAGGATTTACTGTTAAGGTTAGTGTTGGGGTTACGGTTAGGTTTTGGGTTAAGGTTAGGTTTAGGGTTAGGATTAGGTTTAAGGTTAATGTATGGGTTAAGATTTGGGTTAGGGTTAGGGTTAGGTTTTGGTTTACGGTTAGGGTTAGGGTTAGGATTAGGATTAGGGTTAGGGTTAGGGTTTGGGTTAGGGTTAGGGTTAGGGTTAGGGTTAGGATTAGGGTTAGGGTTAGGGTTAGGTTTAGGTTTAGGATTTGGTTTAGGGTTAGCTTTACAGTTAGGATTAGGCTTAGGGTTCGGGTTAGGGATACGCTTAGGGTTAGGGTTAATGTTAGGATGAGAGTCAGGGTTAGGGTTACGGTTAGGGTTAGGGTTTGAGTTAGGTTTAGCGTTAGGGTTAGGGTTTGGGTTAGGGATAGGTTTAGGGTTAGGGTTAGCGTTAGGGTTACGGTTATGGTTTGGGTTTGGGTTAGGGTTAGGGTTCTGGTTCGGGTTAGGGTTAGGGTAAGGTTTTAGGGCTAGGATTTGGGTTAGGGTTTGAGTTAGGGTTAGGGTCAGGGTTAGGATTAGGGTTTGTGTTAGGGTTAGGGTTATTGTTATGGGTTGGGTTAGGGTTAGGGTGAGGTTAAGGTTAGGGTTAGGAGTTGAGTTAGGATTAGGGTTAAGGTTAGGGTTTGGGTTTGGGTTATGGTTAGGGTTAGAGTTAGGGTTAGGGTTAGGGTTAGGGTTAGGATTAGGGTTAGGGTTAGGATTAGGATTAGGGTTAGGTTTAGGGTTTTGGTTTGGGTTAGGGTTAGGGTTAGGTTTAGGGTTTGGGTTAGTGTTAGGTTTAGGGTTTGGGTTAGGGTTAGTATTGGGGTTACGATTAGGGTTTTGGTTTGGTTTAGGGTTATGGTTAGGGTTTGGGTTAGAGTTAGGGTTAGGGTTAGGGTTTGGGTTAGGTTTTGGAGTTAGGGGTTGGGGTTAGGTTTAGGGATAGGGTTAGGGTTAGGGTTTGGGTTAGGGTTAGGGTTAGGGTTAGGTTTGGGTTAGGGTTAGGGTTACGGTGTGGGTTTGAGTTAGGGTTAGGGTTAGGGTTAGGGTTTGGGTTTGGTTTAGTGCTTGGTTTATTGTTAGGGTTAGGGTTAGGATTAGGATTAGATTTAGGATTAGGGTTTGGGTTAGGGTTAGGGTTAGGGTTCGGTTTAGGTTTTGTTTTAGGGTTAGGGTTAGGGTTAGTGTTTGAGTTAGTGTTAGTCTTAGGTTTAGGGTTATGGTTTTTGTTAGGTTTAGGGTTAGATTCAGTGTTTGAGTTTGAATTAAGTTTAGGGTTAGGGTTAGGTTTAGGGTTAGGGTTAGGATTAGGTTTAGGATTAGGGTTAGGTTTAGTGTTTCGGTTTGGGTTAGGTTTAGGGTTCGGGTTCGGGTTAGTGTTAGCGTTAGGGTAAGGTTTTAGGGCTAGGGTTAGGGTTACGGTTTGAGTTAGTGTTACTGTTAGGGTTAGGATTAGGGTTTGGGTTAGGGTTTGGGTTAGGGTTAGGGTTAGTGTTCGGTTTAGATTTTTGGTTAGGGTTAGGGTTAGGATTATGGTTAGGGTTAGGGTTAGGATTTGGTTTAGGGTTAGGGTAGGGGTAGGGTTAGGGTGAGGGTTTGGATTAGGGTTAGGGTTTGGGTATGGGTTAGGGTTAGTGTTAAGGTTAGGGTTTGGGTTAGGGTTAAGGTTACGATTAGGGTTAAGTTTAGGTTTTGGGTTTGGGTTAGGTCTAGGGTTAGTTTAAGGGTTAGGGTTAGGTTTAGTGTTTAGGGTTAGGGTTAGGGTTAGTGTTTGGGTTAGGGTTAGGGTTAGGGTTTGGTTTAGGGTTAGGGTTAGGGTTAGGGTTAGGTTTTGGTTTGGGTTAGGGTTAGAGTTAGGGTTTGGGTTAGTGTTAGGGTTAGTGTTAGGGTTAGGGTTAGGGTTTAGGTTTAGGGTTAGGTTTAGGGTTTGGGTTAGGGTTAGGGTTAGGGTTAAGGTTAGGATTAGGTTTAGGGTTAGGGTTAGGGTTTGGTTTAGGATTAGGTTTAGGGTTAGGTTTAGGTTTTTGGTTAGTTTTAATGTTAGGATTAGGGTTTGGATTCGGGATAGAGTTAGGGTTAGGGTTAGGGTTTGAGTTAGGGTTAGGGTTTGGGTTAGGGTTAGGGTTTGGGTTAGGGTTAGGGTTAGGGTTAGGGTTAGGGTTAGGGTTAGGGTAAGGGTTACGATTAGGGTTAAGTTTAGTGTTTGGGTTTCGGTTAGGTTTAGGGTTAGGGTTACGATTAGTGTTAGGTTTAGGGTTTGGGTTTCGGTTAGTTTTAGCGTTAGGATTAGGGTTAGGGTTAGGGTTTAGGGGTAAGGTTAGTGTTAGGGTTAGGGTTAGGCTTTGGGTTAAGTTTAGGTTTAGGTTTAGGATTTGGGTTAGTGTTAGTATAAGGGTTAAGATTTGGGTTAGGGTTAGGGTTTGGTTTAGGGTTACGGTTAGGGTTAGGAATAGGATTAGGGTTCGGTTAGAGTTTTGGCTTGGGTTAGGGTTAGGTTTAAGTTTAAGTTTTGGGTTAGGGTTAGGGTTAGGGATAAGGTTAGGGTTAGGGTTAGGGTTAGGATCAGGGTTAGGGTTAGGGTAAGGGTTAGGGTTTGGTTTAGGGTTAGGGTTAGCGTTAGGTTTAAGTTTTGGGTTAGGTTTAGGGTTAGGGTTAGGGTTAGGGTTTGTGTTCGGGTTAGGGTTAGGGTTATGTTTAGGTTTTGAGATAGGGTTAGGGTTAGCGTTAGGGTTATGGTTTGGTTTAGGGTTAGGGTTAGGGATAGGGGTTGAGTTAGGGTTAGGGTTAGGGTTAGGGTTAGGGTTAGGGTTAGGATTAGGGTAAGGTTAGGGTTTGGATTAGGGTTAGGTTTAGGGTTTGGATTTGGGTTATGGTTAGGGTTAGAGTTAGGGTTAGGGTTAGGGTTAGGGTTAGGATTAGGGTTAGGGTTAGGATCAGAATTAGGGTTAGGGTTAGGGTTTTGTTTGGGGTTAGGGTTATGGTTAGGTTTAGGGTTTGGGTTAGTGTTAGGGTTAGGGTTTCGGTTAGGGTTAGTATTGGGGTTACGATTAGCGTTTTGGTTTGGGTTAGGGTTATGATTAGGGTTTGAGTTAGTGTTAGGTTTAGGGTTAGGGTTTGGGTTAGGGTTTGGGGTTAGGCATTAGGGGTTAGGTTTAGGGTTAGGGGTAGGGGCAGGGGTAGGGTTTGGGTTAGGGTTAGGGTTAGGGTTTGGGTTAGAGTTAGGGTTATGGTGTGGGTTTGAGTTAGGGTTAGTGTTTGGGTTATCGTTTGGGTTTTGGTTAGGGGTAGGTTTAGGTTTATGGTAAGGGTTTGGATTTGGGTTAGGGTTAGAGTTAGGGTTAGGGTTAGGGTTTGGGTTTGGGTAACGGTTACGATTAGGGTTAAGTTTAGTGTTTGGGTTTCAGTTAGGTTTAGGGTTAGGATTAGGTTTAGGGTTAGGGTTTAGGGTTAAGGTTAGTGTTAGGGTTAGGGTTAGGTTTTGGGTTAAGGTTAGGTTTAGGGTTAGGATTAGGTTTAGGGTTAGTGTAAGGGTTAAGATTTGGGTTAGGGTTAGGGTTTGGTTTAGGGTTAGGGTTAGGGTTAGGATTAGGATTGGGGTTAGGGTTCGGGTTTTGGGTTAGGGTTAGGGTTAGGGTTAGGTTTAAGTTTTGGTTTAGGGTTAGGGTTAGGGTTAGGATTTTGGTTAGGTTTAGGGTTAAGGTTTTTTAGGGTTAGGGTAGAGGTAGGGTTATTGTGAGGGTTTCGGTTAGTGGTAGGCTTTGGGTTAGTATTAGGGTTAGGGTTTGGGTTAGGGTTAGGGTTAGTATTAAGGTTACGATTAGGGGTAAGTTTAGGATTTTGGTTTGGATTAGTTTTAGGGTTAGGGTTAGGGTTAGGGTTAGGGTTTACGGTCAGGGGTTAGGTTTAGGGTTTGGGTTAGGGTTAGGGTTAAGGTTAGGTTTAGTGTAAGGGTTTGGGTTAGGGTTCAAGTTAGGCTTTGAGATAGGGTTAGGTTTAGGGTTAGGGTTATGGTTTGGGTTAGGGTTAGGTTTAGGGTTAGGGGTTCAGTTAGGGTTAGGTTTAGGGTTAGGATTAGGGTTAGGGTTAAGGTTAGGATTAGGGTTAGGTTTAGGATTTGGTTAGGGTTAGGGTTAGGGTTAGGGTTAGGATTAGGTTTAGGGTTAGGGTTAGGATTAGGGTTAGGATTAGGGTTTGGGTTTGCGTTATGGTTAGGGTTAGATTTAGGGTTAGGGTTAGGGTTAGGGTTAGGATTAGGGTTAGGGTTAGGATTAGGATTAGGGTTAGGGTTAGGGTTTTGTTTTGGGTTAGGGTTAGGGTTAGGGTTAGGGTTAGTATTGGGGTTACGATTAGGGTTTTGATTTGAGTTAGGGTTATGGTTAGGATTTGGGTTAGTGTTAGGATTAGGGTTAGGGTTTGGGTTAGGGTTAGGGTTAGGGTTTGGGTTAGGGTTAGGTTTACGGTGTGGGTTTGAGTTAGGGTTAGGGTTAGGGTTAGGGTTTGGGTTTGGGTTTGCGTTATGGTTAGGGTTAGATTTAGGTTTAGGGTTAGGGTTAGGGTTAGGATTAGGGTTAGGGTTAGGATTAGGATTAGGGTTAGGGTTAGGGTTTTGTTTTGGGTTAGGGTTAGGGTTAGGGTTAGGGTTTGGGTTAGTGTTAGGTTTAGGGTTTGGGTTAGGGTTAGTATTGGGGTTACGATTAGGGTTTTGATTTGAGTTAGGGTTATGGTTAGGATTTGGGTTAGTGTTAGGATTAGGGTTAGGGTTTGGGTTAGGGTTAGGGTTAGGGTTTGGGTTAGGGTTAGGTTTACGGTGTGGGTTTGAGTTAGGGTTAGGGTTAGGGTTAGGGTTTGGGTTTGGGTTTGCGTTATGGTTAGGGTTAGATTTAGGGTTAGGGTTAGGGTTAGGGTTAGGGTTAGGATTAGGATTAGGGTTAGGGTTAGGGTTTTGTTTTGGGTTAGGGTTAGGGTTAGGGTTAGGGTTTGGGTTAGTGTTAGGTTTAGGGTTTGGGTTAGGGTTAGTATTGGGGTTACGATTAGGGTTTTGATTTGAGTTAGGGTTATGGTTAGGATTTGGGTTAGTGTTAGGATTAGGGTTAGGGTTTGGGTTAGGGTTAGGGTTAGGGTTTGGGTTAGGGTTAGGTTTACGGTGTGGGTTTGAGTTAGGGTTAGGTTTAGGGTTAGGGTTTGGGTTTGGGTTAGGGGTAGGTTTAGGTTTAGGGTTAGGGTTAGGGTTTGGGTTTGGGTTAGGGTTAGAGTTAGGGTTAGGGTTAGGGTTTGGGTTTGGGTAACGGTTACGGTTAGGGTTAAGTTTAGTGTTTGGGTTTCGGTTAGGTTTAGGGTTAGGATTAGGTTTAGGGATAGGATTTACTGTTAAGGTTAGTGTTGGGGTTACGGTTAGGTTTTGGGTTAAGGTTAGGTTTAGGGTTAGGATTAGGTTTAAGGTTAATGTATGGGTTAAGATTTGGGTTAGGGTTAGGGTTAGGTTTTGGTTTACGGTTAGGGTTAGGGTTAGGATTAGGATTAGGGTTAGGGTTAGGGTTTGGGTTAGGGTTAGGGTTAGGGTTAGGGTTAGGATTAGGGTTAGGGTTAGGGTTAGGTTTAGGTTTAGGATTTGGTTTAGGGTTAGCTTTACAGTTAGGATTAGGCTTAGGGTTCGGGTTAGGGATACGCTTAGGGTTAGGGTTAATGTTAGGATGAGAGTCAGGGTTAGGGTTACGGTTAGGGTTAGGGTTTGAGTTAGGTTTAGCGTTAGGGTTAGGGTTTGGGTTAGGGATAGGTTTAGGGTTAGGGTTAGCGTTAGGGTTACGGTTATGGTTTGGGTTTGGGTTAGGGTTAGGGTTCTGGTTCGGGTTAGGGTTAGGGTAAGGTTTTAGGGCTAGGATTTGGGTTAGGGTTTGAGTTAGGGTTAGGGTCAGGGTTAGGATTAGGGTTTGTGTTAGGGTTAGGGTTATTGTTATGGGTTGGGTTAGGGTTAGGGTGAGGTTAAGGTTAGGGTTAGGAGTTGAGTTAGGATTAGGGTTAAGGTTAGGGTTTGGGTTTGGGTTATGGTTAGGGTTAGAGTTAGGGTTAGGGTTAGGGTTAGGGTTAGGATTAGGGTTAGGGTTAGGATTAGGATTAGGGTTAGGTTTAGGATTTTGGTTTGGGTTAGGGTTAGGGTTAGGTTTAGGGTTTGGGTTAGTGTTAGGTTTAGGGTTTGGGTTAGGGTTAGTATTGGGGTTACGATTAGGGTTTTGGTTTGGTTTAGGGTTATGGTTAGGGTTTGGGTTAGAGTTAGGGTTAGGGTTAGGGTTTGGGTTAGGGTTTGGAGTTAGGGGTTGGGGTTAGGTTTAGGGATAGGGTTAGGTTTAGGGTTTGGGTTAGGGTTAGGGTTAGGGTTAGGATTAGGGTTAGGGTTAGGGTTACGGTGTGGGTTTGAGTTAGGGTTAGGGTTAGGGTTAGGGTTTGGGTTTGGTTTAGTGCTTGGGTTAATGTTAGGGTTAGGGTTAGGATTAGGATTAGATTTAGGGTTAGGGTTTGGGTTAGGGTTAGGGTTAGGGTTCGGTTTAGGTTTTGTTTTAGGGTTAGGGTTAGGGTTAGTGTTTGAGTTAGTGTTAGTCTTAGGTTTAGGGTTATGGTTTTTGTTAGGTTTAGGGTTAGGGTCAGTGTTTGAGTTTGAATTAAGTTTAGGGTTAGGGTTAGGTTTAGGGTTAGGGTTAGGATTAGGTTTAGGATTAGGGTTAGGTTTAGTGTTTCGGTTTGGGTTAGGTTTAGGGTTCGAGTTAGGGTTAGTGTTAGCGTTAGGGTAAGGTTTTAGGGCTAGGGTTAGGGTTACGGTTTGAGTTAGTGTTAGGGTTAGGGTTAGGATTAGGGTTTGGGTTAGGGTTTGGGTTCGGGTTAGGGTTAGTGTTCGGTTTAGATTTTTGGTTAGGGTTAGGGTTAGGATTATGGTTAGGGTTAGGGTTAGGATTTGGTTTAGGGTTAGGGTAGGGGTAGGGTTAGGGTGAGGGTTTGGATTAGGGTTAGGGTTTGGGTATGGGTTAGGGTTAGTGTTAAGGTTAGGGTTTGGGTTAGGGTTAAGGTTACGATTAGGGTTAAGTTTAGGTTTTGGATTTGGGTTAGGTCTAGGGTTAGTTTAAGGGTTAGGGTTAGGTTTAGTGTTTAGGGTTAGGGTTAGGGTTAGTGTTTGGGTTAGGGTTAGGGTTAGGGTTTGGTTTAGGGTTAGGGTTAGGGTTAGGGTTAGGTTTTGGTTTGGGTTAGGGTTAGAGTTACGGTTTGGGTTAGTGTTAGGGTTAGTGTTAGGGTTAGGGTTAGGGTTTAGGTTTAGGGTTAGGTTTAGGGTTTGGTTTAGGATTAGGTTTAGGGTTAGGTTTAGGTTTTTGGTTAGTTTTAATGTTAGGATTAGGGTTTGGATTCGGGATAGAGTTAGGGTTAGGGTTAGGGTTTGAGTTAGGGTTAGGGTTTGGGTTAGGGTTAGGGTTTGGGTTAGGGTTAGGGTTAGGGTTAGGGTTAGGTTTAGGGTTAGGGTAAGGGTTACGATTAGGGTTAAGTTTAGTGTTTGGGTTTCGGTTAGGTTTACGGTTAGGGTTACGATTAGTGTTAGGTTTAGGGTTTGGGTTTCGGTTAGTTTTAGCGTTAGGATTAGGGTTAGGGTTAGGGTTTAGGGTTAAGGTTAGTGTTAGGGTTAGGTTTAGGCTTTGGGTTAAGTTTAGGTTTAGGTTTAGGATTTGGGTTAGTGTTCGTATAAGGGTTAAGATTTGGGTTAGGGTTAGGGTTTGGTTTAGGGTTACGGTTAGGTTTAGGAATAGGATTAGGGTTCGGTTAGAGTTTTGGCTTGGGTTAGGGTTAGGTTTAAGTTTAAGTTTTGGGTTAGGGTTAGGGTTAGGGATAAGGTTAGGGTTAGGGTTAGGGTTAGGATCAGGGTTAGGGTTAGGGTAAGGGTTAGGGTTTGGTTTAGGGTTAGGGTTAGCGTTAGGTTTAAGTTTTGGGTTAGGTTTAGGGTTAGGGTTAGGGTTTGTGTTCGGGTTAGGGTTAGGGTTATGTTTAGGTTTTGAGATAGGGTTAGGGTTAGCGTTAGGGTTATGGTTTGGGTTAGGGTTAGGGTTAGGGATAGGGGTTGAGTTAGGGTTAGGGTTAGGGTTAGGGTTAGGGTTAGGGTTAGGATTAGGGTAAGGTTAGGGTTTGGATTAGGGTTAGGTTTAGGGTTTGGATTTGGGTTATGGTTAGGGTTAGAGTTAGGGTTAGGGTTAGGGTTAGGGTTAGGATTAGGGTTAGGGTTAGGATCAGAATTAGGGTTAGGGTTAGGGTTTTGTTTGGGGTTAGGGTTATGGTTAGGTTTAGGGTTTGGGTTAGTGTTAGGGTTAGGGTTTCGGTTAGGGTTAGTATTGGGGTTACGATTAGCGTTTTGTTTTGGGTTAGGGTTATGATTAGGGTTTGAGTTAGTGTTAGGTTTAGGGTTAGGGTTTGGGTTAGGGTTTGGGGTTAGGCATTAGGGGTTAGGTTTAGGGTTAGGTGTAGGGGCAGGGGTAGGGTTTGGGTTAGGGTTAGGGTTAGGGTTTGGGTTATAGTTAGGGTTATGGTGTGGGTTTGTGTTAGGGTTAGTGTTTGGGTTATCGTTTGGGTTTTGGTTAGGGGTAGGTTTAGGTTTATGGTAAGGGTTTGGATTTGGGTTAGGGTTAGAGTTAGGGTTAGGGTTAGGGTTTGGGTTTGGGTAACGGTTACGATTAGGGTTAAGTTTAGTGTTTGGGTTTCAGTTAGGTTTAGGGTTAGGATTAGGTTTAGGGTTAGGGTTTAGGGTTAAGGTTAGTGTTAGGGTTAGGGTTAGGTTTTGGGTTAAGGTTAGGTTTAGGGTTAGGATTAGGTTTAGGGTTAGTGTAAGGGTTAAGATTTGGGTTAGGGTTAGGGTTTGGTTTAGGGTTAGGGTTAGGGTTAGGATTAGGATTGGGGTTAGGGTTCGGGTTTTGGGTTAGGGTTAGGGTTAGGGTTAGGGTTAGGTTTAAGTTTTGGTTTAGGGTTAGGGTTAGGGTTAGGATTTTGGTTAGGTTTAGGGTTAAGGTTTTTTAGGGTTAGGGTAGGGGTAGGGTTATTGTGAGGGTTTCGGTTAGTGGTAGGCTTTGGGTAAGTATTAGGGTTAGGGTTTGGGGTAGGGTTAGGGTTAGTATTAAGGTTACGATTAGGGTTAAGTTTAGGATTTTGGTTTGGATTAGTTTTAGGGTTAGGGTTAGAGTTAGGGTTAGGGTTTTCGGGCAGGGGTTAGGTTTAGGGTTTGGGTTAGGGTTAGGGTTAAGGTTAGGTTTAGTGTTAGGGTTTGGGTTAGGGTTCAAGTTAGGTTTTGAGATAGGGTTAGGTTTAGGGTTAGGGTTATGGTTTGGGTTAGTGTTAGGTTTAGGGTTAGGGGTTCAGTTAGGGTTAGGTTTAGGGTTAGGATTAGGGTTAGGGTTAAGGTTAGGATTAGGGTTAGGTTTAGGATTTGGTTAGGGTTAGGGTTAGGGTTAGGGTTAGGATTAGGTTTAGGGTTAGGGTTAGGATTAGGGTTTGGGTTTGCGTTATGGTTAGGGTTAGATTTAGGGTTAGGGTTAGGGTTAGGGTTAGGATTAGGGTTAGGGTTAGGATTAGGATTAGGGTTAGGGTTAGGGTTTTGTTTTGGGTTAGGGTTAGGGTTAGGGTTAGGGTTTGGGTTAGTGTTAGGTTTAGGGTTTGGGTTAGGGTTAGTATTGGGGTTACGATTAGGGTTTTGATTTGAGTTAGGGTTATGGTTAGGATTTATGTTAGTGTTAGGATTAGGGTTAGGGTTTGGGTTAGGGTTAGGGTTAGGGTTTGGGTTAGGGTTAGGTTTACGGTGTGGGTTTGAGTTAGGGTTAGGGTTAGGGTTAGGGTTTGGGTTTGGGTTTGCGTTATGGTTAGGGTTAGATTTAGGTTTAGGGTTAGGGTTAGGGTTAGGATTAGGGTTAGGGTTAGGATTAGGATTAGGGTTAGGGTTAGGGTTTTGTTTTGGGTTAGGGTTAGGGTTAGGGTTAGGGTTTGGGTTAGTGTTAGGTTTAGGGTTTGGGTTAGGGTTAGTATTGGGGTTACGATTAGTGTTTTGATTTGAGTTAGGGTTATGGTTAGGATTTGGGTTAGTGTTTGGATTAGGGTTAGGGTTTGGGTTAGGGTTAGGGTTAGGGTTTGGGTTAGGGTTAGGTTTACGGTGTGGGTTTGAGTTAGGGTTAGGGTTAGGGTTAGGGTTTGGGTTTGGGTTAGGGGTAGGTTTAGGTTTAGGGTTAGGGTTAGGGTTTGGGTTTGGGTTAGGGTTAGAGTTAGGGTTAGGGTTAGGGTTTGGGTTTGGGTAACGGTTACGATTAGGGTTAAGTTTAGTGTTTGGGTTTCGGTTAGGTTTAGGGTTAGGATTAGGTTTAGGGATAGGATTTACTGTTAAGGTTAGTGTTGGGGTTACGGTTAGGTTTTGGGTTAAGGTTAGGTTTAGGGTTAGGATTAGGTTTAAGGTTAATGTATGGGTTAAGATTTGGGTTAGGGTTAGGGTTAGGTTTTGGTTTACGGTTAGGGTTAGGGTTAGGATTAGGATTAGGGTTAGGGTTAGGGTTTGGGTTAGGGTTAGGGTTAGGGTTAGGATTAGGGTTAGGGTTAGGGTTAGGTTTAGGTTTAGGATTTGGTTTAGGTTTAGCTTTACAGTTAGGATAAGACTTAGGGTTTGGGTTAGGGATACGCTTAGGGTTAGGGTTAATGT
>JAJHUQ010000034.1:11710000-11720000 GCA_035773235.1 Eospalax fontanierii | reverse complement strand
TAGTGTTAGGTTTATGGTTTGGGTTTCGGTTAGTTTTAGCGTTAGGATTAGGGTTATGGTTAGGGTTTAGGGTTAAGGTTAGTGTTAGGGTTAGGTTTAGGCTTTGGGTTAAGTTTAGGTTTAGGTTTAGGATTTGGGTTAGTGTTAGTATAAGGGTTAAGATTTGGGTTAGGGTTAGGGTTTGGCTTAGGGTTACGGTTAGGGTTAGGAATAGGATTAGGGTTCGGTTAGAGTTTTGGCTTGGGTTAGGGTTAGGTTTAAGTTTAAGTTTTGGGTTAGGGTTAGGGTTAGGGATAAGGTTAGGGTTAGGGTTAGGGTTAGGATCAGGGTTAGGGTTAGGGTAAGGGTTAGGGTTTGGTTTAGGGTTAGGGTTTAGGGTTAAGTTTAGTGTTAGGGTTAGGGTTAGGTTTTGGGTTTAGGTTAGGTTTAGGGTTAGGATTAGGTTTAGGGTTAGTGTAAGGGTTAAGATTTGGGTTAGGGTTAGGGTTTGGTTTAGGGTTAGGGTTAGGGTTAGGATTAGGATTGGGGTTAGGGTTAGGGTTTTGGGTTAGGGTTAGGGTTAGGGTTAGTTTTAAGTTTTGGTTTAGGGTTAGGGTTAGGGTTAGGATTTTGGTTAGGTTTAGGGTTAAGGTTTTTTAGGGTTAGGGTAGGGGTAGGGTTATTGTGAGGGTTTCGGTTAGTGGTAGGCTTAGGGTTAGTATTAGGGTTAGGGTTTATAGTAGGGTTAGGGTTAGTATTAAGGTTACGATTAGGGTTAAGTTTAGGATTTTGGTTTGGATTAGTTTTAGGGTTAGGGTTAGGGTTAGGGTTTACGGTCAGGGGTTAGGTTTAGGGTTTGGGTTAGGGTTAGGGTTAAGGTTAGGTTTAGTGTTAGGGTTTGGGTTAGGGTTCAAGTTAGGTTTTGAGATAGGGTTAGGTTTAGGGTTAGGGTTAGGGTTTGGGTTAGGGTTAGGTTTAGGTTTAGGGGTTCAGTTAGGGTTAGGTTTAGGGTTAGGATTAGGGTTAGGGTTAAGGTTAGGATTAGGGTTAGGTTTAGGATTTGGTTAGGGTTAGGGTTAGGGTTAGGGTTAGGATTAGGTTTAGGGTTAGGGTTAGGATTAGGGTTAGGATTAGGGTTTGGGTTTGCGTTATGGTTAGGGTTAGATTTAGGGTTAGGGTTAGGGTTAGGATTAGGGTTACGATTACGATTAGGATTAGGGTTAGGGTTAGGGTTTTGTTTTGGGTTAGGGTTAGGGTTAGGGTTAGGGTTTGGGTTAGTGTTAGGTTTAGGGTTTGGGTTAGGGTTAGTATTGGGGTTACGATTAGGGTTTTGATTTGAGTTAGGGTTATGGTTAGGATTTGGGTTAGTGTTAGTATTAGGGTTACTGTTTGGGTTAGGGTTAGGGTTAGGGTTTGGGTTAGGGTTAGGTTTATGGTGTGGGTTTGAGTTAGGGTTAGGGTTAGGGTTAGGGTTTGGGTTTGGGTTTGCATTATGGTTAGGGTTAGATTTAGGGTTAGGGTTAGTGTTAGGGTTAGGATTAGGGTTAGGGTTAGGGTTAGTGTTTTGTTTTGGGTTAGGGTTAGGGTTAGGGTTAGGGTTTGGGTTAGTGTTAGGTTTAAGGTTTGGGTTAGGGTTAGTATTGGGGTTACGATTAGGGTTTTGATTTGAGTTAGGGTTATGGTTAGGATTTGGGTTAGTGTTAGGATTAGGGTTAGGGTTTGGGTTAGGGTTAGGGTTAGGGTTTGGGTTAGGGTTAGGTTTACGGTGTGGGTTTGAGTTAGGGTTAGGTTTAGGGTTAGGGTTTGGGTTTGGGTTAGGGGTAGGTTTAGGTTTAGGGTTAGGGTTTGGGTTTGGGTTAGGGTTAGAGTTAGGGTTAGGGTTAGGGTTTGGGTTTGGGAAACGGTTACGATTAGGGTTAAGTTTATTGTTTGGGTTTCGGTTAGGTTTAGGGTTAGGATTAGGTTTAGGGATAGGATTTACTGTTATGGTTAGTGTTGGGGTTACGGTTAGGTTTTGGGTTAAGGTTAGGTTTAGGGTTAGGATTAGGTTTAAGGTTAATGTAAGGGTTAAGATTTGGGTTAGGGTTAGGGTTAGGTTTTGGTTTACGGTTAGGGTTAGGGTTAGGATTAGGATTAGGGTTAGGGTTAGGGTTTGGGTTAGGGTTAGGGTTAGGGTTAGGATTAGGGTTAGGGTTAGGGTTAGGTTTAGGTTTAGGATTTGGTTTAGGGTTAGCTTTACAGTTAGGATTAGGCTTAGGGTTTGGGTTAGGGATACGCTTAGGGTTAGGGTTAATGTTAGGATGAGAGTCAGGGTTAGGGTTACGGTTAGGGTTAGGGTTTGAGTTAGGTTTAGCGTTAGGGTTAGGGTTTGGGGTAGGGATAGGTTTAGGGTTAGGGTTAGCGTTAGGGTTACGGTTATGGTTTGGGTTTGGGTTAGGGTTAGGGTTAGGGTAAAGTTTAGGTTTAGGGTTAGAGTTAGGGTTTGTGTTTGGGTTAGGTTAAGGGTTAGGGTTAGGGTTAGTGTTAGTATTAGAGTTTGGGTTTGTGTTAGGGTTAGGGGTAGGGTTAGAATTAGTGTTTGGGTTTGTTTTAGCGTTAGGGTTAGGTTTTGGGTTACGGTTAGGTTTAGGGTTAGGGTTTGGGTTTGGGTTTGGTTTAGGATTAGGGTTAGGGTTTCATTTGGGTTAGGGTTAGGGTTAGGGTTAGGATTTGATTTAGGTTTAGGGTTAGGGTTAGGGTTAGGGTTTGGGTTTGCGTTAGGGTTAGGTTTGGGGTTTGGGTTTGGTTTAGGATTAGGATTAGGGTTAGGTTTAGGTTTAAGGATAGGGTTAGGTTTAGGGTTTGGGTTAGGGTTAGGGTTAGTGTTAGGGTTAGGTTTAGGGTTAGGGTTAGGGTTAGGGTTAGGTTTTGGGTTTGGGTTAGGGTAAGGGATAGGGTTAGGGTTAGTGTTAGTGTTAGGGTTTGGGTATGGGTTAAGGTTAGAGTTGTAGTTAGGATTAGAATTATGTTTAGTGTATGTGTTAGTCTTTGGGTTAGTGTTAGTGTTAGGATTAGGGTTAAGGTTAGGGTTAGGGTTAGGATTAGGGTTAGGGTTAGGGTTAGGTTTAGGATTTGGTTTAGTTTTAGCGTTATACTTAGTATTAGTGTTATGGTTTGGGTTAGGGTTAATGTTAGGTTTTGGGTTAATGTTAAGTTTAGAGTTGAGGTTAGGGTTAGGGTTAGGTTTAGGGTTAGGGTTAGGGTTAAGGTTAGGCTTTTGGTTTGGGTTAGGGTTAGGGTTTGTGTTAGGGTTAGGTTTAGGGTTAGGTTTATGCTTTGGGTTTGGGTTATGTTTAGGGTAAGGGTTATGGTTAGGCTTTGGGTTTGGTTTAGGTTTAGGGTTAGGGTTAGGGTTAGGGTTTGGGTTTGGGTTAGGTTTAGGGTTAGGGTTAGGGTTAGGGTTAGGGTTAATGTTATGATTAGGATTAGGGTTAGGGTTAGGGTTAAGGATGGGTTAGAGTTACGGTTAGGGTTAGGATTAGGGTTAGGGTTAGGGTTAGGTTTAGGATTTGGTTTAGGGTTAACTTACAGTTAGGATTAGGGTTAGTGTTTGGGTTAGAGTTATGCTTAGGGTTAGGGTTAATGTTAGGATGAGAGTCAGGGTTAGGGTTAGGGTTAGGGTTAGGGTTAGCGTTTGGGTTAGGTTTAGCGTTTGGGTTAGGGATAGGTTTAGAGTTAGGGTTACGGTTAGTGGTAAGTTTATGGTTTGGGTTTGGGTTAGGGTTAGGGGTAGGGTTAGGATTAGTGTTAGGGTTTGTTTATGGTTAGGGTTAGGTATTGGGTTAGGGTTAGGGTTAGGGTTAGGGTTAGGGTTTGGGTTTGGGTTAGGTTTAGGTTTAGGTTTAGGGTTTAATTTGGGTTAGGGTTAGGGTTAGGGTTAGGGTTAGGGTTTGGGTTAGGTTTAGGATTGGGGTTAGGGTTAGGGTTTGGGTTTAGGTTAGGGTTAGGTTTACGGTTTGGTTTTGGGTTAGGTTTAGGTATAGGGTTAGGGTTTCATTTGGGTTAGGGTTAGGGTTAGGGTTAGGGTTAGGGTTTGGGTTAGGTTTAGGGTTAGGGTTAGGGTTAGGGTTTGGTTTTGGATTAGGGTTAGGTTTAGGGTTTAGTTTAGGGTTTGGGTTTGGGCTAGGGTTAGGGTTTGGGTTAGGTTTAGGTTTAGGGTTAGGGTTAGCCTTAGGGTTTGGGTTAGGGTTAGGTTTATGGTTAGTGTTAGGGTTTTGGTTAGGTTTAGGATTAGGGTTTGGGTTAGGGTTAGTGTTATGTTAGGGTTTGTGTTAGGGTTATGGATAGGGTTATGGTTAGGTTTAGGGTATTTGTTTGGGTTAGGGTTAGGTTTAGGGTTAGGGTTAGTGTTATGTTATGGTTTGTGTTAGGGTTAGGGTTTGAGTTAGGTTTAGCATTAGGGATAGGGTTAAGGTTAGGATTAGGGTTTGGGTTAGGATTATGTTTAGGGTTTGGGTTACGGTTAGGGTTAGAGTTAGGGTTAGGTTTAAGTTTAGGGTTTGGGTTAGGGTTAGGGTTAGGGTTACGGTTAGGTTTCGGGTTTGGGTTAGTTTTAGGGTTAGGGTTAGGGTTAGGGTTAGGGTTTGGTTTGGGGTTTGGGTTAGATTAGGGTTAGGGTAGGGTTTGGGTTTGGGTTATGTTAGGGTTAGGGTTAGGGTTAAGATTTGGGTTAGGGTTAGGGTTATGGTTAGGTTTAGGATTAGTGTTAGGGTTAGGGTTTAATTTGGGTTAACTTTAGGGTTAGGGTTTCTTTTACGGTTAGGGTTTGGGTTAGGGTTAGGGTACGAGTTAGGTTTAGGGTTTGGGTTTGGGTTAGGTTAGGGTTATGGTTAGGGTTAGGGTTTCGGTTAGGGTTAGGGTTTGGTTTAGGGTTAAGTTTAGGGTTAGGATTAGGGTTTGGTTTAGCGTTAGGGTTAGGGTTACGGTTAGGGTTAGGGTTAGTGTTAGGGTTAGTGTTTGTTTTAGAGTTAAGTTTAGGGTTAGGGATAGGGTTTGGGTTAGGGTTAAGGTTAGGTTTAGGGTTAAGTTTAGGGTTAGGGTTAGGGTTTGGGTTACCGTTAGGATTAGGGTAAGGGTTACGGTTTGGGTTAGGGTTAGGGTTAAGTTTAGAGTTTGGGTTTGGGTTAGGTTTAGGGTTAGGGTTAGGGTTTGGGTTTGGGTTAGGTTACGGTTAGGGTTAGGATTAGGGTTTGGGTTAGGGTTTGGTTTAGAGTTAGGGTTAAGGTTAGTGTTAGAGTTAGGGTTTGGCTTAGGGTTAAGGTTAGGGTTAGGTCTAGGTTTTGGGTTAGGTTTAGGATTAGGGTTAGAGTTACGGTTTGGGTTAGGGTTAGGGTTAAGTTTAGAGTTTGGGTTTGGGTTAGGTTTAGGGTTAAGGTCAATGTTTGGGTTTGGGTTTGGTTTAGGGTTCGGGTTAGGTTTAGGGGTAGGGTTTGGGTTTGCGTTAGGGTTAGGGTTAGGGTTTGGGTTTGGTTTAGGGTTAGGTTTAGTGTTAGGGTTAAATTTTGGGTTTGGGTTAGGGTTAGGGTTAGGGTTAGGGTTAGGGTTAAGGTTTGGGTTAGGGTTAGGGTTTGCGTTTGTGTTAGGGTTTGGGTTTGGGTTAGGGTTAGGTTTAGGGTTAGGGTTAGGGTTAGGTTTAGGGTTAGGGTTAGGATTAGGGTTAGGGTTAGGGTTAGGGTTAAGGCTAGGTTTTGGTTTAGGTTTAGGTTTAGGGTTAGGATTAGCGTTAGGGTTTGTGTTAGGGTTAGGGTTAGGTTTAGGGTTAGGTTTTGGTTTTGGGTTAGGGTTAGGGTTAGGATTAGCGTTAGGGTTTGAGTTAGAGTTAGGGTTAGTGTTAGGGTTAGGGTTAAGTTTAGAGTTTGGGTTAGGGTTAGGGTTAGGGCTAGTGGATAGGGATTAGGGGTTAAGCTTAGTGTTAGGGTTAGGGATAGGGTTAGCGTTAGGGTTAGGTTTAGGGTTATTGTTTGGTTTAGGTTTAGGGTTAGGGGTAGGGGTAGCATTAGGGTTTGCGTTTGGGTTAGGTTTAGGGTTAGGGTGAGGGTTAGGGTTAGGGTTAGGGTTAGGTTTAGGTTTTGCGTGAGGGTTAGGGTTAGGGTTTGTGTTAGGGTTAGTCTTAGGTTATTGTTTGGGTTAGGGTTATGGTTAGGCTTAGGGTTTGGGTTAGGGTTACGGTTAACGTTAGGGTTAGGGTTTGGGTTAGGATTAGGTTTAGGGTTTGGGTTAGGGTTAGGATTATAGTTAGGGTTAGTGTTACCGTTACGGTTAGGGTTTGGGTTAGGTTTTGGATTAGGATTAGGGTTAGGGTTTGGGTTTGGATTTGGGTTAGATTAGGGTTAGTGTTAGGGTTTGGGATTGGGTAATATTAGGGTTAGGGTTAGGGTTAGGTTTTGGGTTAGGGTTAGGGTTAGGGTTAAGGTTAGGTTTAGGGTTAGTGTTAGGGTTAAGGTTTGGTTTTGGGTTAGGTTAGGGTTAGGGTTAGGAGTAGGGTTTGGTTTAGGGTTAAGTTTAGAGTTAGGGTTAGGGTTTCGGTTAGGGTTAGGGTTAGGGTTAGGGTTAGGGTTAGGGTTTGGTTTAGGGTTAAGTTTAGTGTTAGGGTTAGGGTTTGGGTTAGGGTTAGGGTAATGTTTAGGTTTAGGGTTAGGGTTAGGGTTTGTTTCAATGTTAAGTTTAGGGTTAGGGTTAGGGTTAGGGTTTGGGTTAGGGTTAGGGTTAGGTTTAGGGTTAGGGTTAAGGTCAGTGTTAGGGTTAGGATTTAGCTTAGGGTTAAGTTGATGGTTAGGGTTAGTGTTTGGGTTAGGGTTAGGATTAGGGTTAGAGTTACGGTTTGGGTTCGGGGTAGGGTTAAGGGTAGGGTTTGGGTTTGGGTTAGATTAGGGTTAGGGTTAGCGTTAGGGTTTGGATTTGGGTTAGGGTTAGGGTTTGCTTTTGGGTTTGTGTTAGGGTTAGGTTTAGCGTTAGGGTTAAATTTTGGGTTTGGGTTAGGGTTAGGGTTAGGGTTAATGTTAGGGTTTGGGTTTGGTTAAGGGTTAGGGTTAGGGTTAGGGTTTGAGTGTGGGTTAGGGTTAGGTTTAGTGTTAGGTTTAGGATTTGGGTTTGGGTTAGGTTTAGGGATAGGGTTAGGGTTAGGGTTAGCGTTAGGGTTAGGGTTTGAGTGTGGGTTAGGGTTAGGTTTAGTGTTAGGTTTAGGTTTAGGGTGTGGATTTGGGATAGGGATAGTGTTAGGGTTAGGGTTAGGATTAGGGTTTGGGTTAGGGTTAGGGTTAGGGTTAGGGTTTGGGTTTTGTTAGGGTTAGGGTTAGGTTTTGGGTTTGCATTTGGGTTTTGTTAGGGTTAGGGTTAGGGTTAGGTTTAGGCTTTGGTTTGGGTTAGGGTTAGGGTTTGGGTTAGGGTTAGGTTTAGGGTTAGGGTTAAGGTTAGCGTTAGGGTTTGGGTTTGGGTTAGGTTTATGGTTAGTGTTATGGTTTTGGTTAGGTTTAGGATTAGGGTTTGGGTTAGGGTTAGTGTTATGTTAGGGTTTGTGTTAGGGTTATGGATAGGGTTAGGGTTAGGTTTAGGGTATTTGTTTGGGTTAGGGTTAGGTTTAGGGTTAGGGCTAGTGTTATGTTTTGGTTTGTGTTAGGGTTAGGGTTTGCGTTAGGGATAGGGTTAAGGTTAGGATGAGGGTTTGGGTTAGGATTATGTTTAGGGTTTGGGTTACGGTTAGGGTTAGAGTTAGGGTTAGGTTTAAGGTTAGGGTTTGGGTTAGGGTAGGGTTAGGGTTACGGTTAGCTTTCGGGTTTGTGTTAGGTTTAGGGTTAGGGTTAAGGTTAGGGTTTGGTTTGGGGTTTAGGTTAGATTAGGGTTAGGGTAGGGTTTGGGTTTGGGTTATGTTAGGGTTAGGGTTAGGGTTAGGATTTGGGTTAGGGTTAGGGTTATGGTTAGGTTTAGGATTAGTGTTAGGGTTAGGGTTTGGGTTAGGGTTAGGGTAAGAGTTAGGGTTAGGGTTTGGGTTTGGGTTAGGTTAGGGTTATGGTTAGGGTTAGGGTTTCGGTTAGGGTTAGGGTTTGGTTTAGGGTTAAGTTTAGGGTTGGAATTAGGGTTTGGTTTAGCGATAGGGTTAGGGTTAGGGTTAGGGTTAGGGTTAGTGTTAGGGTTAGTGTTTGGTTTAGAGTTAAGTTTAGGGTTCGGGATAGGGTTTGGGTTAGGGTTAAGGTTAGGTTTAGGGTTAAGTTTAGGGTTAGGGTTAGGGTTTGTGTTAGCATTAGGATTAGGGTAAGAGTTACGGTTTGGGTTACGGTTAGGTTTAAGGTTAGGGTTTGGGATTGGGTTAGGTTTAGGGTTTGGGTTTGGGTTAGGGTTAGGGTTAGGGTTTGGGTTTGGGTTAGGTTTAGGTTTAGTGTTAGGGTTAAATTTTGGATTTGGGTTAGGGTTAGGGTTAGGGTTATAGTTAGGGTGAAGGTTTGGGTTTGGGTTAGGGTTAGGATTAGTGTTAGGATTAGGGTTAGGGTTTAGGTTAGGTTTAGGGTTAGGGTTAGATTTTGGGTTAGGGTTAGTGTCTAGATTAGGGTTTTGGTTAGGGTTAGGTTGAGGGTTAGGGTTAGGGTTTGGTTTAGCGTTATGTTTAGGTTTAGGGTTAGAGTTTGGGTTAGGGTTAGGGTTAGGGTTAGGGTTTAGGTACGGGTTAGGGTTAGGGTTTGGGTTTGGGTTCGTGTTTGGGTTAGGGTTAGCTTTAGGGTTGGGGTTAGGGTTAGGTTTTGGGTTAGTGTTAGTGTCTGGATTAGGGTTTTGGTTAGGGTTAGGGTGAGGGTTAGGGTTATGTTTAGGGTTAGGATTAGGGATAGGGTTACGGTTAGGGTTAGGGTTAGGATTACGGTTAGGGTTAGGATTAGGGTTAGGTTTTGAGTTAGGGTTAGGGTTAGGGTCAGGGGTAGGGTTAGTGTTAGGGTTAGGCTTAGGCTTAGGGTTTTGGTTTGGGTTAGGGTTATGGATAGGGTTTGGGTTTGGGTTAGGGTTAAGTTTAGTGTTAGCATTAGGGTTTGGTTTTCGGTTAGAATTATGGTTAGTGTTAGGTTTTGTGTGAGGGTTAGGGTTAGGATTTGGGTTAGGGTTAGGGTTAAGTTTAGGGTTAGGTTTTGGGTTAAGGTTTGGTTTAGGGTTTGGGTTAGGGTTACGGTTAGGGTTAGGGTTTGTTTTAGGGTTAAGTTTAGGATTAGGGTTAGGGTTAGGTTAAGGTTTAGGGTAAGGGTTAGGGTTAGGGTTTGGGTTTGGGTTAGGTTACGGTTAGGGTTAGGGTTAGGGTTTGTGTTAGGGTTAGGGTTAGGGTTAGGGTTTGGTTTAGGGTTAAGTTTAGGGTTAGGGTTATGGTTTGGGTTAGGGTTAGGGTTAGGATTAGGGTTAGGTTTAGGGTTAGTGTTTGGATTAGTGTTTGGTTTAGGGTTAAGTTTAGGGTTAGGGTTAGGGTTAGGGTAAGGGTTAGGGTTAGGGTTTGGGTTTGGGTTAGGTTACGGTTAGGGTTAGGGTTAGGGTTTGGGTTAGGGTTAGGTTTAGGGTTAGGCTTAGGGTTAGGTTTAGGGTTAGGTTTAGGATTAGGGTTACTGTTAGGTTTAGGGTTAAGGCTAGGTTTTGGGTTAGGGTTAGGTTTAGGGTTAGGGTTATCGTTAGGGTTTGGGTTTGGGTTAGGGTTAGGGTTAGATTTAGGGTTAGGGTTTGGTTTTGGGTTAGGGTTAGGGTTAGGGTTAGGGTTAGGGTTAGGGTTAGTGTTAGTGTTAGGGTTTGGTTTAGGGTTAATTTTAGGGTTTGGGTTAGGTTTAGCGCAAGGGTTACGGTTAGGGTTTGGGTTTGGGTTCGGGTTAGGTTTAGGGTTAGCCTTAGTGTTTGGGTTTGGGTTAGGTTTAGGGTTAGTGTTAGGGTTTTGGTTAGGGTTAGGATTAGGGTTTGGTTTAGGGTTAGTGTTAGGTTAGCGTTTTGGTTAGGGTTATGGATAGGGTTAGGGTTAGGATTACGATTT
>JAJHUQ010000034.1:11695000-11705000 GCA_035773235.1 Eospalax fontanierii | reverse complement strand
AGAGTTAAGTTTAGGGTTCGGGATAGGGTTTGGGTTAGGGTAAAGGTTAGGTTTAGGGTTAAGTTTAGAGTTAGGGTTAGGGTTTGGGTTAGCATTAGGATTAGGGTAAGAGTTACGGTTTGGGTTACGGTTAGGTTTAAGGTTAGGGTTTGGGATTGGGTTAGGGTTAGGGTTAGGGTTTGGGTTTGGGTTAGGGTTAGGGTTAGGGTTTGGGTTTGGGTTAGGTTTAGGTTTAGTTTTAGGGTTAAATTTTGGATTTGGGTTAGGGTTAGGGTTAGGGTTATAGTTAGCGTGAAGGTTTGGGTTTGGGTTAGGGTTAGGATTAGTGTTAGGATTAGGGTTAGGGTTTAGGTTAGGTTTAGGGTTAGGGTTAGATTTTGGGTTAGGGTTAGTGTCAGGATTAGGGTTTTGGTTAGGGTTAGGTTGAGGGTTAGGGTTAGGGTTTGGTTTAGCGTTATGTTTAGGTTTAGGGTTAGAGTTGGGTTAGGGTTAGGGTTAGGGTTAGGGTTTAGGTACGGGTTAGGGTTAGGGTTTGGGTTTGGGTTCGCGTTTGGGTTAGGGTTAGCTTTAGGGCTAGGGTTAGGGTTAGGTTTTGGGTTAGTGTTAGTGTCTGGATTAGGGTTTTGTTTAGGGTTAGGGTGAGGGTGAGGGTTATGTTTAGGGTTAGGATTAGGCATAGGGTTACGGTTAGGGTTAGGAATAGGATTAGGGTTCGGTTAGAGTTTTGGCTTGGGTTAGGGTTAGGTTTAAGTTTAAGTTTTGGGTTAGGGTTAGGGTTAGGGATAAGGTTAGGGTTAGGGTTAGGGTTAGGATCAGGGTTAGGGTTAGGGTAAGGGTTAGGGTTTGGTTTAGGGTTAGGGTTTAGGGTTAAGTTTAGTGTTAGGGTTAGGGTTAGGTTTTGGGTTAAGGTTAGGTTTAGGGTTAGGATTAGGTTTAGGGTTAGTGTAAGGGTTAAGATTTGGGTTAGGGTTAGGGTTTGGTTTAGGGTTAGGGTTAGGGTTAGGATTAGGATTGGGGTTAGGGTTAGGGTTTTGGGTTAGGGTTAGGGTTAGGGTTAGTTTTAAGTTTTGGTTTAGGGTTAGGGTTAGGGTTAGGATTTTGGTTAGGTTTAGGGTTAAGGTTTTTTAGGGTTAGGGTAGGGGTAGGGTTATTGTGAGGGTTTCGGTTAGTGGTAGGCTTAGGGTTAGTATTAGGGTTAGGGTTTATAGTAGGGTTAGGGTTAGTATTAAGGTTACGATTAGGGTTAAGTTTAGGATTTTGGTTTGGATTAGTTTTAGGGTTAGGGTTAGGGTTAGGGTTTACGGTCAGGGGTTAGGTTTAGGGTTTGGGTTAGGGTTAGGGTTAAGGTTAGGTTTAGTGTTAGGGTTTGGGTTAGGGTTCAAGTTAGGTTTTGAGATAGGGTTAGGTTTAGGGTTAGGGTTAGGGTTTGGGTTAGGGTTAGGTTTAGGTTTAGGGGTTCAGTTAGGGTTAGGTTTAGGGTTAGGATTAGGGTTAGGGTTAAGGTTAGGATTAGGGTTAGGTTTAGGATTTGGTTAGGGTTAGGGTTAGGGTTAGGGTTAGGATTAGGTTTAGGGTTAGGGTTAGGATTAGGGTTAGGATTAGGGTTTGGGTTTGCGTTATGGTTAGGGTTAGATTTAGGGTTAGGGTTAGGGTTAGGATTAGGGTTACGATTACGATTAGGATTAGGGTTAGGGTTAGGGTTTTGTTTTGGGTTAGGGTTAGGGTTAGGGTTAGGGTTTGGGTTAGTGTTAGGTTTAGGGTTTGGGTTAGGGTTAGTATTGGGGTTACGATTAGGGTTTTGATTTGAGTTAGGGTTATGGTTAGGATTTGGGTTAGTGTTAGTATTAGGGTTACTGTTTGGGTTAGGGTTAGGGTTAGGGTTTGGGTTAGGGTTAGGTTTATGGTGTGGGTTTGAGTTAGGGTTAGGGTTAGGGTTAGGGTTTGGGTTTGGGTTTGCATTATGGTTAGGGTTAGATTTAGGGTTAGGGTTAGTGTTAGGGTTAGGATTAGGGTTAGGGTTAGGGTTAGTGTTTTGTTTTGGGTTAGGGTTAGGGTTAGGGTTAGGGTTTGGGTTAGTGTTAGGTTTAAGGTTTGGGTTAGGGTTAGTATTGGGGTTACGATTAGGGTTTTGATTTGAGTTAGGGTTATGGTTAGGATTTGGGTTAGTGTTAGGATTAGGGTTAGGGTTTGGGTTAGGGTTAGGGTTAGGGTTTGGGTTAGGGTTAGGTTTACGGTGTGGGTTTGAGTTAGGGTTAGGTTTAGGGTTAGGGTTTGGGTTTGGGTTAGGGGTAGGTTTAGGTTTAGGGTTAGGGTTTGGGTTTGGGTTAGGGTTAGAGTTAGGGTTAGGGTTAGGGTTTGGGTTTGGGAAACGGTTACGATTAGGGTTAAGTTTATTGTTTGGGTTTCGGTTAGGTTTAGGGTTAGGATTAGGTTTAGGGATAGGATTTACTGTTAAGGTTAGTGTTGGGGTTACGGTTAGGTTTTGGGTTAAGGTTAGGTTTAGGGTTAGGATTAGGTTTAAGGTTAATGTAAGGGTTAAGATTTGGGTTAGGGTTAGGGTTAGGTTTTGGTTTACGGTTAGGGTTAGGGTTAGGATTAGGATTAGGGTTAGGGTTAGGGTTTGGGTTAGGGTTAGGGTTAGGGTTAGGATTAGGGTTAGGGTTAGGGTTAGGTTTAGGTTTAGGATTTGGTTTAGGGTTAGCTTTACAGTTAGGATTATGCTTAGGGTTTGGGTTAGGGATACGCTTAGGGTTAGGGTTAATGTTAGGATGAGAGTCAGGGTTAGGGTTACGGTTAGGGTTAGGGTTTGAGTTAGGTTTAGCGTTAGGGTTAGGGTTTGGGGTAGGGATAGGTTTAGGGCTAGGGTTAGCGTAAGGGTTACGGTTATGGATTGGGTTTGGGTTAGGGTTAGGGTTAGGGTAAAGTTTAGGTTTAGGGTTAGAGTTAGGGTTTGTGTTTGGGTTAGGTTAAGGGTTAGGGTTAGGGTTAGTGTTAGTATTAGAGTTTGGGTTTGTGTTAGGGTTAGGGGTAGGGTTAGAATTAGTGTTTGGGTTTGTTTTAGCGTTAGGGTTAGGTTTTGGGTTACGGTTAGGTTTAGGGTTAGGGTTTGGGTTTGGGTTTGGTTTAGGATTAGGGTTAGGGTTTCATTTGGGTTAGGGTTAGGGTTAGGGTTAGGATTTGATTTAGGTTTAGGGTTAGGGTTAGGGTTAGGGTTTGGGTTTGCGTTAGGGTTAGGTTTAGGGTTTGGGTTTGGTTTAGGATTAGGATTAGGGTTAGGTTTAGGTTTAAGGATAGGGTTAGGTTTAGGGTTTGGGTTAGGGTTAGGGTTAGTGTTAGGGTTAGGTTTAGGGTTAGGGTTAGGGTTAGGGTTAGGTTTTGGGTTTGGGTTAGGGTAAGGGATAGGGTTAGGGTTAGTGTTAGTGTTAGGGTTTGGGTATGGGTTAAGGTTAGAGTTGGAGTTAGGGTTAGGTTTATGGTTAGTGTTTGTGTTAGTCTTTGGGTTAGGGTTAGGGTTAGGATTAGGGTTAAGGTTAGGGTTAGGGTTAGGATTAGGGTTAGGGTTAGGGTTAGGTTTAGGATTTGGTTTAGTTTTAGCGTTATACTTAGTATTAGTGTTATGGTTTGGGTTAGGGTTAATGTTAGGTTTTGGGTTAATGTTAAGTTTAGAGTTGGGGTTAGGGTTAGGGTTAGGTTTAGGGTTAGGGTTAGGGTTAAGGTTAGGCTTTTGGTTTGGGTTAGGGTTAGGGTTTGTGTTAGGGTTAGGTTTAGGGTTAGGTTTATGCTTTGGGTTTGGGTTATGTTTAGGGTAAGGGTTATGGTTAGGCTTTGGGTTTGGTTTAGGTTTAGGGTTAGGGTTAGGGTTAGGGTTTGGGTTTGGGTTAGGTTTAGGGTTAGGGTTAGGGTTAGGGTTAGGGTTAATGTTATGATTAGGATTAGGGTTAGGGTTAGGGTTAAGGATGGGTTAGAGTTACGGTTAGGGTTAGGATTAGGGTTAGGGTTAGGGTTAGGTTTAGGATTTGGTTTAGGGTTAACTTACAGTTAGGATTAGGGTTAGTGTTTGGGTTAGAGTTATGCTTAGGGTTAGGGTTAATGTTAGGATGAGAGTCAGGGTTAGGGTTAGGGTTAGGGTTAGGGTTAGCGTTTGGGTTAGGTTTAGCGTTTGGGTTAGGGATAGGTTTAGAGTTAGGGTTACGGTTAGTGGTAAGTTTATGGTTTGGGTTTGGGTTAGGGTTAGGGGTAGGGTTAGGATTAGTGTTAGGGTTTGTTTATGGTTAGGGTTAGGTATTGGGTTAGGGTTAGGGTTAGGGTTAGGGTTAGGGTTTGGGTTTGGGTTAGGTTTAGGTTTAGGTTTAGGGTTTAATTTGGGTTAGGGTTAGGGTTAGGGTTAGGGTTAGGGTTTGGGTTAGGTTTAGGATTGGGGTTAGGGTTAGGGTTTGGGTTTAGGTTAGGGTTAGGTTTACGGTTTGGTTTTGGGTTAGGTTTAGGTATAGGGTTAGGGTTTCATTTGGGTTAGGGTTAGGGTTAGGGTTAGGGTTAGGGTTTGGGTTAGGTTTAGGGTTAGGGTTAGGGTTAGGGTTTGGTTTTGGATTAGGGTTAGGTTTAGGGTTTAGTTTAGGGTTTGGGTTTGGGCTAGGGTTAGGGTTTGGGTTAGGTTTAGGTTTAGGGTTAGGGTTAGCCTTAGGGTTTGGGTTAGGGTTAGGTTTATGGTTAGTGTTAGGGTTTTGGTTAGGTTTAGGATTAGGGTTTGGGTTAGGGTTAGTGTTATGTTAGGGTTTGTGTTAGGGTTATGGATAGGGTTATGGTTAGGTTTAGGGTATTTGTTTGGGTTAGGGTTAGGTTTAGGGTTAGGGTTAGTGTTATGTTATGGTTTGTGTTAGGGTTAGGGTTTGAGTTAGGGTTTGCATTAGGGATAGGGTTAAGGTTAGGATTAGGGTTTGGGTTAGGATTATGTTTAGGGTTTGGGTTACGGTTAGGGTTAGAGTTAGGGTTAGGTTTAAGTTTAGGGTTTGGGTTAGGGTTAGGGTTAGGGTTACGGTTAGTTTTCGGGTTTGGGTTAGTTTTAGGGTTAGGGTTAGGGTTAGGGTTAGGGTTTGGTTTGGGGTTTGGGTTAGATTAGGGTTAGGGTAGGGTTTGGGTTTGGGTTATGTTAGGGTTAGGGTTAGGGTTAAGATTTGGGTTAGGGTTAGGGTTATGGTTAGGTTTAGGATTAGTGTTAGGGTTAGGGTTTAATTTGGGTTAACTTTAGGGTTAGGGTTTCTTTTACGGTTAGGGTTTGGGTTAGGGTTAGGGTACGAGTTAGGTTTAGGGTTTGGGTTTGGGTTAGGTTAGGGTTATGGTTAGGGTTAGGGTTTCGGTTAGGGTTAGGGTTTGGTTTAGGGTTAAGTTTAGGGTTAGGATTAGGGTTTGGTTTAGCGTTAGGGTTAGGGTTACGGTTAGGGTTAGGGTTAGTGTTAGGGTTAGTGTTTGTTTTAGAGTTAAGTTTAGGGTTAGGGATAGGGTTTGGGTTAGGGTTAAGGTTAGGTTTAGGGTTAAGTTTAGGGTTAGGGTTAGGGTTTGGGTTAGCGTTAGGATTAGGGTAAGAGTTACGGTTTGGGTTAGGGTTAGGGTTAAGTTTAGAGTTTGGGTTTGGGTTAGGTTTAGGGTTAGGGTTAGGGTTTGGGTTTGGGTTAGGTTACGGTTAGGGTTAGGATTAGGGTTTGGGTTAGGGTTTGGTTTAGAGTTAGGGTTAAGGTTAGTGTTAGAGTTAGGGTTTGGCTTAGGGTTAAGGTTAGGGTTAGGTCTAGGTTTTGGGTTAGGTTTAGGATTAGGGTTAGAGTTACGGTTTGGGTTAGGGTTAGGGTTAAGTTTAGAGTTTGGGTTTGGGTTAGGTTTAGGGTTAAGTTCAAGGTTAGGGTTTGGGTTTGGTTTAGGGTTCGGGTTAGGTTTAGGGGTAGGGTTTGGGTTTGCGTTAGGGTTAGGGTTAGGGTTTGGGTTTGGTTTAGGGTTAGGTTTAGTGTTAGGGTTAAATTTTGGGTTTGGGTTAGGGTTAGGGTTAGGGTTAGGGTTAGGGTTAAGGTTTGGGTTAGGGTTAGGGTTTGCGTTTGTGTTAGGGTTTGGGTTTGGGTTAGGGTTAGGTTTAGGGTTAGGGTTAGGGTTAGGTTTAGGGTTAGGGTTAGGATTAGGGTTAGGGTTAGGGTTAGGGTTAAGGCTAGGTTTTGGTTTAGGTTTAGGTTTAGGGTTAGGATTAGCGTTAGGGTTTGTGTTAGGGTTAGGGTTAGGTTTAGGGTTAGGTTTTGGTTTTGGGTTAGGGTTAGGGTTAGGATTAGCGTTAGGGTTTGAGTTAGAGTTAGGGTTAGTGTTAGGGTTAGGGTTAAGTTTAGAGTTTGGGTTAGGGTTAGGGTTAGGGCTAGTGGATAGGGATTAGGGGTTAAGCTTAGTGTTAGGGTTAGGGATAGGGTTAGCGTTAGGGTTAGGTTTAGGGTTATTGTTTGGTTTAGGTTTAGGGTTAGGGGTAGGGGTAGCATTAGGGTTTGCGTTTGGGTTAGGTTTAGGGTTAGGGTGAGGGTTAGGGTTAGGGTTAGGGTTAGGTTTAGGTTTTGCGTGAGGGTTAGGGTTAGGGTTTGTGTTAGGTTTAGTCTTAGGTTATTGTTTGGGTTAGGGTTATGGTTAGGCTTAGGGTTTGGGTTAGGGTTACGGTTAACGTTAGGGTTAGGGTTTGGGTTAGGATTAGGTTTAGGGTTTGGGTTAGGGTTAGGATTATAGTTAGGGTTAGTGTTACCGTTACGGTTAGGGTTTGGGTTAGGTTTTGGATTAGGATTAGGGTTAGGGTTTGGGTTTGGATTTGGGTTAGATTAGGGTTAGTGTTAGGGTTTGGGATTGGGTAATATTAGGGTTAGGGTTAGGGTTAGGTTTTGGGTTAGGGTTAGGGTTAGGGTTAAGGTTAGGTTTAGGGTTAGTGTTAGGGTTAAGGTTTGGTTTTGGGTTAGGTTAGGGTTAGGGTTAGGAGTAGGGTTTGGTTTAGGGTTAAGTTTAGAGTTAGGGTTAGGGTTTCGGTTAGGGTTAGGGTTAGGGTTAGGGTTAGGGTTAGGGTTTGGTTTAGGGTTAAGTTTAGTGTTAGGGTTAGGGTTTGGGTTAGGGTTAGGGTAATGTTTAGGTTTAGGGTTAGGGTTAGGGTTTGTTTCAATGTTAAGTTTAGGGTTAGGGTTAGGGTTAGGGTTTGGGTTAGGGTTAGGGTTAGGTTTAGGGTTAGGGTTAAGGTCAGTGTTAGGGTTAGGATTTAGCTTAGGGTTAAGTTGATGGTTAGGGTTAGTGTTTGGGTTAGGGTTAGGATTAGGGTTAGAGTTACGGTTTGGGTTCGGGGTAGGGTTAAGGGTAGGGTTTGGGTTTGGGTTAGATTAGGGTTAGGGTTAGCGTTAGGGTTTGGATTTGGGTTAGGGTTAGGGTTTGCTTTTGGGTTTGTGTTAGGGTTAGGTTTAGCGTTAGGGTTAAATTTTGGGTTTGGGTTAGGGTTAGGGTTAGGGTTAATGTTAGGGTTTGGGTTTGGTTAAGGGTTAGGGTTAGGGTTAGGGTTTGAGTGTGGGTTAGGGTTAGGTTTAGTGTTAGGTTTAGGATTTGGGTTTGGGTTAGGTTTAGGGATAGGGTTAGGGTTAGGGTTAGCGTTAGGGTTAGGGTTTGAGTGTGGGTTAGGGTTAGGTTTAGTGTTAGGTTTAGGTTTAGGGTGTGGATTTGGGATAGGGATAGTGTTAGGGTTAGGGTTAGGATTAGGGTTTGGGTTAGGGTTAGGGTTAGGGTTAGGGTTTGGGTTTTGTTAGGGTTAGGGTTAGGTTTTGGGTTTGCATTTGGGTTTTGTTAGGGTTAGGGTTAGGGTTAGGTTTAGGCTTTGGTTTGGGTTAGGGTTAGGGTTTGGGTTAGGGTTAGGTTTAGGGTTAGGGTTAAGGTTAGCGTTAGGGTTTGGGTTTGGGTTAGGTTTATGGTTAGTGTTATGGTTTTGGTTAGGTTTAGGATTAGGGTTTGGGTTAGGGTTAGTGTTATGTTAGGGTTTGTGTTAGGGTTATGGATAGGGTTAGGGTTAGGTTTAGGGTATTTGTTTGGGTTAGGGTTAGGTTTAGGGTTAGGGCTAGTGTTATGTTTTGGTTTGTGTTAGGGTTAGGGTTTGCGTTAGGGATAGGGTTAAGGTTAGGATGAGGGTTTGGGTTAGGATTATGTTTAGGGTTTGGGTTACGGTTAGGGTTAGAGTTAGGGTTAGGTTTAAGGTTAGGGTTTGGGTTAGGGTAGGGTTAGGGTTACGGTTAGCTTTCGGGTTTGTGTTAGGTTTAGGGTTAGGGTTAAGGTTAGGGTTTGGTTTGGGGTTTAGGTTAGATTAGGGTTAGGGTAGGGTTTGGGTTTGGGTTATGTTAGGGTTAGGGTTAGGGTTAGGATTTGGGTTAGGGTTAGGGTTATGGTTAGGTTTAGGATTAGTGTTAGGGTTAGGGTTTGGGTTAGGGTTAGGGTAAGAGTTAGGGTTAGGGTTTGGGTTTGGGTTAGGTTAGGGTTATGGTTAGGGTTAGGGTTTCGGTTAGGGTTAGGGTTTGGTTTAGGGTTAAGTTTAGGGTTGGAATTAGGGTTTGGTTTAGCGATAGGGTTAGGGTTAGGGTTAGGGTTAGGGTTAGTGTTAGGGTTAGTGTTTGGTTTAGAGTTAAGTTTAGGGTTCGGGATAGGGTTTGGGTTAGGGTTAAGGTTAGGTTTAGGGTTAAGTTTAGGGTTAGGGTTAGGGTTTGTGTTAGCATTAGGATTAGGGTAAGAGTTACGGTTTGGGTTACGGTTAGGTTTAAGGTTAGGGTTTGGGATTGGGTTAGGTTTAGGGTTTGGGTTTGGGTTAGGGTTAGGGTTAGGGTTTGGGTTTGGGTTAGGTTTAGGTTTAGTGTTAGGGTTAAATTTTGGATTTGGGTTAGGGTTAGGGTTAGGGTTATAGTTAGGGTGAAGGTTTGGGTTTGGGTTAGGGTTAGGATTAGTGTTAGGATTAGGGTTAGGGTTTAGGTTAGGTTTAGGGTTAGGGTTAGATTTTGGGTTAGGGTTAGTGTCTAGATTAGGGTTTTGGTTAGGGTTAGGTTGAGGGTTAGGGTTAGGGTTTGGTTTAGCGTTATGTTTAGGTTTAGGGTTAGAGTTTGGGTTAGGGTTAGGGTTGGGGTTAGGGTTTAGGTACGGGTTAGGGTTAGGGTTTGGGTTTGGGTTCGTGTTTGGGTTAGGGTTAGCTTTAGGGTTAGGGTTAGGGTTAGGTTTTGGGTTAGTGTTAGTGTCTGGATTAGGGTTTTGGTTAGGGTTAGGGTGAGGGTTAGGGTTATGTTTAGGGTTAGGATTAGGGATAGGGTTACGGTTAGGGTTAGGGTTAGGATTACGGTTAGGGTTAGGATTAGGGTTAGGTTTTGAGTTAGGGTTAGGGTTAGGGTCAGGGGTAGGGTTAGTGTTAGGGTTAGGCTTAGGCTTAGGGTTTTGGTTTGGGTTAGGGTTATGGATAGGGTTTGGGTTTGGGTTAGGGTTAAGTTTAGTGTTAGCATTAGGGTTTGGTTTTCGGTTAGAATTATGGTTAGTGTTAGGTTTTGTGTGAGGGTTAGGGTTAGGATTTGGGTTAGGGTTAGGGTTAAGTTTAGGGTTAGGTTTTGGGTTAAGGTTTGGTTTAGGGTTTGGGTTAGGGTTACGGTTAGGGTTAGGGTTTGTTTTAGGGTTAAGTTTAGGATTAGGGTTAGGGTTAGGTTAAGGTTTAGGGTAAGGGTTAGGGTTAGGGTTTGGGTTTGGGTTAGGTTACGGTTAGGGTTAGGGTTAGGGTTTGTGTTAGGGTTAGGGTTAGGGTTAGGGTTTGGTTTAGGGTTAAGTTTAGGGTTAGGGTTATGGTTTGGGTTAGGGTTAGGGTTAGGATTAGGGGTAGGGTTAGGGGTAGTGTTTGGATTAGTGGTTGGTTTAGGGTTAAGTTTAGGGTTAGGGTTAGGGTTAGGGGAAGGGTTAGGGTTAGGGTTTGGGTTTGGGTTAGGTTACGGTTAGGGTTAGG
>JAJHUQ010000034.1:11687500-11690000 GCA_035773235.1 Eospalax fontanierii | reverse complement strand
TTAGGGTTTGGGTTAGGGTTCAGGTTAGGGTTTGGGTTAGGGTTAGGGTTAGGGTTACGGTTAGGTTTCGGGTTTGTGTTAGGTTTAGGGTTAGGGTTAGGGTTAGGGTTTGGTTTGGGGTTTGGGTTAGATTAGGGTTAGGGTAGGGTTTGGGTTTGGGTTATGTTAGGGTTAGGGTTAGGGTTAGGATTTGGGTTAGGGTTAGGGTTATGGTTAGGTTTAGGATTAGTGTTAGGGTTAGGGTTTAATTTGGGTTAACTTTCGGGTTAGGGTTACTTTTAGGGTTAGGTTTTGGGTTAGGGTTAGGGTAAGAGTTAGGGTTAGGGTTTGGGTTTGGGTTAGGTTAGGGTTATGGTTAGGGTTAGGGTTTCGGTTAGGGTTAGGGTTTGGTTTAGGGTTAAGTTTAGGGTTGGAATTAGGGTTTGGTTTAGCGTTAGGGTTAGGGTTAGGGTTAGGGTTAGGGTTAGTGTTAGGGTTAGTGTTTGGTTTAGAGTTAAGTTTAGGGTTCGGGATAGGGTTTGGGTTAGGGTAAAGGTTAGGTTTAGGGTTAAGTTTAGAGTTAGGGTTAGGGTTTGGGTTAGCATTAGGATTAGGGTAAGAGTTACGGTTTGGGTTACGGTTAGGTTTAAGGTTAGGGTTTGGGATTGGGTTAGGGTTAGGGTTAGGGTTTGGGTTTGGGTTAGGGTTAGGGTTAGGGTTTGGGTTTGGGTTAGGTTTAGGTTTAGTTTTAGGGTTAAATTTTGGATTTGGGTTAGGGTTAGGGTTAGGGTTATAGTTAGCGTGAAGGTTTGGGTTTGGGTTAGGGTTAGGATTAGTGTTAGGATTAGGGTTAGGGTTTAGGTTAGGTTTAGGGTTAGGGTTAGATTTTGGGTTAGGGTTAGTGTCAGGATTAGGGTTTTGGTTAGGGTTAGGTTGAGGGTTAGGGTTAGGGTTTGGTTTAGCGTTATGTTTAGGTTTAGGGTTAGAGTTGGGTTAGGGTTAGGGTTAGGGTTAGGGTTTAGGTACGGGTTAGGGTTAGGGTTTGGGTTTGGGTTCGTGTTTGGGTTAGGGTTAGCTTTAGGGTTAGGGTTAGGGTTAGGTTTTGGGTTAGTGTTAGTGTCTGGATTAGGGTTTTGTTTAGGGTTAGGGTGAGGGTGAGGGTTATGTTTAGGGTTAGGATTAGGCATAGGGTTACGGTTAGGGTTAGGGTTAGGATTACGGTTAGGGTTAGGATTAGGGTTAGGTTTTGAGTTAGGGTTAGGGTTAGGGTCAGGGGTAGGGTTAGTGTTAGGGTTAGGCTTAGGCTTAGGGTTTTGGTTTGGGTTAGGGTTATGGATAGGGTTTGGGTTTGGGTTAGGGTTAAGTTTAATGTTAGGATTAGGGTTTGGTTTTCGGTTAGAGTTATGGTTAGTGTTAGGTTTTGTGTGAGGGTTAGGGTTAGGATTTGGGTTAGGGTTAGGGTTAAGTTTAGGGTTAGGTTTTGGGTTAGGGTTTGGTTTAGGGTTTGGGTTAGGGTTACGGTTAGGGTTAGGGTTTGTTTTAGGGTTAAGTTTAGGATTAGGGTTAGGGTTAGGTTAAGGTTTAGGGTAAGGGTTAGGGTTAGGGTTTGGGTTTGGGTTAGGTTACGGTTAGGGTTAGGGTTAGGGTTTGTGTTAGGGTTAGGGTTAGGGTTAGGGTTTGGTTTAGGGTTAAGTTTAGGGTTAGGGTTAGGGTTTGGGTTAGGGTTAGGGTTAGGATTAGGGTTAGGTTTAGGGTTAGTGTTTGGATTAGGGTTTGGTTTAGGGTTAAGTTTAGGGTTAGGGTTAGGGTTAGGGTAAGGGTTAGGGTTAGGGTTTGGGTTTGCGTTAGGTTACGGTTAGGGTTAGGGTTAGGGTTTGGGTTAGGGTTAGGTTTAGGATTAGGGTTAGGGTTAGGTTTAGGGTTAGGTTTAGGATTAGGGTTACTGTTAGGTTTAGGGTTAAGGCTAGGTTTTGGGTTAGGGTTAGGTTTAGGGTTAGGGTTATCGTTAGGGTTTGGGTTTGGGTTAGGGTTAGGGTTAGGTTTAGGGTTAGGGTTTGGTTTTGGGTTAGGGTTAGGGTTAGGGTTAGGGTTAGGGTTAGAGTTAGGGTTAGTGTTAGGGTTTGGTTTAGGGTTAATTTTAGGGTTAGGGTTAGGTTTAGCGCAAGGGTTACGGTTAGGGTTTGGGTTTGGGTTCGGGTTAGGTTTAGGGTTAGCCTTAGTGTTTGGGTTTGGGTTAGGTTTAGGGTTAATGTTAGGGTTTTGGTTAGGGTTAGGATTAGGGTTTGGTTTTGGGTTAGTGTTAGGTTAGGGTTTTGGTTAGGGTTATGGATAGGGTTAGGGTTAGGATTACGTTTTTTTTGGGTTAGGGTTAGGGTTAGGGTTTCGGTTTGGGTTAGAGTTAGGTTTAGTGTTAGGGTTAGTCTTTGGGTTTGCGTTTGGGTTAGGGTTAGGTTAGGGTTAGGGTTACGGTTAGGGTTAGGGTTGGGGTTTGTGTTTGTGTTAGAGTTTGGGTTTGGGTTAG
>JAJHUQ010000034.1:11672500-11675000 GCA_035773235.1 Eospalax fontanierii | reverse complement strand
AGTGTTAGGGTTAGGGTTAGGGTTTGGGTTAGGGTTTGGGGTTAGGCATTAGGGGTTAGGTTTAGGGTTAGGGTTAGGGGTAGGGTTTGGGTTAGGGTTACGGTTAGGGTTTGGGTTAGAGTTAGGGTTATGGTGTGGGTTTGAGTTAGGGTTAGTGTTTGGGTTATCGTTTGGGTTTTGGTTAGGGGTAGGTTTAGGTTTATGGTAAGGGTTTGGGTTTGGGTTAGGGTTAGAGTTAGGGTTAGGGTTAGGGTTTGGGTTTGAGTAACGGTTACGATTAGGGTTAAGTTTAGTGTTTGGGTTTCGGTTAGGTTTAGGGTTAGGATTAGGTTTAGGGTTAGGGTTTAGGGTTAAGGTTAGTGTTAGGGTTAGGGTTAGGTTTTGGGTTAAGGTTAGGTTTAGGGTTAGGATTAGGTTTAGGGTTAGTGTAAGGGTTAAGATTTGGGTTAGGGTTAGGGTTTGGTTTAGGGTTAGGGTTAGGGTTAGGATTAGGATTGGGTTAGGGTTAGGGTTTGGGTTAGGGTTAGGGTTAGGGTTAGGTTTAAGTTTTGGTTTAGGGTTAGGGTTAGGATTTTGGTTAGGTTTAGGGTTAATGTTTTTTAGGGTTAGGGTAGGGGTAGGGTTATTGTGAGGGTTTCGGTTAGTGGTAGGCTTAGGGTTAGTATTAGGGTTAGGGTATGGGGTAGGGGTAGGGTTAGTATTAAGGTTACGATTAGGGTTAAGTTTAAGATTTTGGTTTGGATTAGTTTTAGGGTTAGGGTTAGGGTTAGGGTTAGGGTTTAGGGTCAGGGGTTAGGTTTAGGGTTTGGGTTAGGGTTAGGTTTAAGGTTAGGTTTAGTGTTAGGGTTTGGGTTAGGGTTCAAGTTAGGTTTTGAGATAGGGTTAGGTTTAGGGTTAGGGTTATGGTTTGGGTTAGGGTTAGGTTTAGGGTTAGGGGTTCAGTTAGGGTTAGGTTTAGGGTTAGGATTAGGGTTAGGGTTAAGGTTAGGATTAGGGTTAGGTTTAGGATTTGGTTAGGTTTAGGGTTAGGGTTAGGGTTAGGGTTAGGATTAGGTTTAGGGTTAGGGTTAGGATTAGGGTTAGGATTAGGGTTTGGGTTTGCGTTATGGTTAGGGTTAGATTTAGGGTTAGGGTTAGGGTTAGGGTTAGGATTAGGGTTAGGATTACGATTAGGATTAGGGTTAGGGTTAGGGTTTTGTTTTGGGTTAGGGTTAGGGTTAGGGTTAGGGTTTGGGTTAGTGTTAGGTTTAGGGTTTGGCTTAGGGTTAGTATTGGGGTTACGATTAGGGTTTTGATTTGAGTTAGGGTTATGGTTAGGATTTGGGTTAGTGTTAGGATTAGGGTTAGGGTTTGGGTTAGGGTTAGGGTTAGGGTTTGGGTTAGGGTTAGGTTTATGGTGTGGGTTTGAGTTAGGGTTAGGGTTAGGGTTAGGGTTTGGGTTTGGGTTTGCGTTATGATTAGGGTTAGATTTAGGGTTAGGGTTAGTGTTAGGGTTAGTGTTAGGGTTAGGATTAGGATTAGGGTTAGGGTTAGGGTTTTGTTTTGGGTTAGGGTTAGGGTTAGGGTTAGGGTTTGGGTTAGTGTTAGGTTTAGGGTTTGGGTTAGGGTTAGTATTGGGGTTACGATTAGGGTTTTGATTTGAGTTAGGGTTATGGTTAGGATTTGGGTTAGTGTTAGGATTAGGGTTAGGGTTTGGGTTAGGATTAGGGTTAGGGTTTGGGTTAGGGTTAGGTTTATGGTGTGGGTTTGAGTTAGGGTTAGGGTTAGGGTTAGGGTTTGGGTTTGGGTTTGCGTTATGGTTAGGGTTAGATTTAGGGTTAGGGTTAGTGTTAGGGTTAGTGTTAGGGTTAGGATTAGGATTAGGGTTAGGGTTAGGGTTTTGTTTTGGGTTAGGGTTAGGGTTAGGGTTAGGGTTTGGGTTAGTGTTAGGTTTAGGGTTTGGGTTAGGGTTAGTATTGGGGTTACGATTTGGGTTTTGATTTGAGTTAGGGTTATGGTTAGGATTTGGGTTAGTGTTAGGATTAGAGCTAGGGTTTGGGTTAGGGTTAGGGTTAGGGTTTGTGTTAGGGTTAGATTTACGGTGTGGGTTTGAGTTAGGGTTAGGTTTAGGGTTAGGGTTTGGGTTTGGGTTAGGGGTAGGTTTAGGTTTAGGGTTAGGGTTTGGGTTTGGGTTAGGGTTAGGGTTAGGGTTAGGGTTAGGGTTTGGGTTTGGGTAACGGTTACGATTAGGGTTAAGTTTAGTGTTTGGGTTTCGGTTAGGTTTAGGGTTAGGATTAGGTTTAGGGATAGGATTTACTGTTAAGGTTAGTGTTGGGTTTACGGTTAGGTTTTGGGTTAAGGTTAGGTTTAGGGTTAGGATTAGGTTTAAGGTTAATGTAAGGGTTAAGATTTGGGTTAGGGTTAGGGTTAGGTTTTGGTTTACGGTTAGGGCTAGGGTTAGGATTAGGATTAGGGTTAGGGTTAGGGTTTGGGTTAGGGTTAGGGTTAGGTTTAGGATTAG
>JAJHUQ010000034.1:11640000-11660000 GCA_035773235.1 Eospalax fontanierii | reverse complement strand
ATTAGGGTTAGAGTTAGGGTTAGAGTTAGGGTAAGGGTTACGATTAGGGTTAAGTTTAGTGTTTGGGTTTCGGTTAGGTTTAGGGTTAGGGTTACGATTAGTGTTAGGTTTAGGGTTTGGGTTTCGGTTAGTTTTAGCGTTAGGATTAGGGTTAGGGTTAGGGTTTAGGGTTAAGTTTAGTGTTAGGGTTAGGTTTAGGGTTTGGGTTAAGTTTAGGTTTAGGTTTAGGATTTGGGTTAGTGTTAGTATAAGGGTTAAGATTTGGGTTAGGGTTAGGGTTTGGTTTAGGGTTACGGTTAGGGTTAGGAATAGGATTAGGGTTCGGTTAGAGTTTTGGCTTGGGTTAGGGTTAGGTTTAAGTTTAAGATTTGGGTTAGGGTTAGGGTTAGGGATAAGGGTAGGGTTAGGGTTAGGGTTAGGATCAGGGTTAGGGTTAGGGTAAGGGTTAGGGTTTGGTTTAGGGTTAGGGTTAGCGTTAGGTTTAAGTTTTGGGTTAGGTTTAGGGTTAGGGTTAGGGTTTGTGTTCGGGTTAGGGTTAGGGTTATGTTTAGGTTTTGAGATAGGGTTAGGGTTAGGGTTAGGGTTATGGTTTGGGTTAGGGTTAGGGTTAGGGATAGGGGTTGAGTTAGGTTTAGGGTTAGGGTTAGGGTTAGGGTTAGGGTTAGGGTTAGGGTTAGGATTATGGTAAGGTTAGGGTTTGGATTAGGGTTAGGTTTAGGGTTTGGATTTGGGTTATGGTTAGGGTTAGAGTTAGGGTTAGGGTTAGGGTTAGGGTTAGGATTAGGGTTAGGGTTAGGATCAGAATTAGGGTTAGGGTTAGGGTTTTGTTTTGGGGTTAGAGTTAGGGTTAGGTTTAGGGTTTGGGTTAGTGTTAGGGTTAGGGTTTCGGTTAGGGTTAGTATTGGGGTTACGATTAGCGTTTTGGTTTGGGTTAGGGTTATGATTAGGGTTTGAGTTAGTGTTAGGGTTAGGGTTAGGATTTGGGTTAGGGTTTGGGGTTACGCATTAGGGGTTAGGTTTAGGGTTAGGGGTAGGGTTTGGGTTAGGGTTACGGTTAGGGTTTGGGTTAGAGTTAGGGTTATGGTGTGGGTTTGAGTTAGGGTTAGTGTTTGGGTTATCGTTTGGGTTTTGGTTAGGGGTAGGTTTAGGTTTATGGTAAGGGTTTGGGTTTGGGTTAGGGTTAGAGTTAGGGTTAGGGTTAGCGTTTGGGTTTGGGTAAAGGTTACGATTAAGGTTAAGTTTAGTGTTTGGGTTTCGGTTAGGTTTAGGGTTAGGATTAGGTTTAGGGTTAGGGTTTAGGGTTAAGGTTAGTGGTAGGGTTAGGGTTAGGTTTTGGGTTAAGGTTAGGTTTAGGGGTAGGATTAGGTTTAGGGTTAGTGTAAGGGTTAAGATTTGGGTTAGGGTTAGGGTTTGGTTTAGGGTTAGGGTTAGGGTTAGGATTAGGATTGGGGTTAGGGTTAGGGTTTGGGTTAGGGTTAGGGTTCGGGTTACGTTTAAGTTTTGGTTTAGGGTTAGGGTCAGGGTTAGGATTTTGGTTAGGTTTAGGGTTAATGTTTTTTAGGGTTAGGGTAGGGGTAGGGTTATTCTGAGGGTTTCGGTTAGTGGTAGGCTTAGGGTTAGTATTGGGTTAGGGTTTGGGGTAGGGTTAGGGTTAGTATTAAGGTTACGATTAGGGTTAAGTTTAGGATTTTGGTTTGGATTAGTTTTAGGGTTAGGGTTAGGGTTAGGGTTAGGGTTTAGGGTCAGGGGTTAGGTTTAGGGTTTGGGTTAGGGTTAGGGTTAAGGTTAGGTTTAGTGTTAGGGTTTGGGTTAGGGTTCAAGTTAGGTTTTGAGATAGGGTTAGGTTTAGGGTTAGGGTTATGGTTTGGGTTAGGGTTAGGTTTAGGGTTAGGGGTTCAGTTAGGGTTAGGTTTAGGGTTAGGATTAGGGTTAGGGTTAAGGTTAGGATTAGGGTTAGGTTTAGGGTTTGGTTAGGGTTAGGGTTATTGTTAGGGTTAGGATTAGGTTTAGGGTTAGGATTAGGGTTAGGATTAGGGTTTGGGTTTGTGTTTTGGTTAGGGTTAGATTTAGGGTTAGGGTTAGGGTTAGGGTTAGGGTTAGGATTAGGGTTAGGGTTAGGATTAGGATTAGGGTTAGGGTTAGGGTTTTGTTTTGGGTTAGGGTTAGGGTTAGGGTTCGGGTTAGGGTTTGGGTTAGTGTTAGGTTTAGGGTTTGGGTTAGGGTTAGTATTGGGGTTACGATTAGGGTTTTGATTTGAGTTAGGGTTATGGTTAGGATTTGGGTTAGTGTTAGGATTAGGCTTAGGGTTTGGGTTAGGGCTAGGGTTAGGGTTTGGGTTAGGGTTAGGTTTACGGTGTGGGTTTGAGTTAGGGTTAGGTTTAGGGTTAGGGTTTGGGTTTGGGTTAGGGGTAGGTTTTGGTTTAGGGTTAGGGTTTTGGTTTGGGTTAGGGTTAGAGTTAGGGTTAGGGTTAGGGTTTGGGTTTGGGTAACGGTTACGATTAGGGTTAAGTTTACTGTTTGGGTTTCGGTTAGGTTTAGGGTTAGGATTAGGTTTAGGGATAGGATTTACTGTTAAGGTTAGTGTTGGGGTTACGGTTAGGTTTTGGGTTAAGGTTAGGTTTAGGGTTAGGATTAGGTTTAAGGTTAATGTAAGGGTTAAGATTTGGGTTAGGGTTAGGTTTTGGTTTACGGTTAGGGTTAGGGTTAGGATTAGGATTAGGGTTAGTGTTAGGGTTTGGGTTATGGTTAGGGTTAGGGTTAGGTTTAGGTTTTGGGTTAGGGTTAGGATTAGGATTAGGGTTAGGATTTTCGTTAGGGTTAGGGTTAGGGTTTGATTTAGGGTTAGGGTAGGGGTAGGGTTAGGGTGAGTGTTTGGGTTAGGGTTAGAGTTAAGGTTAGGGTTTGGGTTTGGGTTAGGGTTAGGGTTCGGATTAGGGTTAGGGTTAGGTTAAGGGTTAGAGTTTTGGTTTGGGTTAGTGTTAGGGTTAGGTTTACATTTTGGTTTAGGGTTAGGGGTAGGGTTAAGGTTAGGGTTAGTTTTAGGTTTAGGATTAGGATTAGGGTTAGGATTAGGGTTAGGGTTAGGTTTAGGATTACGGTTAGGTTTAAGGTTTGGGTTTGGGTTAGGTCTAGGTTTAGAGGTATGTTTAGAGTTAGGGTTAAGGTTAGGATTAGGGTTAGGGTTAGGATTAGGATTAGGGTTATGGTTAGGGTTTTGGTTTGGGTTACGGTTATGGTTAGGGTTTGGGTTTGTGTTATGGTTAGGGTTTTGGTTAGCGTTAGTATTAGGGTTATGATTAGGGTTAGTATTAGGGTTAGGGTTAGGGTTAAGTTTAGGGTTTGGGTTTGGGTTAGGTTTAGGGTTAGGGTTAGGTTTAGTGTTAGGGTTAGGGTTTAGGGTTTGGGTTAGGTTTAGGGTTTGGGTTAGGGTAAGGTTTAGGGTTAGGGTTAGGATTAGGGTTAGGGTTAGTGTTAGGGTTGAGGTTTGATTTAGGGTTAAGGTGAGGGTTAGGTTTAGGTTTTGGGTTAGATTTAGGGTTTGGATTAGGGTTTGGATTCGTGTTAGGGTTAGGGTTAGTGTTAGCGTTTCAGTTAGGGTTAGTCTTAGGTTTAGGGTTATGGTTTTTGGTAGGGTTAGGGTTAGGGTCAGTGTTTGGGTTTGGGTTAGGTTTTGGGTTCGGGGTAGGATTAGGGTTAGTGTTAGGGTGGGGGTTGGGTTTAGGGTTAGGGTTAGGATGAGGGTTAGGATTAGGGTTAGGGTTAGGGTTTGGTTTACGGTTAGGGTTAGGGTTAGGGTTAGGGTTAGGTTTTGGTTTGGGTTAGGGTTAGAGTTAGGGTTTAGGTTAGTGTTAGGGTTAGGGTTTACGTTTAGGGTTAGGTTTAGGGTTTGGGTTAGGGTTAGGGTTATGGTTAAGGTTAGGATTAGTGTTAGGGTTAGTGTTAGGGTTTGGGTTTGTTTTAGGATAAGGTTTAGGGTTAGGTTTAGGTTTTGGGTTAGTTTTAGTGTTAGGATTAGGGTTTGGATTCGGGATACAGTTAGGGTTAGGGTTAGTGTTTGAGTTAGGGTTAGGGTTTGGGTTAGGGTTAGGGTTTGGGTTAGGGTTAGTGTTAGGGTTAGGATTAGGGTTTGGGTTTGAGTTTGAGTTATGTTTAGGGTTTGCATTAGGGTTAGGGTTAGGGTTAGGGTTAGGGTTTGGGTTACATTTAGTGTTAGGGTTAGGGTTAGGTTTAGGGTTAAGGTTAGGATTAGGGTTAGGGTTAGGGTTAGGGTTTGGTTTCGTTTTGGGTTAGGGTTAGGGTTAAGGTTAGGATTAGGGTTAGAGTTAGGGTTAGAGTTAAGGTAAGGGTTACGATTAGGGTTAAGTTTAGTGTTTGGGTTTCGGTTAGGTTTAGGGTTAGGGTTACGATTAGTGTTAGGTTTAGGGATTGGGTTTCGGTTAGTTTTAGCTTTAGGATTAGGGTTAGGGTTAGGGTTTAGGGTTAAGGTTAGTGTTAGGGTTAGGTTTAGGGTTTGGGTTAAGTTTAGGTTTAGGTTTAGGATTTTGGTTAGTGTTAGTATAAGGGTTAAGATTTGGGTTAGGGTTAGGGTTTGGTTTAGGGTTACGGATAGGGTTAGGGATAGGATTAGGGTTCGGTTAGAGTTTTGGCTTGGGTTAGGGTTAGGTTTAAGTTTAAGTTTTGGGTTAGGGTTAGGGTTAGGGATAAGGTTAGGGTTAGGGTTAGGGTTAGGATCAGGGTTAGGGTTAGGGTAAGGGTTAGGGTTTGGTTTAGGGTTAGGGCTAGCGTTAGGTTTAAGTTTTGGGTTAGGTTTAGGGTTAGGGTTGGGGTTTGTGTTCGGGTTAGGGTTAGGGTTATGTTTAGGTTTTGAGATAGGGTTAGGGTTAGGGTTAGGGTTATGGTTTGGGTTAGGGTTAGGGTTAGGGATAGGGGTTGAGTTAGGGTTAGGGTTATGGTTAGGGTTAGGGTTAGGATTAGGGTAAGGTTAGGGTTTGGATTACGGTTAGGTTTAGGGTTTGGATTTGGGTTATGGTTAGGGTTAGAGTTAGGGTTAGGGTTTGGGTTAGGGTTAGGATTAGGGTTAGGGATAGGATCAGAATTAGGGTTAGGGTTAAGGGTTTTGTTTGGGGTTAGGGTTAGGGTTAGGTTTAGGGTTTGCGTTAGTGTTAGGGTTAGGGTTTCGGTTAGGGTTAGTATTGGGGTTACGATTAGCGTTTTGGTTTGGGTTAGGGTTATGATTAGGGTTTGAGTTAGTGTTAGGGTTAGGGTTAGGGTTTGGGTTAGGGTTTGGGGTTAGGCATTAGGGGTTAGGTTTAGGGTTAGGGTTAGGGGTAGGGTTTGGGTTAGGGTTACGGTTAGGGTTTGGGTTAGAGTTAGGGTTATGGTGTGGGTTTGAGTTAGGGTTAGTGTTTGGGTTATCGTTTGGGTTTTGGTTAGGGGTAGGTTTAGGTTTATGGTAAGGGTTTGGGTTTGGGTTAGGGTTAGAGTTAGGGTTAGGGTTAGGGTTTGGGTTTGAGTAACGGTTACGATTAGGGTTAAGTTTAGTGTTTGGGTTTCGGTTAGGTTTAGGGTTAGGATTAGGTTTAGGGTTAGGGTTTAGGGTTAAGGTTAGTGTTAGGGTTAGGGTTAGGTTTTGGGTTAAGGTTAGGTTTAGGGTTAGGATTAGGTTTAGGGTTAGTGTAAGGGTTAAGATTTGGGTTAGGGTTAGGGTTTGGTTTAGGGTTAGGGTTAGGGTTAGGATTAGGATTGGGTTAGGGTTAGGGTTTGGGTTAGGGTTAGGGTTAGGGTTAGGTTTAAGTTTTGGTTTAGGGTTAGGGTTAGGATTTTGGTTAGGTTTAGGGTTAAGGTTTTTTAGGGTTAGGGTAGGGGTAGGGTTATTGTGAGGGTTTCGGTGAGTGGTAGGCTTAGGGTTAGTATTAGGGTTAGGGTTTGGGGTAGGGTTAGGGTTAGTATTAAGGTTACGATTAGGGTTAAGTTTAGGATTTTGGTTTGGATTAGTTTTAGGGTTAGGGTTAGGGTTAGGGTTTAGGGTCAGGGGTTAGGTTTAGGGTTTGGGTTAGGGTTAGGGTTAAGGTTAGGTTTAGTGTTAGGGTTTGGGTTAGGGTTCAAGTTAGGTTTTGAGATAGGGTTAGGTTTAGGGTTAGGGTTATGGTTTGGGTTAGGGTTAGGTTTAGGGTTAGGGGTTTAGTTAGGGTTAGGTTTAGGGTTAGGATTAGGGTTAGGGTTAAGGTTAGGATTAGGGTTAGGTTTAGGGTTTGGTTAGGGTTAGGGTTATTGTTAGGGTTAGGATTAGGATTAGGGTTAGGGTTAGGATTAGGGTTAGGATTAGGGTTTGGGTTACGATTAGGGTTAGGGTTAGGATTAGGATTAGGGTTAGGGTTAGGGTTTTGTTTTGGGTTAGGGTTAGGGTTAGCGTTAGGGTTTGGGTTAGTTTTAGGTTTAGGGTTTGGGTTAGGGTTAGTATTGGGGTTACGATTAGGGTTTTGATTTGAGTTAGGGTTATTGTTAGGATTTGGGTTAGTGTTAGGATTAGGCTTAGGGTTTGGGTTAGGGTTAGGGTTAGGGTTTGGGTTAGGGTTAGGTTTACGGTGTGGGTTTGAGTTAGGGTTAGGTTTAGGGTTAGGGTTTGGGTTTGGGTTAGGGGTAGGTTTAGGTTTAGGGTTAGGGTTTGGGTTTGGGTTAGGGTTAGATTTAGGGTTAGGGTTAGGGTTTGGATTTGGGTAACGGTTACGATTAGGGTTAAGTTTACTGTTTGGGTTTCGGTTAGGTTTAGGGTTAGGATTAGGTTTAGGGATAGGATTTACTGTTAAGGTTAGTGTGGGGGTTACGGTTAGGTTTTGGGTTAAGGTTAGGTTTATGGTTAGGATTAGGTTTAAGGTTAATATAAGGGTTAAGATTTGGGTTAGGGTTAGGTTTTGGTTTACGGTTAGGGTTAGGGTTAGGATTAGGATTAGGGTTAGGGTTAGGGTTTGGGTTAGGGTTAGGGTTAGGGTTAGGTTTAGGTTTTGGGTTAGGGTTAGGATTAGGGTTAGGATTTTGGTTAGGGTTAGGGTTAGGGTTGTTTTAGGGTTAGGGTAGGGGTAGGGTTAGGGTTAGGGTTAGGGTTAGGGTTAGGGTTAGGATTAGGGTAAGGTTAGGGTTTGGATTACGGTTAGGTTTAGGGTTTGGATTTGGGTTATGGTTAGGGTTAGAGTTAGGGTTAGAGTTAGGGTTAGGGGTAGGATTAGGGTTTGGGGTAGGAACAGAAATAGGGTTAGGGTTAAGGGTTTTGTTTGGGGTTAGGGTTAGGGTTAGGTTTAGGGTTTGCGTTAGTGTTAGGGTTAGGGTTTCGGTTAGGGTTAGTATTGGGGTTACGATTAGCGTTTTGGTTTGGGTTAGGGTTATGATTAGGGTTTGAGTTAGTGTTAGGGTTAGGGTTAGGGTTTGGGTTAGGGTTTGGGGTTAGGCATTAGGGGTTAGGTTTAGGGTTAGGGTTAGGGGTAGGGTTTGGGTTAGGGTTACGGTTAGGGTTTGGGTTAGAGTTAGGGTTATGGTGTGGGTTTGAGTTAGGGTTAGTGTTTGGGTTATCGTTTGGGTTTTGGTTAGGGGTAGGTTTAGGTTTATGGTAAGGGTTTGGGTTTGGGTTAGGGTTAGAGTTAGGGTTAGGGTTAGGGTTTGGGTTTGAGTAACGGTTACGATTAGGGTTAAGTTTAGTGTTTGGGTTTCGGTTAGGTTTAGGGTTAGGATTAGGTTTAGGGTTAGGGTTTAGGGTTAAGGTTAGTGTTAGGGTTAGGGTTAGGTTTTGGGTTAAGGTTAGGTTTAGGGTTAGGATTAGGTTTAGGGTTAGTGTAAGGGTTAAGATTTGGGTTAGGGTTAGGGTTTGGTTTAGGGTTAGGGTTAGGGTTAGGATTAGGATTGGGTTAGGGTTAGGGTTTGGGTTAGGGTTAGGGTTAGGGTTAGGTTTAAGTTTTGGTTTAGGGTTAGGGTTAGGATTTTGGTTAGGTTTAGGGTTAAGGTTTTTTAGGGTTAGGGTAGGGGTAGGGTTATTGTGAGGGTTTCGGTTAGTGGTAGGCTTAGGGTTAGTATTAGGGTTAGGGTTTGGGGTAGGGTTAGGGTTAGTATTAAGGTTACGATTAGGGTTAAGTTTAGGATTTTGGTTTGGATTAGTTTTAGGGTTAGGGTTAGGGTTAGGGTTTAGGGTCAGGGGTTAGGTTTAGGGTTTGGGTTAGGGTTAGGGTTAAGGTTAGGTTTAGTGTTAGGGTTTGGGTTAGGGTTCAAGTTAGGTTTTGAGATAGGGTTAGGTTTAGGGTTAGGGTTATGGTTTGGGTTAGGGTTAGGTTTAGGGTTAGGGGTTTAGTTAGGGTTAGGTTTAGGGTTAGGATTAGGGTTAGGGTTAAGGTTAGGATTAGGGTTAGGTTTAGGGTTTGGTTAGGGTTAGGGTTATTGTTAGGGTTAGGATTAGGATTAGGGTTAGGGTTAGGATTAGGGTTAGGATTAGGGTTTGGGTTACGATTAGGGTTAGGGTTAGGATTAGGATTAGGGTTAGGGTTAGGGTTTTGTTTTGGGTTAGGGTTAGGGTTAGCGTTAGGGTTTGGGTTAGTTTTAGGTTTAGGGTTTGGGTTAGGGTTAGTATTGGGGTTACGATTAGGGTTTTGATTTGAGTTAGGGTTATTGTTAGGATTTGGGTTAGTGTTAGGATTAGGCTTAGGGTTTGGGTTAGGGTTAGGGTTAGGGTTTGGGTTAGGGTTAGGTTTACGGTGTGGGTTTGAGTTAGGGTTAGGTTTAGGGTTAGGGTTTGGGTTTGGGTTAGGGGTAGGTTTAGGTTTAGGGTTAGGGTTTGGGTTTGGGTTAGGGTTAGATTTAGGGTTAGGGTTAGGGTTTGGATTTGGGTAACGGTTACGATTAGGGTTAAGTTTACTGTTTGGGTTTCGGTTAGGTTTAGGGTTAGGATTAGGTTTAGGGATAGGATTTACTGTTAAGGTTAGTGTGGGGGTTACGGTTAGGTTTTGGGTTAAGGTTAGGTTTATGGTTAGGATTAGGTTTAAGGTTAATATAAGGGTTAAGATTTGGGTTAGGGTTAGGTTTTGGTTTACGGTTAGGGTTAGGGTTAGGATTAGGATTAGGGTTAGGGTTAGGGTTTGGGTTAGGGTTAGGGTTAGGGTTAGGTTTAGGTTTTGGGTTAGGGTTAGGATTAGGGTTAGGATTTTGGTTAGGGTTAGGGTTAGGGTTGTTTTAGGGTTAGGGTAGGGGTAGGGTTAGGGTGAGTGTTTGGGTTAGGGTTAGGGTTAGGGTTAGGGTTTGGGTTTGGGTTAGGGTTAGGGTTAGGATTAGGGTTAGGGTTAGGTTATGGGTTAGAGTTTGGGTTTGGGTTAGTGTTAGGGTTAGGTTTACATTTTGGTTTAGTTTTAGGCGTAGTGTTAAGGTTAGGGTTAGGTTTAGGTTTAGGATTAGGATTAGGGTTAGGATTAGGGTTAGGGTTAGGTTTAGGATTACGGTTAGGTTTAAGGTTTGGGTTTGGGTTAGGTCTAGGTTTAGAGGTAGGTTTAGACTTAGGGTTAAGGTTAGGATTAGGGTTAGGGTTAGGATTAGGATTAGGGTTATGGTTAGGGTTTTGGTTTGGGTTACGGTTATGGTTAGGGTTTGGGTTTGTGTTAGGGTTAGGGTTTTGGTTAGGGTTAGTATTAGGGTTACGATTAGGGTTAGTATTAGGGTTAGGGTTAGGGTTAAGTTTAGGGTTTGGGTTTGGGTTAGGTTTAGGGTTAGGGTTAGGGTTAGGGTTAGGGTTAGGGTTTGATTTAGGGTTAAGGTGAGGGTTAGGTTTAGGTTTTGGGTTAGATTTAGGGTTTGGATTAGGGTTTGGATTCGGGTTAGGGTTAGGGTTAGGGTTAGCGTTTGAGTTAGGGTTAGTCTTAGGTTTAGGGTTATGGTTTTTGTTAGGGTTAGGGTTAGGGTCAGTGTTTGAGTTTGAGTTAAGTTTAGGGTTCGGGTTAGGATTAGGGTTAGTGTTAGCGTTAGGGTTCGGTTTAGGGTTAGGGTTAGGATTAGGGTTAGGATTAGGGTTAGGGTTAGGGTTTGGTTTACGGTTAGGGTTAGGGTTAGGGTTAGGTTTTGGTTTGGGTTAGGGTTAGAGTTAGGGTTTGGGTTAGTGTTAGGGTTAGGGTTTACGTTTAGGGTTAGGTTTAGGGTTTGGGTTAGGGTTAGGGTTATGGTTAAGGTTAGGATTAGTGTTAGGGTTAGTGTTAGGGTTTGGGTTTGTTTTAGGATAAGGTTTAGGGTTAGGTTTAGGTTTTGGGTTAGTTTTAGTGTTAGGATTAGGGTTTGGATTCGGGATAGAGTTAGGGTTAGGGTTAGTGTTTGAGTTAGGGTTAGGGTTTGGGTTAGGGTTAGGGTTTGGGTTAGGGTTAGGGTTAGGGTTAGGATTAGGGTTTGGGTTTGAGTTTGAGTTATGTTTAGGGTTTGCATTAGGGTTAGGGTTAGGGTTAGGGTTAGGGTTTGGTTTACATTTAGTGTTAGGGTTAGGGTTAGGTTTAGGGTTAAGGTTAGGATTAGGGTTAGGGTTAGGGTTAGGGTTTGGTTTCGTTTTGGGTTAGGGTTAGGGTTAAGGTTAGGATTAGGGTTAGAGTTAGGGTTAGAGTTAAGGTAAGGGTTACGATTAGGGTTAAGTTTAGTGTTTGGGTTTCGGTTAGGTTTAGGGTTAGGGTTACGATTAGTGTTAGGTTTAGGGATTGGGTTTCGGTTAGTTTTAGCTTTAGGATTAGGGTTAGGGTTAGGGTTTAGGGTTAAGGTTAGTGTTAGGGTTAGGTTTAGGGTTTGGGTTAAGTTTAGGTTTAGGTTTAGGATTTTGGTTAGTGTTAGTATAAGGGTTAAGATTTGGGTTAGGGTTAGGGTTTGGTTTAGGGTTACGGATAGGGTTAGGGATAGGATTAGGGTTCGGTTAGAGTTTTGGCTTGGGTTAGGGTTAGGTTTAAGTTTAAGTTTTGGGTTAGGGTTAGGGTTAGGGATAAGGTTAGGGTTAGGGTTAGGGTTAGGATCAGGGTTAGGGTTAGGGTAAGGGTTAGGGTTTGGTTTAGGGTTAGGGTTAGGGTTATGTTTAGGTTTTGAGATAGGGTTAGGGTTAGGGTTAGGGTTATGGTTTGGGTTAGGGTAAGGGTTAGGGATAGGGGTTGAGTTAGGGTTAGGGTTAGGGTTAGGGTTAGGGTTAGGGTTAGGATTAGGGTAAGGTTAGGGTTTGGATTACGGTTAGGTTTAGGGTTTGGATTTGGGTTATGGTTAGGGTTAGAGTTAGGGTTAGGGTTAGGGTTAGGGTTAGGATTAGGGTTAGGGATAGGATCAGAATTAGGGTTAGGGTTAAGGGTTTTGTTTGGGGTTAGGGTTAGGGTTAGGTTTAGGGTTTGCGTTAGTGTTAGGGTTAGGGTTTCGGTTAGGGTTAGTATTGGGGTTACGATTAGCGTTTTGGTTTGGGTTAGGGTTATGATTAGGGTTTGAGTTAGTGTTAGGGTTAGGGTTAGGGTTTGGGTTAGGGTTTGGGGTTAGGCATTAGGGGTTAGGTTTAGGGTTAGGGTTAGGGGTAGGGTTTGGGTTAGGGTTACGGTTAGGGTTTGGGTTAGAGTTAGGGTTATGGTGTGGGTTTGAGTTAGGGTTAGTGTTTGGGTTATCGTTTGGGTTTTGGTTAGGGGTAGGTTTAGGTTTATGGTAAGGGTTTGGGTTTGGGTTAGGGTTAGAGTTAGGGTTAGGGTTAGGGTTTGGGTTTGAGTAACGGTTACGATTAGGGTTAAGTTTAGTGTTTGGGTTTCGGTTAGGTTTAGGGTTAGGATTAGGTTTAGGGTTAGGGTTTAGGGTTAAGGTTAGTGTTAGGGTTAGGGTTAGGTTTTGGGTTAAGGTTAGGTTTAGGGTTAGGATTAGGTTTAGGGTTAGTGTAAGGGTTAAGATTTGGGTTAGGGTTAGGGTTTGGTTTAGGGTTAGGGTTAGGGTTAGGATTAGGATTGGGTTAGGATTAGGGTTATGGTTAGGATTAGGGTTAGGTTTAGTGTTTAAGTTTTGGTTTAGGGTTAGGGTTAGGATTTTGGTTAGGTTTAGGGTTAAGGTTTTTTAGGGTTAGGGTAGGGGTAGGGTTATTGTGAGGGTTTCGGTTAGTGGTAGGCTTAGGGTTAGTATTAGGGTTAGGGTTTGGGGTAGGGTTAGGGTTAGTATTAAGGTTACGATTAGGGTTAAGTTTAGGATTTTGGTTTGGATTAGTTTTAGGGTTAGGGTTAGGGTTAGGGTTTAGGGTCAGGGGTTAGGTTTAGGGTTTGGGTTAGGGTTAGGGTTAAGGTTAGGTTTAGTGTTAGGGTTTGGGTTAGGGTTCAAGTTAGGTTTTGAGATAGGGTTAGGTTTAGGGTTAGGGTTATGGTTTGGGTTAGGGTTAGGTTTAGGGTTAGGGGTTTAGTTAGGGTTAGGTTTAGGGTTAGGATTAGGGTTAGGGTTAAGGTTAGGATTAGGGTTAGGTTTAGGGTTTGGTTAGGGTTAGGGTTATTGTTAGGGTTAGGATTAGGATTAGGGTTAGGGTTAGGATTAGGGTTAGGATTAGGGTTTGGGTTACGATTAGGGTTAGGGTTAGGATTAGGATTAGGGTTAGGGTTAGGGTTTTGTTTTGGGTTAGGGTTAGGGTTAGCGTTAGGGTTTGGGTTAGTTTTAGGTTTAGGGTTTGGGTTAGGGTTAGTATTGGGGTTACGATTAGGGTTTTGATTTGAGTTAGGGTTATTGTTAGGATTTGGGTTAGTGTTAGGATTAGGCTTAGGGTTTGGGTTAGGGTTAGGGTTAGGGTTTGGGTTAGGGTTAGGTTTACGGTGTGGGTTTGAGTTAGGGTTAGGTTTAGGGTTAGGGTTTGGGTTTGGGTTAGGGGTAGGTTTAGGTTTAGGGTTAGGGTTTGGGTTTGGGTTAGGGTTAGATTTAGGGTTAGGGTTAGGGTTTGGGTTTGGGTTACGGTTACGATTAGGGTTAAGTTTACTGTTTGGGTTTCGGTTAGGTTTAGGGTTAGGATTAGGTTTAGGGATAGGATTTACTGTTAAGGTTAGTGTGGGGGTTACGGTTAGGTTTTGGGTTAAGGTTAGGTTTATGGTTAGGATTAGGTTTAAGGTTAATATAAGGGTTAAGATTTGGGTTAGGGTTAGGTTTTGGTTTACGGTTAGGGTTAGGGTTAGGATTAGGATTAGGGTTAGGGTTAGGGTTTGGGTTAGGGTTAGGGTTAGGGTTAGGTTTAGGTTTTGGGTTAGGGTTAGGATTAGGGTTAGGATTTTGGTTAGGGTTAGGGTTAGGGTTGTTTTAGGGTTAGGGTAGGGGTAGGGTTAGGGTGAGTGTTTGGGTTAGGGTTAGGGTTAGGGTTAGGGTTTGGGTTTGGGTTAGGGTTAGGGTTAGGATTAGGGTTAGGGTTAGGTTATGGGTTAGAGTTTGGGTTTGGGTTAGTGTTAGGGTTAGGTTTACATTTTGGTTTAGTTTTAGGCGTAGTGTTAAGGTTAGGGTTAGGTTTAGGTTTAGGATTAGGATTAGGGTTAGGATTAGGGTTAGGGTTAGGTTTAGGATTACGGTTAGGTTTAAGGTTTGGGTTTGGGTTAGGTCTAGGTTTAGAGGTAGGTTTAGACTTAGGGTTAAGGTTAGGATTAGGGTTAGGGTTAGGATTAGGATTAGGGTTATGGTTAGGGTTTTGGTTTGGGTTACGGTTATGGTTAGGGTTTGGGTTTGTGTTAGGGTTAGGGTTTTGGTTAGGGTTAGTATTAGGGTTACGATTAGGGTTAGTATTAGGGTTAGGGTTAGGGTTAAGTTTAGGGTTTGGGTTTGGGTTAGGTTTAGGGTTAGGGTTAGGGTTAGGGTTAGGGTTAGGGTTAGGGTTAGTGTTAGGGTTAGGGTTTGATTTAGGGTTAAGGTGAGGGTTAGGTTTAGGTTTTGGGTTAGATTTAGGGTTTGGATTAGGGTTTGGATTCGGGTTAGGGTTAGGGTTAGGGTTAGCGTTTGAGTTAGGGTTAGTCTTAGGTTTAGGGTTATGGTTTTTGTTAGGGTTAGGGTTAGGGTCAGTGTTTGAGTTTGAGTTAAGTTTAGGGTTCGGGTTAGGATTAGGGTTAGTGTTAGCGTTAGGGTTCGGTTTAGGGTTAGGGTTAGGATTAGGGTTAGGATTAGGGTTAGGGTTAGGGTTTGGTTTACGGTTAGGGTTAGGGTTAGGGTTAGGTTTTGGTTTGGGTTAGGGTTAGAGTTAGGGTTTGGGTTAGTGTTAGGGTTAGGGTTTACGTTTAGGGTTAGGTTTAGGGTTTGGGTTAGGGTTAGGGTTATGGTTAAGGTTAGGATTAGTGTTAGGGTTAGTGTTAGGGTTTGGGTTTGTTTTAGGATAAGGTTTAGGGTTAGGTTTAGGTTTTGGGTTAGTTTTAGTGTTAGGATTAGGGTTTGGATTCGGGATAGAGTTAGGGTTAGGGTTAGTGTTTGAGTTAGGGTTAGGGTTTGGGTTAGGGTTAGGGTTTGGGTTAGGGTTAGTGTTAGGGTTAGGATTAGGGTTTGGGTTTGAGTTTGAGTTATGTTTAGGGTTTGCATTAGGGTTAGGGTTAGGGTTAGGGTTAGGGTTTGGTTTACATTTAGTGTTAGGGTTAGGGTTAGGTTTAGGGTTAAGGTTAGGATTAGGGTTAGGGCTAGGGTTAGGGTTTGGTTTCGTTTTGGGTTAGGGTTAGGGTTAAGGTTAGGATTAGGGTTAGAGTTAGGGTTAGAGTTAAGGTAAGGGTTACGATTAGGGTTAAGTTTAGTGTTTGGGTTTCGGTTAGGTTTAGGGTTAGGGTTCCGATTAGTGTTAGGTTTAGGGATTGGGTTTCGGTTAGTTTTAGCTTTAGGATTAGGGTTAGGGTTAGGGTTTAGGGTTAAGGTTAGTGTTAGGGTTAGGTTTAGGGTTTGGGTTAAGTTTAGGTTTAGGTTTAGGATTTTGGTTAGTGTTAGTATAAGGGTTAAGATTTGGGTTAGGGTTAGGGTTTGGTTTAGGGTTACGGATAGGGTTAGGGATAGGATTAGGGTTCGGTTAGAGTTTTGGCTTGGGTTAGGGTTAGGTTTAAGTTTAAGTTTTGGGTTAGGGTTAGGGTTAGGGATAAGGTTAGGGTTAGGGTTAGGGTTAGGATCAGGGTTAGGGTTAGGGTAAGGGTTAGGGTTTGGTTTAGGGTTAGGGTTAGCGTTAGGTTTAAGTTTTGGGTTAGGTTTAGGGTTAGGGTTAGGGTTTGTGTTCGGGTTAAGGTTAGGGTTATGTTTAGGTTTTGAGATAGGGTTAGGGTTAGGGTTAGGGTTATGGTTTGGGTTAGGGTTAGGGTTAGGGATAGGGGTTGAGTTAGGGTTAGGGTTAGGGTTAGGGTTAGGGTTAGGGTTAGGATTAGGGTAAGGTTAGGGTTTGGATTACGGTTAGGTTTAGGGTTTGGATTTGGGTAATGGTTAGGGTTAGAGTTAGGGTTAGGGTTAGGGTTAGGGTTAGGATTAGGGTTAGGGATAGGATCAGAATTAGGGTTAGGGTTAAGGGTTTTGTTTGGGGTTAGGGTTAGGGTTAGGTTTAGGGTTTGCGTTAGTGTTAGGGTTAGGGTTTCGGTTAGGGTTAGTATTGGGGTTACGATTAGCGTTTTGGTTTGGGTTAGGGTTATGATTAGGGTTTGAGTTAGTGTTAGGGTTAGGGTTAGGGTTTGGGTTAGGGTTTGGGGTTAGGCATTAGGGGTTAGGTTTAGGGTTAGGGTTAGGGGTAGGGTTTGGGTTAGGGTTACGGTTAGGGTTTGGGTTAGAGTTAGGGTTATGGTGTGGGTTTGAGTTAGGGTTAGTGTTTGGGTTATCGTTTGGGTTTTGGTTAGGGGTAGGTTTAGGTTTATGGTAAGGGTTTGGGTTTGGGTTAGGGTTAGAGTTAGGGTTAGGGTTAGGGTTTGGGTTTGAGTAACGGTTACGATTAGGGTTAAGTTTAGTGTTTGGGTTTCGGTTAGGTTTAGGGTTAGGATTAGGTTTAGGGTTAGGGTTTAGGGTTAAGGTTAGTGTTAGGGTTAGGGTTAGGTTTTGGGTTAAGGTTAGGTTTAGGGTTAGGATTAGGTTTAGGGTTAGTGTAAGGGTTAAGATTTGGGTTAGGGTTAGGGTTTGGTTTAGGGTTAGGGTTAGGGTTAGGATTAGGATTGGGTTAGGGTTAGGGTTTGGGTTAGGGTTAGGGTTAGGGTTAGGTTTAAGTTTTGGTTTAGGGTTAGGGTTAGGATTTTGGTTAGGTTTAGGGTTAAGGTTTTTTAGTGTTAGGGTAGGGGTATGGTTATTGTGAGGGTTTCGGTTAGTGGTAGGCTTAGGGTTAGTATTAGGGTTAGGGTTTGGGGTAGGGTTAGGGTTAGTATTAAGGTTACGATTAGGGTTAAGTTTAGGATTTTGGTTTGGATTAGTTTTAGGGTTAGGGTTAGGGTTAGGGTTTAGGGTCAGGGGTTAGGTTTAGGGTTTGGGTTAGGGTTAGGGTTAAGGTTAGGTTTAGTGTTAGGGTTTGGGTTAGGGTTCAAGTTAGGTTTTGAGATAGGGTTAGGTTTAGGGTTAGGGTTATGGTTTGGGTTAGGGTTAGGTTTAGGGTTAGGGGTTTAGTTAGGGTTAGGTTTAGGGTTAGGATTAGGGTTAGGGTTAAGGTTAGGATTAGGGTTAGGTTTAGGGTTTGGTTAGGGTTAGGGTTATTGTTAGGGTTAGGATTAGGTTTAGGGTTAGGGTTTGGGTTAGGGTTAGGATTAGGGTTTGGGTTACGATTAGGGTTAGGGTTAGGATTAGGATTAGGGTTAGGGTTAGGGTTTTGTTTTGGGTTAGGGTTAGGGTTAGCGTTAGGGTTTGGGTTAGTTTTAGGTTTAGGGTTTGGGTTAGGGTTAGTATTGGGGTTACGATTAGGGTTTTGATTTGAGTTAGGGTTATTGTTAGGATTTGGGTTAGTGTTAGGATTAGGCTTAGGGTTTGGGTTAGGGTTAGGGTTAGGGTTTGGGTTAGGGTTAGGTTTACGGTGTGGGTTTGAGTTAGGGTTAGGTTTAGGGTTAGGGTTTGGGTTTGGGTTAGTGGTAGGTTTAGGTTTAGGGTTAGGGTTTGGGTTTGGGTTAGGGTTAGATTTAGGGTTAGGGTTAGGGTTTGGGTTTGGGTAACGGTTACGATTAGGGTTAAGTTTACTGTTTGGGTTTCGGTTAGGTTTAGGGTTAGGATTAGGTTTAGGGATAGGATTTACTGTTAAGGTTAGTGTGGGGGTTACGGTTAGGTTTTGGGTTAAGGTTAGGTTTATGGTTAGGATTAGGTTTAAGGTTAATATAAGGGTTAAGATTTGGGTTAGGGTTAGGTTTTGGTTTACGGTTAGGGTTAGGGTTAGGATTAGGATTAGGGTTAGGGTTTGGGTTTGGGTTAGGGTTAGGGTTAGGATTAGGGTTAGGGTTAGGTTATGGGTTAGAGTTTGGGTTTGGGTTAGTGTTAGGGTTAGGTTTACATTTTGGTTTAGTGTTAGGGGTAGGGTTAAGGTTAGGGTTAGGTTTAGGTTTAGGATTAGGATTAGGGTTAGGATGAGGGTTAGGGTTAGGTTTAGGATTACGGTTAGGTTTAAGGTTTGGGTTTGGGTTAGGTCTAGGTTTAGAGGTAGGTTTAGACTTAGGGTTAGGGTTAGGTTTAGGATTACGGTTAGGATTAGGATTAGGGTTATGGTTAGGGTTTTGGTTTGGGTTACGGTTATGGTTTGGGTTTGGGTTTGTGTTAGGGTTAGGGTTTTGGTTAGGGTTAGTATTAGGGTTATGATTTGGATTAGTATTAGGGTTAGGGTTAGGGGTAAATTTAGGGTTTGAGTTTGGGTTAGGTTTAGGGTTAGGGTTAGGGTTAGGGTTAGGGTTAGGGTTAGGGTTAGGGGTTAGGTTTTGGTTTAGGTTTAGGGTTTGGGTTAGGGTAAGGTTTAGGGTTAGGGTTAGGATTAGGGTTAGGGTTAGTGTTAGGGTTAAGGTTTGATTTAGCGTTAAGGTGAGGGTTAGGTTAAGGTTTTGGGTTAGATTTAGGGTTTGGATTAGGGTTTGGATTCGGGTTAGGGTTAGGGTTAGGGTTAGGGTTAGGGTTAGGTTTTGGTTTGGGTTAGGGTTAGAGTTAAGGTTTGGGTTAGTGTTACGGTTAGGGTTTACGTTTAGGGTTAGGTTTAGGGTTTGGGTTAGGGTTAGGGTTATGGTTAAGGTTAGGATTAGTGTTAGGGTTAGGGTTAGGGTTTGGGTTTGGTTTAGATTAAGGTTTAGGGTTAGGTTTAGGTCTTGGGTTAGTTTTAGTGTTAGGATTAGGGTTAGGGTTAGGGTTAGGGTTAGGGTTCGGTTTAGGGTTAGGGTTAGGATTAGGGTTAGGATTAGGGTTAGGGTTAGGGTTTGGTTTAGGGTTAGGGTTAGGGTTAGGGTTAGGGTTAGGTTTTGGTTTGGGTTAGGGTTAGAGTTAGGGTTTGGGTTAGTGTTAGGGTTAGGGTTCGGGTTAGGGTTAGGGTTTAGGTTTAGGGTTAGGTTTAGGGTTTGGGTTAGGGTTAGGGTTATGGTTAAGGTTAGGATTAGTGTTAGGGTTAGGGTTAGGGTTTGGGTTTGGTTTAGGATAAGGTTTAGGGTTAGGTTTAGGTTTTGGGTTAGTTTTAGTGTTAGGATTAGGGTTTGGATTCGGGATAGAGTTAGGGTTAGGGTTAGGGTTTGAGTGAGGGTTAGGGTTTGGGTTAGGGTTAGTGTTTGAGTTAGGGTTAGTGTTAGGGTTAGGATTAGGGTTTGGGTTTGAGTTTGAGTTACGTTTAGGGTTTTCATTAGGGTTAGGGTTAGGGTTAGGGTTAGGGTTTGGTTTACGGTTAGGGTTAGGTTTAGGGTTAGGGTTTTGGTTTACGGTTAAGGGTAGTGTTAGGGTTAGGGTTAGGGTTTGGGTTAGGGTTAGTGTTAGGTTTTGGATTAGGGTTAGGGTTAATGTTAGGGTTAAGGTTTGGGTTAGGTTTAGGGTTACTATTAGGGTTACGACTAGGGTTAAGTTTAGTGTTTGGGTTTGGGTTAGGTTTAGGGTTCGGGTTAGGATTAGGGGTAGGGTTAGGTTTGGTGTTTGGGTTGGGGTTAGGGTAAGGGTTTGGGTTAGGGGTAGGGTCAGTGTGAGTGTTAGGGTTTGGTCTTTGGTTAGGGTTAGGGTTAGGGTTAGGGTTAGGGTTAGGGTTAGGTTAGGCTTAGTGTTTGGTTTAGGGTTAGGGTTAGGTTTAGATTTAGCGTTAGGTTTAGGGTTAGGGTTAGGGTTTGATTTAGGGTTAGGATTAGGGTTTGTGTTAGGGTTAGTGTTAGGGTTATGGGTTGGGTTAGGGTTAGGCTTAGGATAAGGTTAGGGTTAGGAGTTGGGTTAGGGTTAGGGTTAGGGTTAGGGTAAGGGTTAGGGTTAGGGTTAGGATTAGGGTTAGGTTTAGGGTTTGGGTTTGGGTTTTGGTTACGGTTAGAGTTAGGGTTAGGGTTAGGGTTAGGGTTAGGATTAGGATTAGGGTTAGTGTTAGGGTTTTGGTTTGGGTTAGGGTTAGGGTTAGGTTTAGGGTTTGGGGTAGTGTTAGGGTTAGGGTTTGGGTTAGGTTTAGGGTTTGGTTTACGGTTAGGGTTAGGTTTAGGATTAGGGTTTGGGTTAGGTTAGGGTTAGGTTTAGGGTTAGGGGTAGAGTTAGGGAATAGGTTAGGTTTAGGGTTAGGGTTAGGTTTAGGTTTAGGTTTAGGTTTAGGGTTAGGGTTAGGTTTGGTGTTTGGGTTGGGGTTAGGGTAAGGGTTTGGTTTAGGGTTAGTGTCAGTGTGAGTGTTAGAGTTTGGGCTTTGGTTAGGGTTAGGGTTAGGGTTAGGGTTAGGGTTAGGCTTAGTGTTTGTTTTAGGGTTAGGGTAAGGTTTAGATTTAGCGTTAGGTTTAGGGTCAGGGTTAGGGTTTGGGTTTTGGTTAGGGATAGGATTGGTGTTTGGGTTAGTGTTAGGGTTAGGGTTAGGGTAAGGGTTTGTGTTAGGTTTAGGTTTAGGGTTTGGGTTATGGTTATGGTTTGGGTTTGGTTTAGCGTTAGGG
>JAJHUQ010000034.1:11620000-11627500 GCA_035773235.1 Eospalax fontanierii | reverse complement strand
GGGATTTGGGTTAGGTTTAGGCTTAGGTTTAGAGTTAGGGTTTCATTTTGGGTTAGGGTTCGGGGTAGGGTTAGGGTTAGGGTTATAGTTAGGATTAGGGTTAGGTTTTGGGTTAGCGTTACGGTTAGGGTTAGGGTTAGGGATAGGGTTAGGTTTAGGGTTAGGGTTTGGTTTTGGGTTAGGGTTTGGTTTAGGGTTAGGTTTAGTGTTTGGGTTTGGCTTAGGGTATGGTTTAGGGTTAGGGTTAGGGTTAGGGTTTGGGTTAGGGTTAGGGTTAGGATTGGTGTTTGGGTTAGGGTTAGGGTTAGGGTTAGGGTTAATGTTAGGGTTTGGTTTAGGGTTAGGGTTATGTTTAGATTTTTGGTTAGGTATAGGTTTAGGGTTAGGGTTTGTGTTAGGGTTAGGGTTAGGATTGGCGTTTGGGTTAGGGTTAGGGTTAGGGTTAGGATTTAGTTTTCGGTTAGGGTTAGGGTTGGGGTTAGGCTAAGGGTTTGTGTTAGGTTTAGATTTAGGGTTTGGGTTATGGTTATGGTTTGGTTTTGGTTTAGCGTTAGGGTTAGGGTTACGGTTAGGGTTAGGGTTATGGTTAGGGTTAGTGTTACTGTTAGGTTTTGGGTTAGGTTTAGCGATAGGGTTAGGGTTAGTGTTAGTGTTAGGGTTTGGGTTAGGGTTAGGGTTAGGGTTAAGGTTAGGGTTAGTGGTAGTTTTAGGGTTTGAGTTAGGGTTAGTGTTAGGGTTATGGTTTGGTGTATCAGTTAGGGTTATTGTTTGTGTTAAGTTTAGGGTTAGGGTTAGGGTTTGGGTAATGTTTGGGGTTAGAATTGGGTTTTGGGTTAGGTTTAGGGTTAGGGTTAGAGTTAGGGTTTGATTTTGGGTTAGGGTTAGGGGTAGGGTTAGGGTTAGTGTTATAGTTAGGATTAGGGTTAGGGTTTGGTTTAGCGTTACGGTTAGGGTTAGGTGTTGGGTTTGGGTTAGGGTTAGGGTTAGAGATAGGGTTAGGGTTAGGGCAAGGTTTTGGGATTGGGTTAGGGTTAGGTTTAGGGTGAGACTTAGTGTAAGGGCCTCGATTTGTGTTAGGGTTAGGTTTAGCATTAGGGTTAGGGTTTGAATTGGGTTAAGTTTAGGGTTACGATTAGGGTTAGGGTTACGTTTTGGGTTAGGGTAAGGGTTAGGTTTAGGGTTAGAGTTAGGGTTAGGGTTAGGTTTAAGGTTAGGGTTAGGGTTAGGTTTTGGGTTAGGGTTAGATTAAGGTTGGGGTTAGGATTAGGGTTACGGTTTAGGTTAGGTTTAGGGTTAGGTTTAGGTTTAGTGTTAGGGTTAAGGTTAGTGTTTGGGTTAGGGTTTGGGTTAGGGTTAGGTTTAGGGTTAGGGTTTCGGTTTGGGTTAGGGTTAGGTTTAGGGTTATGGTAAGGTTTTCGATTGGGTTAGGTTTAGGCTTAGGTTTAGTGTTAGGGTTTGGGTTTGGCTTACGGTTAGGGTTAGGTTTACGATTAGGGTTTGGGTTTGGTTAGGGTTAGGTTTAGGGTTAGGGTTAGGGTTAGTGTTAGTGTTAGTGTTAGGGTTTGGTTTTGGGTTAGGGTTAGGGTTAAGGTTAGAGTTAGGATTAGTGTTAGGGTTTCTTTTAGGGTTAGGGTTAGGGTTTGGATTAGGGTGATATTCAGGGGTAGGGTTAGGATTTGGGTTTGGATTAGGTTTTGGGTTAGTTTTAGGGTTTCGTTTGGGTTAGGGTTAGGGTTTCGCTTACGGTTAGGGTTAGAGTTAGGGTTTGGGTTAGGTTTAGGGTTAGTGTTAGGGTTAGGGTTTGCGTTATAGTTAGGTTTAGTATTAGGGTTTGGATTAGGGTTAGCGTTAGCGTTAGATTTAGGCTTTGATTTAGGGTTCTGCTTAGGGTTAGGGTTAGGGTTAGGGTTAGGGTTTGGGTTAGGGTTAGGGTAAAGTTTAGGGTTTGGGTTAGGATTAGGGTTAGGGTAAGGGTTAGGGTTAGGGTTTGGTTTTGAGTTATGTTTAGGTTTAGGGTTAGTGTTAGGGTTTGGGTTAGGGTTAGGGTTAGGATTGGGGTTTGGGTTATGGTTATGGTTTGGGTTTGGTTTAGCGTTAGGGTTAGGGTTACGGTTAGGGTAAGGGTTATGGTTAGGATTGGTGTTAGTGATAGGTTTTCGGTTAGGGTTAGCGTTAGGGTTAGAGTTAGTGTAAGTGTTAGGGTTTGGGTTAGGGTTAGGGTTCGGGTAAAGGTTAGGATTAGTGGTAGTTTTAGGGTTTGAGTTAGGGTTAGGGTTAGGGTTATGGTTTGGTGTATGGGTTAGGGTTATTGTTTGTGTTAAGTTTAGGGTTAGGGTAACGGTTAGGGTTAGAATTGGGATTTGGCTTAGGTTTAGGGTTAGGGTTAGAGTTAGGGTTTGATTTTGGGTTAGGGTTAGGGGTAGGGTTAGGGTTAGGGTTATAGTTAGGATTAGGGTTAGGTTTTGGGTTAGCGTTAAGGTTAGGGTTAGGGTTAGGAAAAGGGTTAGGGTTAGGGTTAGGGTTTGGGTTTGGGTTAGGGTTTGTTTTAGAGTTAGGGTTAGGATTTGGGTTTGGGTTAGGGTTAGGGTTAGAGATAGGGTTAGGGTTAGGGTTAGGGTTAGGTTTTGGGTTAGGGTTAGGGTTAGGGTTAGCGTTAGGGTTAGGGTTAGTGTTAGTGTTAGGGTTTGGTTTTGGGTTAGGGGTAGGGTTAAGGTTAGGGTTAGGGTTAGGGTTAGGGTTTCTTTTAGGGTTAGGGTTAGATTTTGGATTAGGGTGATGGTCAGGGGTAGGGTTAGGATTTGGGTTTGGATTAGGTTTTGGGTTAGTTTTAGCGTTTCGTTTGGGTTAGGGTTAGGGTTAGGGTTTCGGTTAGGGTAGGGTTAGAGTTAGGGTTCGGGTTAGGTTTAGGGTTAGTGTTAGGGTTAGGGTTTGCGTTATAGTTAGGTTTAGGATTATGGTTTGGATTAGGGTTAGCATTAGCGTTAGGTTTAGGGTTTGGTTTAGGGTTCTGCTTAGGGTTAGGGTTAGGGTTAGGCTTAGAGTTAGGGTTTGGGTTAGTGTTAGGGTTTGGGTAAGTGTTAGGTTTAAGGTTAAGGTTAGGATTAGTGGTAGTTTTAGGGTTTGAGTTAGGGTTAGGGTTAGGGTTATGGTTTGGTGTATGGGTTAGGGTTCTGCTTAGGTTTAGGGTTAGGTTTAGTTTTAGGGTTAGGGTTTGGGTTAGGGTTAGGGTAAGGGTTAGGGTTTGGGTTAGGATTAGGGTTTGGGGTTAGTGATTAGGGGTTAGGTTTAGGGTTAGGGGTAGGGTTTGGGTTAGGGTTAGTGTTAGGGTTTGGGTTAGGGTTAGGGTTACGATCAGTGTTAGGTTTAGGGTTTGGGTTTCGGTTAGGTTTAGGGTTAGGGTTACGATTAGTGTTAGGTTTAGGGTTTGGGTTTCGGTTAGGTTTAGCGTTAGGATTAGGGTTAGGGTTAGGGTTTAGGGTTAAGGTTAATGTTAGGGTTAGGTTTAGGGTTTGGGTTAAGGTTAGGTTTAGGTTTAGGATTTGGGTTAGTGTTAGTATAAGGGTTAAGATTTGGGTTACGGTTAGGGTTTGGTTTAGGGTTACGGTTAGACTTAGGAATAGGATTAGGGTTCGGTTAGAGTTTTGGCTTGGGTTAGGGTTAGGTTTAAGTTTAAGTTTTGGGTTAGGGTTAGGGTTAGGGATAAGGTTAGGGTGAATGTTAGGGTTAGGATCAGGGTTAGGGTTAGGGTAAGGGTTAGGGTTTGGTTTAGGGTTAGGGTTAGCGTTAGGTTTAAGTTTTGGGTTAGGTTCAGGGTTAGGGTTAGGGTTTGTGTTCGGGTTAGGGTTAGGGTTATGTTTAGGTTTTGAGATAGGGTTAGGGTTAGGGTTAGGGTTATGGTTTGGGTTAGGGTTAGGGTTAGGGATAGTGGTTGAGTTAGGGTTAGGGTTAGGGTTAGGGTTAGGATTAGGGTTAGGGTTAGGATCAGAATTAGGGTTAGGGTTAGGGTTTTGTTTGGGGTTAGGGTTAGGGTTAGGTTTAGGGTTTGGGTTAGTGTTAGGGTTAGGGTTTGGGTTAGGGTTAGTATTGGGTTTACAATTAGCATTTTGGTTTGGGTACTGTTATGATTAGGGTTTGAGTTAGTGTTAGGGTTAGGGTTAGGTTTTGGGTTAGGGTTTGGGGTTAGGGATTAGGGGTTAGGTTTAGGGTTAGGGTTAGGGGTAGGGTTTGGCTTAGGGTTAGTGTTAGGGTTTGGGTTAGGTTTAGGGTTTGGTTTAGGGTTAGGTTTACGATTAGCGTTAGGGTTAGGATTAGGGTTACAGTTAGCGTTTCGCTGAGGGTTACGGTTCGTGTTAAGGTTTGGTTTTGGGTTAGGGTTAGGTTTAGTGTTAGATTTAGTATTAGTTTTAGGGTTAGGGTTAGGGTTAGGGTTTGGGTTAGGTTTAGGTTTAGTATTAGGGTTACGACTACGGTCAAGTTTAGTGTTTTGGTTTGGGTTAGGCTTAGGGTTCGGGTTACGGTTAAAGTTAGGGTTAGGGTAAGGATTTAGGGCTAGGGTTAGTGTTAGGGTTTGAGTTAGGGTTAGGGTTAGAGTTAGGATTAGGGTTTGTGTTAGGGTTAGGGTTAGGGTTATGGGTTGGCTTAGGGTTAGTGTTAGGTTAAGTTAAGGGTTAGGAGTTGTGTTAGGGTTAGGGTTAGGGTTAGGTTTAGGGTTAGGATGAGGGTTAGGGTTAGGGTTAGGATTAGGGTTAGGTTTAGGTTTTGGGTTTGGGTTATGGTTAGGGTTAGATTTAGGGTTAGGGTTAGGGTTAGGATTAGGGTTAGGGTTAGGATTAGGATTAGGGTTAGGGTTAGGGTTTTGGTTTGGTTTAGGGATAAGTTTACGTTTTGGGTTTGGGTTAGAGTTAGGGTTCGTGTTAAGGTTAGGGTTAGGGTTAGGGTTAGGGTTAGGGTTAGGGTTAGGGTTAGGGTTAGGGTTAGGGTAAGGTTTTAGGGCTAGGGTTAGGGTTTGGGTTTGAGTTAGGGTTAGGGTTAGGGTTAGGTTTAGGGTTTACGGTTAAGGTTAGTGTTAGGGTTAGGGTTAGGGTTTGGGTTAGGGTTAGGGTTAGGGTTCTTTTTAGGTTTTGGGTTAGGGTTAGGGTTAGGTTTAGCTTTTGGGTTAGATTTAGTGTTTGGATTAGGTTTTGGATTCGGGATAGGGTTAGTGTTACAGCTAGGGTTTGAGTTAGGGTTAGTCTTAGGTTTAGGGTTATGGTTTTTGTTAGGGTGAGGGTTAGGGTCAGTGTTTGAGATTGAGTTAAGTTTAGGGTTAGGGTTAGGGTTAGGGTTAGGTTTAGGATTAGGGTTAGGATTAGGGGTAGGTTTAGTGTTAGGTTTAGAGTTAGGTTTACGTTTTGGGTTAGGCTTAGGTTTAGGGTTCGGTTTACGGTTAGGATTAGGGTTAGGATTAGCGTTAGCGATAGGGTTTGGTTTAGGGTTAGGGTTAGGTTTAGGGTTAGGTTTTGGTTTGGGTTAGGGTTAGAGTTAGGGTTTGGGTTAGTGTTAGGGTTTGGGTTAGTATTATGGTTAGGGTTTGGGGCAGGGTTAGGGTTAGTATTAAGGTTACGATTAGGGTTAAGTTTAGGGTTTTGGTTTGGTTTAGGTTTAGGTTTAGGGTTAGGGTTAGGGTTTACGTATAGGGTTAGGTATAGGGTTTGGGTTAGGGTTAGGGTTAGGTTTAGCTTTTGGGTTAGATTTAGTGTTTCAATTCGGGTTAGGTTAGGGTTAGGGTTAGGGTTTGAGTTAGGGTTAGTCTTAGGTTTAGGGTTATGGTTTTTTTTAGGGTTAGGGTTAGGGTTAGTGTTAGGGTTAGGGTTTGGTTTAGGGTTACGGTTAGGGTTAGGTTTTGGTTTGGGTTAGGGTTAGGGTTTGGGTTAGTGTTAGGGTTTGGGTTAGTATTAGGGTTAGGGTTTGAGGTAGGGTTAGGGTTAGGGTTTGGGTTAGGGTTAGGATTAGGGTTATGGTTAGGATTAGGGTTAGGGTTAGTGTTAGGGTTAGGGTTTGTTTTATAATTAGGTTTAGGGTTAGGTTTAGGTTTTGGGTTAGTTTTAGTGTTAGGATTAGGGTTTGGATTCGGGATAGAGTTAGGGTTAGGGTTAGGGTTTGAGTTAGGGTTAGGGTTTGGGTTAGGGTTAGGGTTTGGGTTAGGGTTAGGGTTAGGGTTACGATTAGGGTTTGGGTTTGAGTTTGAGTTAGGTTTACGGTTTGCATTAGGGTTATGGTTAGGGTTAGGGTTGGGGTTTGGTTTACGGTTAGGGTTAGCGTTAGGGTTAGGGTTTACGGTTAAGGTTAGTGTTAGGGTTAGGGTTAGGGTTTGGGTTAGGTTTAGTGTTAGGTTTGGGATTAGGGTTAGGGTTACTGTTAGGGTTAGGGTTTGGGTTAGGTTTAGGGTTAGTATTAGGGTTACGACTAGGGTTAGGTTTAGTGTTTTGGTTTCGGTTAGGTTTAGGGTTCGGGTTAGGGTTAATGTTAGGGTTAGGGTAAGGATTTAGGGCTAGGGTTAGGTTTAGGGTTAGGGTTAGGGTTAGGGTTAGTGTTAGGATTAGGATTTGTGTTAGGGTTAGGGTTAGGGTTATGGGTTGGCTTAGGGTTAGGGTTAGGGTTAGGGTTAGGGTTAGGGTTAGGGTTTGGTTTAGGGTTAGGGTTAGGGTTAGGGTTAGGATTAGGATTAGGGTTAGGGTTAGGGTTAGGGTTAGTCTTTGTGTTTGGGTTAGTGTTTGGTTTAGGGTTAGGTTTAGGGTTAGGATTAGGATTAGGGTTAGCGTTAGGGTTTGTGTTAGGGTTAGGGTTAGGGTTCGGTTTAGGTTTTGGGTTAGGGTTAGTGTTAGGTTTAGCTTTTGGGTTAGATTTAGTGTTTCAATTCGGGTTAGGTTAGGGTTAGGGTTAGGGTTTGAGTTAGGGTTAGTCTTAGGTTTAGGGTTATGGTATTTTTTAGGGTTAGGGTTAGGGTTAGTGTTAGGGTTAGGGTTTGGTTTAGGGTTAGGGTTAGGGTTAGGTTTTGGTTTGGGTTAGGGTTAGGGTTTGGGTTAGTGTTAGGGTTTGGGTTAGTATTAGGTTTAGGGTTTAGGTTTAGGTTTAGGTTTAGGGTTTGGGTTAGGGTTAGGTTTAAGGTTAGGATTAGGGTTAGGGTTAGGGTTTGGTTTAGGATTAGGTTTAGGGTTAGGTTTAGAGTTAGGTTTAGGTTTGGCTTAGTTTTAGTGTTAGGATTAGCGTTTGGATTCGGGATAGAGTTAGGGTTAGGGTTAGGGTTTGAGTTAGGGTTAGGGTTTGGGTTAGGGTTAGGGTTTGGGTTAGGGTTAGGGTTAGGGTTACGATTAGGGTTTGGGTTTGAGTTTGAGTTAGGTTTACGGTTTGCATTAGGGTTAGGGTTAGGGTTAGGGTTGGGGTTTGGTTTACGGTTAGGATTAGCGTTAGGGTTAGGTTTAGGGTTTACGGTTAAGGTTAGTGTTAGGGCTAGGGTTAGGG
>JAJHUQ010000034.1:11612500-11615000 GCA_035773235.1 Eospalax fontanierii | reverse complement strand
GTTTGGGTTAGGGTTAGTGTTAGGGTTTGGGTTAGTTTTAGGGTTACGGTGTGGGTTTGAGTTAGGGTTAGGGTTAGGGTTAGTGTTTGGGTTTGGGTTAGTGTTTGGTTTAGGGTTAGGGTTAGGGTTAGGATTAGGATTAGGGTTAGCGTTAGGTATTTGTGTTAGGGTTAGGGTTAGGGTTCGGTTTAGGTTTTGGGTTAGGGTTAGTGTTAGGTTTAGCTTTTGGGTTAGATTTAGTGTTTCAATTCGGGTTAGGTTAGGGTTAGGGTTAGGGTTTGACTTAGGGTTAGTCTTAGGTTTAGGGTTATGGTTTTTTTTAGGGTTAGGGTTAGGGTTAGTGTTAGGGTTAGGGTTTGGTTTAGGGTTAGGGTTAGGGTTAGGTTTTGGTTTGGGTTAGGGTTAGGGTTTGGGTTAGTGTTAGGGTTTGGGTTAGTATTAGGATTAGGGTTTGAGGTAGGGTTAGGGTTAGGGTTTGGGTTAGGGTTAGGATTAGGGTTATGGTTAGGATTAGGGTTAGGGTTCGGGTTAGGGTTTGGGTTTGTTTTATAATTAGGTTTAGGATTAGGTTTAGGTTTTGGGTTAGTTTTAGTGTTAGGATTAGGGTTTGGATTCGGGATAGAGTTAGGGTTAGGGTTAGGGTTTGAGTTAGGGTTAGGGTTTGGGTTAGGGTTAGGGTTTGGGTTAGGGTTAGGGTTAGGGTTAAGGTTAGGATTAGGGTTTGGGTTTGAGTTTGAGTTAGGTTTAGGTTTTGCATTAGGGTTAGGGTTAAGGATAGGGTTAGGGTTTGTTTTACGGTTAAGGTTAGGGTTAGGGTTAGGGTTTACGGTTAAGGTTAGTGGTAGAGTTAGGGTTAATGTTTGGGTTAGGGTTAGTGTTAGGTTTAGGATTAGGGTTAGGGTTAGTGTTAATGTTAGGGTTTGGGTTAGGTGTATTGTTAGTATTAGGGTTACGACTAGGGTTAAGTTTAGTGTTTGGGTTTGGGTGTGGTTTAGGGTTCGGGTTAGGGTTAGGGTTAGGGTTAGGGTAAGGTTTTAGGGCTAGGGTTAGTGTTACGGTTTGAGTTAGGGTTAGGGTTAGGTTTAGTATTAGGGTTTGGGTTAGGGTTACGGTTAGGGTTCGGTTTAGGTTTTGGATTAGGTTTAGGGTTAGGGTTAGGATTTGGTTTAGGGTTAGGGTAGGGTTAGGGTTAGGGTGAGGGTTTGGGTTAGGGTTAGGGTTAGGGTTAGGGTTTGGGTTTGGGTTAGGGTTAGGGTTAGGATTAGGATTAGGGTTAGGTTTAGGGTTAGGGTTAGGGTTAGGGTTAGGGTTAGGGTTAGGGTTAGGGTTTGGGTTAGGGTTAGGATTTGTGTTAGGGTTAGGGTAAGGGTTATGGGTTGGCTTAGGGTTAGGGTTAGGTTAAGTTAAGGGTTAGGAGTTGGGTTAGGGTTAGGGTTAGGGTTAGGTTTAGGTTTAGGATGAGGGTTAGGGTTAGGGTTAGGATTAGGTTTAGGTTTAGGGTTTGGGTTTGGGTTATGGTTAGGGTTAGAGTTAGGGTTAGGGTTAGGGTTAGGGTTAGGATTAGGGTTAGGGTTAGGGTTAGGATTAGGGTTAGGGTTAGGGTTTTGGTTTGATTTTGGGTTAGGGTTAGTATTGGGGTTACGATTAAGGTTTTCGTTTGGTTTAGGGTTATGTTTAGGGTTTGGGTTAGTGTTATGGTTAGGGTTAGGGTTTGGGTTAGGGTTTTTAGTTAGGGGTTAGGGGTTAGGTTGAGGGATAGGGTTAGGGTTAGGGTTATGGGTTGGTTTAGGGTTAGGGTTAGGTTAAGGTAAGGGTCAGGAGTTGGGTTAGGTTTAGGTTTAGGGTTAGGGTTAGCGTTAGGATTAGGTTTAGGGTTAGGGTTAGGATTAGGGTTAGGGTTAGTGTTTGGGTTTGGGTTATGGTTTGTGTTAGATTTAGGGTTAGAGTTAGGGTTAGGATTAGGGTTTGGTTTAGGATTAGGTTTAGGGTTAGGTTTAGGTTTTGGGTTAGTTTTAGTGTTAGGATTAGGGTATGGATTCGGGATAGAGTTAGGGTTAGGGTTAGGGTTTGAATTAGGGTTAGGGTTTGGGTTAGGGTTAGGGTTTGGGTTAGGGTTAGTGTTACGTTTTGTATTAGGGTTATGGTTAGTGTTAGCGTTAGGGTTTGTGTTAGGTTTAGGGTTAGTATTAGGGTTACTACTAGGGTTAAGTTTAGTATTTGGGTTTGGGTTAGGTTTAGGGTTCGGGTTAGGGTTAGGGTTAAAATTCGGGTAAGGTTTTAGGGCTAGGGTTAGCTTTAGGGTTTGAGTTAGGGTTAGGGTTAGGGTTAGGATTAGGGTTTGTGTTAGGGTTAGGGTTAGGGTTATGGGTTGGGTTAGGGTTAGGGTTAGGTTCAGGTTAGGGTTAAGAGTTGGGTTAGGGTTAGGGTTAGGTTAAGGGTTAGGGTTAGGATTAGGGTTAGGGTAAGGGTTAGGATTACGGTTAGGTTTAGGGTTTGGGTT